>JAXGGA010000270.1:0-266984 GCA_038373865.1 Uloborus plumipes
TTGAGTCCCAAGTGAATTTTCACTAGTATTTCAATAACTAGTTAAAAAAATAATTTTCCCCAGAAAGAAGATAAGGTTCTGCTTTAATTTCATCTAATAACATCAGAAAAGAAAATTTTTTTCATCAGAAAATATTGTTTTTATACATCAAAAATCAGATCGGTAACGTGTCCCCAGTAGCAAAGCTTAGCATGCAAACAGGTCATGCGCACTTTCTAACTTCCCAAAAAAACGCTTTTGCACAAAAAACGATTCTAGTTTTGCCCCTTTGTTAATATTTTACTTCATTTTTATTTTAATCGATTTCTGATTTTCTAGCCGATGCGAAATAAGCGTGTCCCAAGTTCCGCCGTCAGAGTGGTAACAATAACTTCCGATCTATGTTTAGGCTCCCAAAATCATTTCCTGCACCTATACCACGTGATACTGAGTACCTGGTGGGATGTTTTATCGAATCGTAATTAAAAATTTGCATTTCTGCATCTAAAATTGTAGGTAAGATTTTTTAAAGTAATTTTATAAAATGTGTGTCATTTGAGTCATCAGATCGGTAACACGCTCTAAAATGCGCAGTTTTTATTATTTTAAAAATTATTTGATATATAAGTACACTGAAGTGACAAAAGTCATGGGATAGCAATATGCAAATTTTCAGATGGCAGTAGCATCGCATAGAACAGGTATAAATGCGCAGTGCTTTTACAGAGCTTTCATTTCTGTTCAAGTTATTCATGTGAAGAGGTTTTAACGTGATGATGACCGCACGACGTGAATTAACAGACTTTGAACGCGGAATGTTAGTTGGAGCTAGACGCATGGGTCATGCCATTTCGGAAATCGTTAGAGAATTCAACATTCCCAGATCCACTGTGTCAAGAGTGTGCCGAGAGTATGAAATTTCAGGCATAACATCCCACCATGGACAGCGCAGTGGTCGACCGCCTGCACTTAAAGATCGAGACCGGCGACGTCTGCAAAGAGTCGTAAATTCTAACAGACAAGCAACACTGCGTCAAATCACCGTAGAAATCAATGTGGGACGTACAATGGACGTGTCTGCTAGAACTGTGCGGAGAAATTTGGATTTCTTGGGCTATTCCAGCAGAAGACCGACTCGAGTGCCTTTACTGACAGAACGACATCGCTTGCAGCGACTCTCGTGGGCACGTGAGCATATCGGTTGGTCCCTAGATGAATGGAAAACCGTGGCCTGGTCCGATGAGTCACGATTTCAGCTGGTAAGAGCCGATGGTAGGGTTCGAGTGTGGCGCAGACCCCACGAAGCCATGGACCCAAACTGTCAGCAAGGCACTGTTCAAGCTGGTGGTGACTCCGTAATGGTGTGGGCTGTTTTTTCATGGCATGGACTTGGTCCTCTAGTGCGACTGGACCGAACATTGACTGGAAATGCTTATGTGCAGCTACTTGGAGATCACTTGCAGCCATTCATGGACTTCATGTACCCAAACAACGATGGGATTTTTATGGATGACAATGCGCCATGTCACCGGGCCACAACTGTTCGCAATTGGTTTGAAGAAAATTCTGGACAATTCCAACGAATGATTTGGCCACCTAGATCGCCCGACATGAATCCCATTGAGCATTTATGGGACACCATCGAGAGGTCTGTTCGTGCCCAAAATCCTGCCCCATCAACGCTTTCACAATTATGGACGTCTATCGAGACAGCATGGCTCAATATTCCTGCAGAAGACTTCCAACGACTTGTTGAGTCCATGCCACGTCGAGTTGTTGCACTTCGCCGGGCAAAAGGAGGGCCGACACGATATTAAGAGGTATCCCATGACTTTTGTCACTTCAGTGTATAGTCCTTTATTACAAGTGAAAAAACCACGTGTTTGATTTTGGTTTAGCGCGATCGACTCGGAAATAAAAAAAAAACACTTTATCAGTTTGTCAGATCGGTAACAGTCAGAGCGGTAATGTTACAGTTACAGTTAGCGGTAATGTTAATGCTACAGCGAATATGTTACAGAACTAACTCACACGTTTCAGAATTATAAAAAGTAAAAATCATAGGTTTTAGCCATATATTGAATATTTTTGTTCTTAAAAAATGAAAAGCAATGAGTTTTAGTACAATTGCTTCATTTGTGGTTTGTATGACCTAACAATAGAAGTTAGTAAAATAAGAAAAATTGACACTGCAGAAATTAAGTCAATTAATTTTTTTATTTTACTTATTATTATTATTATTATTATTATTATTTTTTTTTTTGGTGCTTCAATTTCTCATAACTTTGATAAATAACTAGATAATAACTAGCATGCTAAATTTGAATTTCTGATCAAGAAATTAAATTTCCTGCAACTAATTAAAGAAAAGCAAGCAGCAGAGTTGTGTGTTGAAAAAGTTGAAGTTGTGTGTTGCTTCAAAACAAAACAAATGTTTTATTAGCTTGGATTTGGTAATCTCATAATTTATTTTATCTAAAAACCTTATCGCTCATTTTTATTTCCAAGAAATGCTTTTTTATAATGAAATTTGATTTTTTAGCCTAATATATATATTTTAATATAATTATCTTAATTCTATGTTAAAAATGAAAGGAAATGATATCATATTTAGAGATGTTAACGAAGACTGAAAGCATAAACTCAAATATGTAACTCATATTAACATCAGATCTGTAACATTCATCAGATCTGTAACGGCTTAAAAGTGAGTAATCTAAGGAGGGGGAAAATAACTTCCTTGACCTCCCCCCTTTTATTTTCTTGCATTTAGACCCAATTTAGACTTAAAATCCAATATTAGTTTTTTTCTGCAAAAAAATTTTTTTTTCAGAAAACTCCAACTACAAATTGGCACTTTTCTAAATATTGGCTCATATACTTAATTATCTGTTCTGGAAGCTTTTCTCATTTGGGATTTCAAAAAAAAAAAAAAGGAAATTTAGAAAAAAAACTTAGTTTACATTTTAAAAATTCGTTTTGAAAATTTTGGAGGGGGCTGCAGCCCTATCAGCCCACCCCCTGAGTACGCCACTTGGTGGAGTTAAACTTGTCTAATTCTGAGGAAGGAGATAATAGCAATGTTTTTAAATTCCTTTTATTCGCAAAAAGTGTTAATTTAAAATTTATGACTTTGTAATTTAGCTTGTGCGTAAAGTGTGTCTGCCCCCCCCCCCTTCCCTAGAAAGCGCAAAGAGCCGGCATTGCGTCGGGCTTCCCCTGTTTATACAAAGTTCCTACGCCACTGGTTGACAATGAATTTGTGTTAAGAGATTTTTATTACTATGATTTTTTATTACTTTAATACTGTCGCTGAATTCATTACATATTCTTCCCTTTCCAAACTAGTCAGTAATTTCTTGCAAAAAAAAGAAAAGGCGCTTTTAAAGAATGTACGAGCTCAAAATGTTCAAAAAGTAATACTATGCGAAAAGATTTTTTTCTGCACTGTATTCAGGAAGTCAGCTTCATGAGTCCAGTGAGCCACATTTTGAGTGTTGCTAGAGTGTAAACGAGATTAAAAAAAAAAAAAAACTTGAATAAAAAATTTTGAAGAACAGATTTTTTAAAAACAGTTAAACGATTGGAAACAAATTAAAAAAAAAATTTATATGTCATTTCTGGTGGCTCCCTGAGCTAGGGGGCCCCTAAGTCGGGCGTCACGGGTTTATAGGTAAATGAGGCCTTGGTCACGACCTCCCGCCTCTCTCCGCTCTGGATCCGCGCTTGAAGTTAGGCTATAGCAGAGCCGGCCCATAGTCCCCACATTCATTAGTGTCCCTTCCAGTTTACTCAAATTTGCAAGATGCATCATGCATAGAGAAATAATTTTTTTCTGTTTTTTCTCGCCAGTCCCAGACCACATTCTGCTGTTACGATATCTGTGTAGCCTCCTCCCTGTATTCTATTCTTAAGCGAGACTCAAATGATCTTAAACTTAGACTCAAATGATCTTAAATCTTGATCTTAAAATTTTCTGTGTCTTGAAAATCCACAGACAGATGCTGAGTTTGAACCTGCAAATTTGGACGAAAGAATCCCAAGGTCTAACCACTACGCAACATTGCCGTCTGATCTGCCTAAGTTATCGAGATATTGTGGCCGAAAGAAAAATAAAGTTTAACTTCAACTTCCTCAACTAAAACCAAACGCTTTCAATGATTTTTACTTAGAACCGTTTTAGAAGGAAATACAAAGGTACACATATTTCTTGAAATACTAATACATTTAGGGATATATCGCAACCCCAAAACACACACACGTGCACGAGAAATTCATGAAATTTCCTTTTTTCACCATAGAAAAGGAGTAATACTAGCTATAACTATATCCCTCTCCGAAATTTAACTATACCCCCATCTGAATATCAATAAAACAATAAATTCTCTTTCCTCAAAAATCTCGGGGTTTTTTTATTTTTTTCTTTCTTTCTTTCTTTAAAACACATAATATTACTTCATTTATTTTCATTATATTGCATTGAAAAAAAACTTTAGTTCTACAACTTATTTGAACTTTTGCACACTGAAAGAAAAATTACTTGCAAATCTGCATAATCTAACCTGTAACAATAATAGTGTCGAGGCTTTTTTGAAGTGGAGATTTCTTTATTAACTTCAGCCAAATAAACATATAGGTAAATTAAAAAAAAAAAAAACTCGTGGATAATGGTTTGCAATAATATCGTCGAAACGCCAGACTTTCCCAGTGGGAGATTTATATAACATATTCAGTTAAATCAATTACTTAATTGATTGAACTATAAAAACTATTTTCCCCCCGCAATAATAAAAAAAAAATCCTAATAATTCAAAACATATAATTCATAAAATTAACAATCGACAAACATTGTAAAACTAAAAATATTAAACTATCCTTTTAGAATTTGGCAACTTACCTTGAGCAGACGACAATGTAATCCATCCGGAACAAAATAAAAACAGTTTAATAAACACACCCATTTCCACTTTAATCAAATCGTGGAGGAGAAACTGACACCATTCAGCATCTGTCAGAAAATCCTACGAAACAGGATTTACAATAGGATAAAAAAAAATTAAATGACGTATCCAATGCGCAGGGAAGTTCTAAACATATCCTTTTAGAACAAGCATATCGTTTGCACTGATAGCTCACTAGATCCCCCGGACTTCGGTAAAGACCCCCACGAATGTTCTGTCGACGCAGAGCGAGCCGCGCACTGGGTGGTTGTGGGAATTAAGGGGCGGGCTGCGCCTATTTGTCGGGGGGGGGGGGGGATTGAAAAGTATTTGTTTGCTGCGAACCAAGCGCGCTCAATTAGTGCCTCTCCTCCCGGATATTTATTTATTTATTTGTTTATTTTTACATTTTGAAAATTCAATCGTCTCTCGTTTCAAGGGTTGAACTTGACTGAACCGGTTTTTTGAGAAATGATTGCAGAATATTTGGATTAAAAAGTTTCAAAAACAAGAAAAAGAATTAAATTCAATCACATTCTGTAAGGTGATAAATGCAATTTTTTCCACGGTTTCCGAGAACTCACATAAATACAAATAACTAAAAGATTTTTGACGCATGGTACTTGAAACAGTTCATTATTTTATTGATGGTTATAAAATATAATGTATAATTTTTACATTGAAAACGCAGTGTTCTCCTGCGTAAATTTCTTTGAATAAATCAAAAGCTCCGATTTTTAAATTATTATTGTTAATTTGTTTTGATCTTTTTGAATACTGAAGCCTTAAAACGCATCTTTTATCAATTGTAAGAAAAAAAAATCGCTTTTTGGATTCTATCAATTAGCAAGTGTCCAGAAATGACAAATTCTCTGTGTTGTCTTTTACCTTAAAAAAATTAATAAATATCTTAACTTCCTTTCTAAATAGAAAAAACTTCACTCTTATTTTTTATTTTTAAGATGTCTCGTTCTTCTAAAAAAATATTTTTTACATTGGTTAGATAACATAACACATGGGATGTGGATAACTAAGCATGTACTAATAAGACAAAAGCTAATTTATAAGACAAAAGCAAATTGAATCGTTGGAAAGGTGAGAATATAAAATACAAAAATGCTCCATGCCAAACATTAGATTTTTTTTGCTGTGCCATTATCAGGAGTGCAGTATAATTTGAACAAAGCGAAGTTTCCTTAATATAACGTATCATAGCGAAACTACTATTGCAGATTGCAGAGCAAACTTTGCTATTTTTACCAGTAATGAGATCTACTAAGCATGACTTTGCTTTTTGCTAGTTACTTTTGGTTGACTTCGTCCTTTTTACTTGTAGCTAGTTAAAAATGCACATCTCAAAAAAATCAACATGAAATAAATTTTTCTTATGCAAATTTTACACGGCTACTGTTTGCCCCCTCTCCTTACATCCTTTAAGAGCCAGATTTGTTATCGCTTGAAGCAACATGACCTGCATATCAAAAACTAGTTGCCGATATTTAAGAAGATAGTTTGATGTTGATTAATGTAGTGTGGGTTATATTATCTTGACTTTGCATGTTTTACAATTCAAATATAACATTTTTAGTATCTCTTTCAAGCAATCAAGAGTCTACCTAGTTATCGGTTGAAGGCTTTTAATTTTGCTTGGTTTGTAGAGATATCTTTGACACTTTTTTGTGTGTGTAACAAATGATTACTTTTGGCAGCAAGTAACTGGAATATTCATGAAGCATTAGTTGACTTTTTAACAAGTAAATCAATTTTCTTTTTTCAAAATTTGCACTTTTTTTCCTTTTTTTGGTTTGTTTTGTTTATTAGCTAGCTGCGTCGAACGGCTCTGTCCGATTTAACATTTGTCAAGTGAGGCCAAGGCCTGTCTTTTAAAGCGCCGACCAGATTAAAGTCAACATTTTGCCGGCACACAATTCAAAAAATGTAACAATCGCCAAAATTTGCAACTACCCCCGTTTCAAGAAAAGCCTAAAATAAAAAGCAAGAATTTTATTTGTTCATGCTCAAGAAAAAAATTTCAACACCATTTTCTAATCAGTGATTTCCTTAACGCAAATTAATTTCTGTCACGCTCGTCGCAAACGAGTTTTAAAGTCTGATCTAAAATTAATTTTTACCAACTTTAAACGCCCGTATCTTTCTACTGGCAAAAGATATCGACAAGTCATTTGAAAACCTTCTAAAGGAAATCTCTTTAAAAGGTTTTTTCGCGGTGTTTCCAATGAGACAAAAATCGAGAAGACCCGATAATTATTTCGGACAGAAAGAGCCATTTTAAGCCATTTTTTTTAGTAATTAAATAGAAATTTGAACCATTCAGTACGTTATTTTTTGCCACTTGACCCTCCCCCCCCTACGACCCTTCCCGCATGGCCAATTACCTATCTGCCAAATTTGGTCCAGATCCGGCGCAAACTGCGAATTTTTATAGGGAACATAGACACATACATACGCACATATATATTCTCTGTTTTATTTGTACAGATTAACTAATTGATTAATTAATTGTACGGATGGATGCCGCAGCACCGGTTTTAATTATGATGTAAAATCGGCTAATTTAATGCGGGCATGTTTTTAGGGCCGCCGCGAGGAAGCAAAAGGTTTCTCATACAAGATAAGGTTTTTTTTTTTTTTTTGGACTTTGATTTTTTTTTTTTTTTTTTTCGGGAGGAAGATTTTTTTAGTTTTTAGATGGCAACAGCCGAAGATTTCAGGATGGTTGTCATGACAACCAGTGCGCCATCTATCGGCAAAATTATTTTTTTCGTTGAATTAATTATTTTTTCGAACTTCGTCTAATTATTTTTTCGAACTTCGTCTAATTTTTTTTTCGGACTTCTATTATTTTTCAGACCGAAATGGGACTTTGTCAGTGAAAATTACTTTTTTTTCTGTTGATAACCCGATGTAATGAATAGCTATTTTTTAATTCACCTGCTAATTTAATTAGAAATAAGTCAAATTTAATTAATTCCACACTATCGAATTTGAATATTTCTGTAAAATTCATAACTTCGTATGTTTTTTCACGAATTTTATTGTTTTTAAGCCTGTCCCCAACTTTCTCAATATAATTTTAATCTTTTTTTTACCACTTCAAAATTTTTCATCCAATCGAAATTCAGGATCTACTATGTTTCAATAACCTCAACTTTACATCCCAAAATGAACTCACTAAAAAGCGACACCTTCTTTCCGAAATGAAAGGACCAGAGACGCACCCAGGATTTAACTTAAGGGGGGGGCTAATTTCTGACATCAAGCACCCCTACCCCTTTTGTATCCAGAGGCCATTGGATTAAAATTTTAAAATCGCGAAAATACTAAACTTTAATAGATTATCCCCCCCCCCTTTTCTTTTTATTTATTTTTTCCGGAATAATAGTGTAGAGCTTTGCTTTTTTTATTGGAAGCTCTCTTGCTTCCGTTAAATTTTATATGAATTTTTTACTTATTCATCAAATTGTGTTTATATAAGAAAGTAAATGGTAAATACTATGAGGATCTTCCAAATTGAGGTGATTAATGCACTCACGAGAATAGCGTTATGATACGAATCAAGAACATTACTATTATGAACAAAGACATAAAGTGGAATAATATTCAAACATACTGATAGGGGGTTCATGGGTTCTCCCCAGAAAAATTTCTGAAAAGTGATTTCAAAAACACAACAGTTAGACAACTTTTGGTCATGTTAGGGAGATTTGAGACTTGCCGGCCCCCATCTAATATTTTTTCAGAATTTGAGGCCATAAAAACGTTATTATTGCACGCCATTTTTGTAATTGTTTGGGGGTGAGGTTTAGGAATGTTTCTATATTAAGCTTCGAAAAGCGCAGTTTAAGACGACATTGGTTAATCTTAGGAAGAGCACGAGTCATGGGCTCTCCCATTGTAAATTTTCGAAATTGATGTCCAAAAAACAACATTGTAGGCCCTCTTAGAATATGTTAGGAGAATGAATGGGGGTTTTGGAACTTTTCACTAACAATTTTTTGATGTCGAAATTCCAAAAACGAAATGTATAACTATCTCAGTTAATCTTAGGAAGAATGGGGTTCAACCCCTCTCAACCCGAAATTTTTCAAAATTGATGGCTAAACAACGCAATAGCATCTTTGATGATGTTAGAGAAAGTCATAGGGTTCGGTTTTCTCCTCTGAATGTTTTTTGTCGAAATTAAAGATCTCAAAACTCAATTTTTAAAGATTTTCGAGATCTTTCCTCGAACATTTTTTTAAATTGAAGTTTAAAAAATGCCATTGTAGACAGGGCCGGACTGGCCCGCCGGGCAACCGGCCGCAGGGCCGGTGCGCCCTCCCGTGGGAAAAATTAACCTTTTTTTTTAAACATTTTTTTTATGAAAAAAAAAAATCATTAAATTTCTGAAAAAAAAAAGTCTTTGTTCCTGTGTCTGCAGTTCTTTTTCTTTTTTTCACTCTCCATTCCCGATGCTACGAATTTCTTCAGTACTTCAGTAAGGCTGGCTTAAGTGATTTTAATTAAAACCCCCACCCTACCCGTTGTTAAGGAGATTTTAAAGAACACTGCTGTATACTAAGGTAAGAGTTTCAAGCATTTTTGCGAATTGAATTTTGAAAAGACTTAAAAAGAGATTTTGAAACATGGGAAAAAAAACTAAGCGAGTTCGTTCAGTCTAAAGCCAGGAACAAACACCACAGACCAGTAATGTAGCTAATTTTTCAGCGCCCCGTTGTTTGTTTATGGCGCCCTTCTGACTGTTAACAGTGTCCTGCATCCTTATTGTTGCTCTTGTTAGCATACTTCTTCTCATGAAATTCATGTTATTGCAACAAATGTTTTTTTTTCCTCTGAAAAACGCCCTCCTCTTTTTTTCCCCCAGGTCCATAAGCAGATTGTTAAAAATTACTGCTGTATGCTAACAATTTCATTTAGGGTCAGTTTTTGCGATAGTAAATTTTGAAAAAACTTAAAAAGATATTTTGAAACGTAGAAAAAAACTAAGAATTCGTTCTGTCTAAAGTCAGGGACAAACACCTCGTACGAGTAATAGTTAATATTTTGTAGCGCCCGGTTGTGTGTTTATTGCGCCCTTATGACTGCTTACAGCGCCTTGCAGCCTAATTGTAGCTCTTGTTAGAATACTTCTCCTGAAATTCATGTTATCGTGACAAATATGTCTTTCTTTCTGAAAAACGAACTCCTTTTTCCCCCAGGTCAATAAGTAGATTTTTTTAAATTACTGCTGTATGGCTAACAATTTCATGTAAGGTCCGTTTTTGCGACAGTGAATTTTGAAAAAAACTTAAAAAGATATTTTGAAAAATAGAAAAAAAAAACTAAGAGTTCGTTCAGTCTAAAGTCAGGGACAACCATCTCTTACCAGTAATAGTTAATTTTTCAGCGCCCCGTTGTGTGTTTATTGCGCCCTTCTAACTTAACAGTGCCCTGCAGCCTTATTGTTGCTCTTGTTAGAATACTTCTTCTCATGAAATTCATGTTATTGCGACAAATATGTTTTTTTCCCTCTGAAAAACGCCCTCCTCTTTTTTTCCCCCAGGTCCATGAGGAGATTTTTTTTTAATTACTGCTGTACTAACAATTTCATGCAGGGTCCGAAAACTGTAGCATGGTAATCAGTTAAATTATTTTAAAGTTTCAAAAATCGTATATTTTTTCTATTATGTATGAAAGAAGTTTGTCACAGTAGCGCAACCAGGAATGGGCCCTCCTTAGAATGCTGAATTGCTGTTTTTATTTTCTTAATATTGTTTATCATTGAAGAGAAGAAAAGAGAGCGTGTCTTGGAAAAACTAAGGGATTTTGATGAGAACAAAAACATGTTGGGGAGAAATCTTAATTTCTTTCAAAAACAAATCTCAGCATCTAGATTTTTTACAGCTGCAGATTTTTGGTTAACTAATTGCATTTCTCCCCCCCTCCCACAAATTCCTTTTTCCTTGAACCTCCTTATTTCTTCTTTTTTTCTAGTTCATCTGAAAATAATAACGTGCTCAAAATGTTACTCCACCGAAGTCCTGTTCCCCGCCATACTCATTTTGGAGCATCTCAAATTTCTTTTCGTAGACTTCAAATTCTTAACTTTTCAGGAAGGAAGAGCCTCCAAACACCTAAAAACATCAAAAATCTTTTAAAATTGTGTTTTTAGAGCTTCAATTTTGAACAAACTGCAGCGCCCATTAACCCTCTGGTTGCTTATCCCGCGATTTCCACGGGCAACGTAGAAGTTACAAAATTTGCTCATCCCGCGATTTTCACGTGCACAACGTAATTTAAAATCTTATTCCGCAATTCCATCGTTTAAATGTCATCAATGAATTTTCTGAAGCATTTGCACAGACCGTTCGGCCATTTTACAAGCCCGATACCTCCCGGGTACCCGCCCGAATTTAGTAAAGAAAGGATTTCATCGAAAGTGTTTTTATTGCTCAAAAATTGGAAAAAAAATAGTATTGTTGTTCCAATTCGGTGTAAAGAACCTGAAGGTAGAACTTTTCTTGTACCTTGTTGCAAGATTTATCATATTAAGGATAGTTTCTAACGTAATATGTGTAAATTTAGTACATAAGTTTTATATTGGTTTTTCATACATAAAAAATATGCTTATTTTTAAAGAATCTAAAGAAAATTGAGCAGTCAGAGGGTTAACGCTACCAAATATAGTCTTACACTTAAGTGTTTGAGATTCGTTCAAGACTCCCAACCCCCCTTTCTTTACTAACGTCAAAGATCATTAACCCCTTCCAGGCTCATTTTATTTCGGGATAATACGGATAAAAAAATGTCAATTTTTTTTATGCTTATTTTCATACATACATATCTTTTTAAACATAATAGCATCATTCGCATGCAACATTTCCTGCAAATAAATGTAAAAATATCTATTTAAATAAATGAGTAATTTCGGGATTACGGATCAAAAAATGTCAATTTTTTTATGCTTATTTTCATACATACATATCTTTTTAAACATAATAGCATCATTCGCATGCAACATTTCCTAAAAATAAATGTAAAAATATCTATTTAAATAAATGAGTATTCACCTGTAAAGTTGGCTTTTTGTATGGCAGAAATCATTATACTTTGGATTCGGCGCCTACTCTTATCTTAAATCTACAGCTCAAAACACTATAGTTATGTTATCTAGTAGCAACAATAGTAAATAAAAGCATCCGAAACTATAAAAGGGACATGTGAAATAATTCGGGAAAGACTGGTTGTGCAGTGTTAATTTTCACGTGCCCGAGCTACACTCGGGATGAGCCAGAATGGAACATTTCGCTTACCCGAGTCCAGCTCGGGAAAAGCCGGGAAGAGGTTAAAGTTTTGGTTTTCCAAACTAAAATTTCAAAAAACAAATAAGGAGGCAGAACCTTTGAATCCCTCCTAATACCTTAGGGTATGACCTAAAAATTTGTTTTTAGGACTTCTATTTCGAAAATTCAGGGGAGATCTGAATGCCCCTTCAGATATCATCAAAAATTGTCTACTACTGCGTTTTTGAAATTTCAATTATGAAAAATTGCAGAGGAGGAGGGGGAGATGTGGATCTACTTTAAAGAAAAATCAATGGGGGACAGTCCCTGAGCCTCATCCCATTCTCTAACTATAAACATGAACTATAATTACGTTTATAAGACTTCAAGTTCTAAAAATTGTTCGAAGCCCACTGCAACTTTCATCCCTCTAAAACTGCGTTTTCAAAACTACAATTTCAAAATTTTTTAAGTTGTGAATCCCCCAGACCTCTTACTAGCATCCCCCTTCCAAAACCAAAAGCTGGATCTACCTTCGCTTCTAGCTTCTAATAACCTCGAAACTTATTTAAAACTGTTTTTTTTCGAGCTTCAAGAGCTAAAAATTATCGATGCTTTAATATGTTACTAAATATGGTCTTTAATCGCGTTTGTAGGACTTAAATTTCGGATTTTTTTTTTTTTTTTGACAAGGACCCCATCCCCTTCTTTCTAACATCACCCAATATCCTCAAAAGTTTTGCTTTTAAAACGGTAATTGAATGACACGCTTAGCACTTTTTGAGTGGTTGTTGGAAATCTGAAAATGCGAACACTAATAATTCGAAAAATTTAAGCATCCCCTAACATATACCCCCCCCCCCCCCCACCACCGAATCTTCCGTTCACCAAACATCACCAGAGACTGTCTGAGATTACGTTTTCTGGACAAATATTTTTCCGAGAGAGAACTCAAGACTTTCACAGTGCCCCTAAAAATATTTTCTGATTGCGCCATTGGTTTGTTTACACCGTTAACCAATAGTGTTCTAAAACGTTCAAGAGAAGCAGGCGAATCGATAAGATTTAATCTGTTGAGGTTGTGACGCTGTAAGTACATTACACACAATTGGACTTAAATATAGAAAGTTAAATTTCTTTCAACAAGCATGACATCAAAGCGCTCGTTTATACTCGTAGTGTTTCAGAATAATATTATCAATAAACTGATGATTAACTTTTGTTTTTTCTCTCAAAGTACTCTTTTTATTTCTTTTCCCCCAAAGTACCACTCTTTATAAAATTGAGAGCTACAAGCTATTATAGTACGTTTTGTATGACGGTGGGAGACTTGATAGTGGTTCGTTGTACACTTCTTCTTTTCGGATTTTGATTTTATAAAAACTGACAAAGTATAATTTTGTTAACATTTTTAGCTCTTCACTTAAAGAGCATCATTTTTAGTATATGGGTGATTCTACAAATACGGGAATATTTCTAACATGTAGAATTCAAAAAATTAATTTAAAACTAAAAATCTGAAAAAAATCAGCAAAGCACTTGATAAGTTACATAATTAAAATAAAATATCAACAGAGCTTAAATGTTTGTATTTTATTGTATTTTTGAATTTTTATTTTTTGAAGGCATATGTGAATGATAAAAAGGACATGTGGATGACACAATGGGTATGTGAATATAACACAGTAAGTATGTGAATAACACAAACACAATAGGTATATTAATGAAATTTTTTAACCAGTAAACTGTTAGACATAATTTTTAAACATTGTACTGTCATAGTTTGGCTTTTGATTCATCCACGTGCCTTATATTGGGGCATGTGAATGACAATAGAAAAAGGGCATGTGAATGACAAAACACAAGTAATTGTGTTCTCAAAAAGTCATATCTGAATATTTTTCGGCTTCACTTCGAATTAGAACTCACAAATGTAAGCCTTAGGATTATTCATTGTCAAAATTTATTTACATGTACATTTTACATGCATTCTGTGGGACATGTTAATGACAAAGATAAAAAACACTTGCCTTGAAAGTTGAGTTTAGCTTGCTTTTTATCAAAAAGTAATTGCAAAATTGCAAAATTAATCCTCATCTAGGAATAACAAAGTTCCATGCTTTGTTTTAAGATGTGTTGCCAGATTTTGAAATATAACATTTCAGAGAAAAATATCTATACTTTTTAGACATGTGGATGACTGATAATCGCTGGGACAAAGTTTAGATTAACTTTTAGAGATATTATTTTCATATTATTTTGCTTTTTTTATGATTTACATCTTGCACACATTCATATTTATAAATAAAAACTCTTGAGAAAAAAATTAATTATTTTTTTTAAATCTATATTCTATTGATTGTGAAAATGGCACCTATGGGACAGGGCATGTGGATGACATTTCAATCTAATATCCATTTTTTTAAATGAATAATAATTAAATATTGACATTGTTGATAACGGAAATTATAGAACAAAAGACGCATAAAAATATTCCCAAAATAGTTTTTTATTAAATTAAAAACAAAAAGAGCAATCAGTATGGAACACAAATTTGCCCATTTTTGAAGAATCACCCATATACTGTAAATATGAAATTTTGATACTGTTTTATCCTAAAAAATTTGGCAGCTCTTTTTGAGACATATAGCAATTTTCGAAGGTTGCTACTTCGATCTGTGAATAATGTTGAAAATTTTTTAGTGTTTCTATACTATACATTGATGTAAATTCATAGTTTATTTTCTATTTTGAATGTTAAGAAACATTACATAAATATGTTAATAATTTGTAAATAGCCAACTGCCACGTCATATTAGCCAACTGCCACGTCATTAGTCATGAATTTCCATAATCCTCAGTTTATGTCATACTATGAAAATTATTTGCACTGAACTAATGAAAATTTATTTGTTCTCAATGCATTGACGTATGACGCAACTAAAGCTACGGTATTCTTAAAATATGCATAAAATTCTATGAGTTAATAAATGCATTTATATTGCTATAAAAATCACGTTAAGTCTTGAATTCAAAAAACATCTCTTTAAGGACACCTACCTATTCACCTTGTGTAAAGAACAAGGTAAGATGAAATTTCCAACAACTTTTTGAACGTTTTTCAAAAGAATCATTATAGAATAAAATGGAAAGAGTTTTTTTTTTTTTTTGCGAGACATTGCAATCCATTTTCGGAGTTGCAATGACACCCAGCCATTGTATACATCTACGATGGGCTCATGAATCTAGTGTGCGCCCCTCTGAAGCTCCAAGGTCTGCGCCCTTTGAAGGGGTCCAGTCCGGCCCTGATTGTAGACCATCTTTGATGAGGTTATGGGAATGGATGGAATGTGGAACTCTCTACAGGATATTTTTCCTGAAACTGAGCTTAGAGAAATGCAGTTCCATTGTTGTCGATGTAAAGAGTTCGGAGGCCTTCCTCAGGAAAGTTTTCAAAATTTGAAGTCTTAAAAATGTGGTTATAGTCCATTTATCGGTAGCCTTAGCGATAGGATTTATGTACTCTGCACCAGCAGTTTTTCGTAATTAAAGTTCCAGAAGCGAAATTTAAGACCTTTTATCATTATTATTTGGTGGGAGGAGGGGGGGGGGGCTTTTTTTAATTTTTTGAAATTAAAGTTTTAAAAACAAAACTGTAGGCCATATTCGATAAATGGGACTCGCTTTTCACCTCCGGAAATTTTTAGAAATTTATGTTCCAAAAACCAGTTATTAGACGATCTTCAATGAGGACATTCAGAGTTTCTCTCGGAATTTTTCAAGACTTGAAGCTCTAAAACTATAATTCCTTTCTAACTTTAACGCCGAAAAAAGAGAGGAATTAGGTTCGGATACCCCCTTCCTCCCATTTTCTTAGCTACTTTTTTTAAGTATTTTTATTCCAAATCAAAATGGAGAAAATAGGAAAAGATTTTTCAGTTAACTATTTTGGTTTTCTGTACTGAAATTTTTAATTTCCTTCCAGTGCCTTCATTGGTTAGAAGTACAGAAGTTTGTGGCTTGAGTGTTCGTTTATTTATTTATTTATTTATTTATTTATTTATTTATTTTTTTTTTTTGATTAATTTGTTTATTTTGCAAAGATATTCTTCGGTCACTTTTTTCTGGGTTTTTTTTTCCTCTCTCTCTTTTGTACTTCCTTTTATGTTAATACCATTTTATATTCTTTATAATCTGTTTTAACTTTTTATCTGTTCTCTTGTTTCTTGAGCAAGTTTCTCAGAAAATCAGTGGCGGGCTAATCATGTCGCAATTGCCCCTTCTCCCTCTCCCCGGCCATTGGGGGCTTTTGTGAAATAGATTCAAAAAATATGCATGAAAAATGTTTTATAGAATTCTGTTTTTTACAAAAAGAGGTTTAAAAATTTCATTATGACGAATCTTCAAACCTATAATTCGCCACCGCGAAACATCATGATTTTCCATGACAAATCCTCGAAATTAAAATATTTTGGTTTTGATGATGAGACGCTCTGTGATTTGAAGTTCTATGCTTTGCTGAGGCCCCATTGTCGTGCCTCATGCGTCTGTACATGTACAATGAATGAGTTAATTGAAAACAATGCTTTGGTTTCTTGGAAATTGTAGATGAGGGGGAGCACGGAGCGGTCTTTTATAAGTGAGAATTTACCCACTTTCCCCTAGACTTTAAGAAAGACAAGGTATATGTTATACGTGTGCGTATTTGTTATTTCCATTGGATTCAAAGCGTAGAATATATTGAGTTATTAATGACTTGAATCTTTTCTGACACCGTGGAAAAATTAAAAATGTAGTTGATGCTTAAGACCTTCTAGTCCAGTTTTTTCATAGGGGGAGCTTAAGCCCACAAAGCCCCCTCCTGGGTGCGCGCCTGGAAAGGACACTTTGATATAAGTAATCATTACATGCAAGACTATCAATACTCACAGTCAATAGCTTGCACATAAATTTCCACTCATAATCAGGTTTTCAACCGATCATACTCACCCCTCGACTTACATGTGAAACTCTATCTTAAGTTCTTCATTAGTGCTTATTCCAATCAACTCTTCCTGTAAAATATCGAATTTTCAAAGTCATCAAGAATATTGGTACTAAGACAATAGTGCCAAAAAGTTTTTAAAATACCAATAATAGTAACCTTGTCAAGCATAATCGATTAACATCCAGTTTACTTTGAAGTATACATGGTATTCTTCAGAGTATAAAAGTAATTTATTGAAGCTCTCATCATTTTTACTTTCTTCTATATCTAATATATAGAAGAAAGTATTGGATTCGTGAAAATTTTCGAATGTCAAATTTTGACGGATTTGCACTTTTTGAGGTGCGCTGAGTCCATTTCGATCATTTTTGGAAAATGTCTGTCTGTGTGTGTGTGTGAGAGTCTGTATGTGTGTGACCAAATTTTGTGGCGGCGCTGGAGCCAAAACTACTGCATGAAATCGAACAAAAAATTTTTGCACATATGTATCACCATGTGAACTGGTGCACCTGACTTTTTTTTAGCGAATTCCTCCAAGGAGGGTGGAGCAATCGCACGTGTTCTGCACGTCGGTTTTTGCTATATCTCAGGAAGTAACCGGCGGAATCAAGCGAAAATTGGTCCATAGGTAGACCCTATTGAGTACAGGCGCTGATTCAATTTGTGTGTCAATATCTCAAAGGGGGGTGGAACAATCAAAAGTGCTTATTTTGTCATTTCACCTATTGTATCTCGAGAAATATTGCTACGATGTGAATGAAATTTGGAATTACACTAACCCAATATGGAAGCAAGCATCGATTAAATTTAGGCGCCAATCGCCCCAGGGGAAGGGTGGGGTGATTTTTGTGCTTAGTCAACAATGCGAAAAATTAATTCATTTAAAAATCGCTTTCACGCTATTTAATTGTCAAAACATCTGAAAACTTTCAATGATTTGAAATTTTTAACTGTTGCCATTTTTTTTTACTAACAAATAAAATGTTTGCAATTAATCTAAAAAAGACTTTTGCAATGATTTCCAATTTCGCTCATTGATTCTGCTTTTGCAGGGTTATTACGATAATTGGGAAATTGGAGCTGTCTCCAATTATTCGGGCGAGTACGTATTTTATTTTGTAACCGGAATTCATAAGATAGATATAGAAGAAAGTTTCGGGACGGCCACGACAGCTAGTCTTCATACAACTGCGCAAATAATGTACAGTGTTAAGTATTATTACGAATTTTGTTTATTGCATTTTTTACAAATTGTAGCAATTGATGCAGGCTGTTGCTCAGACTTTTTGCTTATGATCCTGGATCATGCACCCCTATTTGTATCTCGTGGACCCCAAAATTTTTCTCTCATTTATATGGACCCCTTGCAAACTACTATTTTTTATTTATTTATTTATTTATTTATTATTATTATCATTATTATTCGGCTCAGTACACATATGCTAGTTCACAATTTCAGATAAAGTGGGCCCGATTTCCTGCTTTTCAAATTACATTAAACATTGTTTGTAATTATTTAGATTTGTAAAAAAAACATTTATTCAAGTTTGAAAAAAAACATGAGGCCTCCAGCACTGGCGTTTCCATTATTCTATTTCTGGAGGGGAGCCAGATGCTTAAATTCAAGAAACTATCATAAAGTTTTTTTTTCATTAAGTGACCAATTTTGTCATTAATTTACAGACTTTTTTCTTACACATTATGTTTTTATATTGATAACAGATAATTATCTATAAAAATTTGCTGGGGCAGCTCCCCCGTAAATTTTTTGAAGATGAAGTCTTGAAAACGCAGTTTTAGTGCATATTTGATGGTGTTAGGCAAAAAGAGACAAGTCAAGAGACCCTCTTCAGGAAACATTTTCGAAATTGGCAACAAAAATCGCAATTTTCAGCAACTTTTTTGAAACATTATAGAAAATAAGGATGGGATGCCTTCCCAATTTTTTTTCTGTCTTGAAGTCAGTTTTAGACTTATTTTGGATAAAGTTGGGAGCTTTAGGAATTCACCCGGAAGAAGAATGAAATATATTTTTATTAATCGATTCTCCTCATTTTCAAAGATAACAGACATATACAAGGTGTCCACTCCAATCGTGGACCAATAGCTAATTTCTAAACCGTTAGAGATAAGCATATGGTTTATTTAGGAAAAAATCTCCAAATTACGAAAGGAATTTTGGGTCTATTCAATGTTTTTCAAAAAATCAAATTTTGAAAGAGTTACGAAATTTAAATTTTTATACAGCCCCCCAGTCCTATCAATTATATTTAGTGAAACATTCTTGACACTGAAACGTTTAAAACTAAAAAAAAATCACTCTTCTACTACAAAAATTGACCGAGTTATGACGTTTTGAAAAATCAAGATTTTGAAGGATTTCGCATACGGTCCCTAAAGCGATCTCTCGATGACGTCATGAAACAATGCAAAATCTTGATTTTTCAAAACGTCATAACTCGGTCATTTTTTGTCGTAGAAGAGTGATTTTTATTTAGTTTTAAACGTTACAGTGTCAAGAATGTTTTACTAAATATGATTGATAGGACTGGGCGGCTATATAAAAATTTAAATTTCGTAACTCTTTCAAAATTTGATTTTTTGAAAAACATTGAATCGACCCAAAATTTCTTTCATAATTTGGAAATTTTTTCATAAATAAACTATATGCTTATCTCTAACGGTTTAAAAATTAGCTATTGGTCCACGATTGGAGTGGACAGCCTGTATATACATTCAGGGAGAGTATTGCAAAAAAAATATTGAAAATACTATCCCTGAATATGCCGAATCGTTGTCCGAATTTGCCGAATGAGGACGATGTTTGGGAGGTCCCGGTGACCTCCCTGGACCCTGGACCTCCCTTCGGGGCCCTCCTGCGTGATATGGTATAGTAAACAATTTCAAAAATTACCATTTCATAAGCATTTTTTAATAGGATAATAAAACCTTTGTTCAAACGAATAAGAGTTACCGTATCTATATCAAACATTTCGGGAAGGGCCTGGGCACGGTGCCTGGGCCCCTCCCGATAATAAAAAGTGTGACAATAACAAAAAGTGTGTACTGTCTAAAATTTTTTCGTGCGACCTAGGCGGTATCTGCGCACGCGCGAAGTCTCCTCTTACTTGCTCGAAATAGGGGGAAAAGCAACGAGGAAGTAGTCCGCGAACAAAAGCTGAAGGCATCGGGTAGTGCGCATCCAAAACCTAACTTCCCTTTTTCAGATGGAAGCGTCCGACCTTGCCAGGCGCCCAAAACGCAAACAGACAGTACGTGTGCCTTACTTTGAAGAATCTTTTCAACCAAGGAAGCTAATTGTGAGATTGTGGGATTCTTTTTCATCGTGCTACATAGGCTCTTAGTAATATTGGTAAAACCACACAACATGAATAGAAACAGCATGGAACCAAAATGTAAACTCAATTGGATTCATCGGGCTAATCGATGATTGCATAATGGCTTAGTTCGAAAAAAAAAAAAAAAAAAAAAGCAGCAACTTCTTTTTTTTTTTTTTTTTTTTTGTACATGATTTTTTTTTTTTTGATGGCATAATATTTTAGAATTAGATCCAAGACCATCTGCCAGCGATTACGGTGCGGGCGAGGAGGATAACACTTTCGCTTGAAAAAAAATACAGACAATTTTTAAAAATTCAAAATGAAGTTTGCTTCTGTTTACAATAAATTTGTCCGCGTGTTGTTGTTAATTCATTCTTAATATGTTTTTAATTAATCACACTCATTATTACATCATTTAAGCGACAGTATATGTGGTACAGAAAAATTTTATCGGCTGAATTTTTACAAAAACTTCTGAATACGAGATAAATTCTTTCCTCTCCTTTTCAGTTCTTTCAAGTCAAAACTTCATGACATTAAAAAAATTCATCGTCCATGTTTGCATATATTAAATAAAAAGAAGTTCGCTAGATGGCGCCACCACCAATTACTTTCAAAGGTTTTTTTTTTTTTTTTTGCTTTCGCTACGAACATATTTATCGCTGATTAAAATTGCAGAAATATAAAGTCTTTTTTGCTTTGCTTTCTGGGTTTTTTTTTTTTCGAAATGATGCTACTTATTTTATCCTTTTGAACTCGCCACGCTGTTTTTTTTTTTTTTTTTCAAGTCTGTTGTTTTAGTGACAACGGTCCTGCACCTTTTTAGAACAGCTTTAAAAACTTCCCTTCGCAAAATAATGTTTGCAATCGTTGTAACGGAAATGTATTTTTTACATAATTACAAAAGATTCATATTTCATGATATCTTCATACATATATATATATGAGTAAAAACTTTTTTTAGAACTTATAAAAAAATCAGAAAGTATGTGCTCCGTGCTGTGGTGTTTCTCTAATAACGTTCAGGTTTTAGTAGCAAACAACTCAACTCGTCAAAATTATTTTACTGTGTTCATTAAAGTTGAATTTTTTTACAATCGAAATTGTTATCTATTATATCTATTTGTGTTCATTTTTAAAACTTTTTTCTTAGAGCAATATTATAATAAAAAGAATGGGCGTTGAAATTGAAACAATAAAACCTGGTGACGGTAAGATAGTTGATGTTATTTACGTAAACAAATGCTATCTTGCTGCATGCTATATCCTTTCATCAGAGATTTTAAATTACTTGTACAAGAAAAACATTTTTTCCTGTAGTTTTCGGCATCTTTATGATAAAACTTAAGTATAGAACTTATACGTGTTGAAACAAAAAATTTCCTTCCTTTTGCGCGACTTGAATCTGAAATCCCCACCCAGTTTGGGTACTGTTCATATACATTTGGCATTTGTTTATTGATTGGCTGTTAAAACTTTTAATTGGGTTTGGCGTTTTAGTATTGGGCCTTCTCGGATGTTATGTTGTTTCGAGTGGACTCTTACTGCCGAATATTTCCTGTATTTAACCGCAGTTGATTTTTTATATTGTATTTTCATGCCGACATTTATATAATTTATTTTTAAGGCGTTAGTAACGTAGATTTTAAATTTCCTACAGCCGTTTAGCATCATTTTATGAAAATTAGTTTTGATTATTCTTTTATTATTTGTTTTATTTGATTAAAAAAATGTTTTTTAATGGAAGCACATTGCACTTTGATATGTGCACAAACAAGGAACGTTATGCTGGGCATTCCATGTTAACTTCGTCAGGCTAAATTTTTACTGTGTGTCATCTTTTCTTTGTCAAACTCTTTTCTTTTTGTCCTGTTTTATTACATTTTTATTGTTTTGTGCAATAATTTTTTATCATTTCTGCAGTGCTGTTATGTTCTCTCTTAAATGTTTATTTGTCATACTGTTATGTAGGCCATTCCAAAAAGATTCATGAAATTATAGTGCAGTGCCTGAAAAATGCGCTGTTTGTAAACTAATGAAACAATGTTATTGTTTGCAGTCCATAAATCTTCATATTCTGAGATTTTGAGGTTTCATTGTGATATCATTTTTTTTTCTTAATTGAAAAAAAAAATCCAATGCATGAAAACAGTCCGAGTCAGACAAGTAGGAGAAACATCAGGAGCCAAAACACGAGGGGGCTCAGATTCATTTCACTTCTAAATAATAAATAGTATAAAAATCTTTGTTATAATATGAAAATAAATATTCTGAAATGTTCTGAAATTTTAATTACATTGAAATTTATTTTTTTCAGGTCAAACATTTCCTAAAACTGGTCAGACTGTGGTAGTTCATTATACAGGTATGATTTTATAGATGTGTCATATTTAAGATGCTTGAAAATAATTTTCTGTGAATAAATCATTTTTTGGTCTATTTCTGTACAAGAGATATTTCTTTTGCTTTTAGGAACTCTTGAAGATGGCCAGAAGTTTGATTCCTCTCGTGATAGGGGAAAGCCCTTCAAATTTAGAATAGGAAAAGGAGAAGTTATTAAAGGATGGGACAGTGGAGTTGCACAGGTAAATATTTCTTTTATTAAAATAATTTTCATTAATGTCTCATTAGTCATTATGTTGTTGTTATACTGTTTATCCTCAGTCTGGTCCGACGCAGTCAGACCAGATCTAAGAAGTCGTTGACCTTAAGAAAATCATAGAGGAGCAAAGGGGAAGTAAGGATATCTTCCCAATCAAGATCAGGCAGTCCAAAATATGATTTGCTAATGCATCAAGTTTTGCATTTGGCACAAATTGGGAAGGTTATATAATCCCTTCCGATAAGAAAAACTTTTTAGATGATCATTAGCTAAGCATGAGAGGTTGATGCAAATCTTCCTTTCAAAAGTAAGTCTAAATGACAAAGCAAGCCTGTTCCCTCTATACCAGTCATACCCAATTCTTTTGAAGTTGCAGTTTTTTTCTTGGAGAAAAGTTCCACATATGTAAGTTCCATTGACACAGGGTGCAAGTGATTGTATCCACGAGCAAAGCTGTCTGCCAGATCATTTCTATAGATCAGTGCTTCTCAACCGTTGTGCTCCGGCATACTGGTGTGGCGCGACAACATCCCTAGTGTGCAGCAGTATTTTAAAATTGTAGAACAAGGGAGAATAAAAATGCAGTACATTATTTGAACAAATTTTTCCGCCAGGACTCAAGAGGTCGACTATAATATTGCTTTTAAACACTAAAGCATAAAATGCACCCCATCGATAAAATCATTAGTTAATCGTGTAAAGAGATCATCCTCTTGAAAAAAAGCTGTTGAATGTGGTGGAAGAATGTTTGGCCATGCTTGTCCTTGTAGTTTAAGCACTACTTCAGGTTACTCAGCACAAAACAATATAATTGGGTTAACGACCCACTAAGCAGTCAGTCGGGGAGCTTCTTTGAAGGCAAGAGAAGAATTGAGGGACCTCCAGAGCGACAGCTCTTTGAGATTTAACCCTTCACTGCACGGTGTGCCAGATCTGGCACAAACCAAATAAACCCTCATATATTCCTATGATTTTTAAATGCAGTTAAACTGAGCTTTGTGCCCCTTCTGGAACATTGCTATAACAGTTTAGTGTGATTTTTATGCACTAGTTAGTTGCACTAGTCTAGGTATTACAGTTCTTGCTTTTGAAAGAAAAGTGTCTGCATTTCCGTTAGAAGTGTGCTTAATCATTATTTCCTTTGTTCTAAAAATGTTTAAATACTCTTAGTGGAAAATTTGTTTATACCACTTATGGCACAAAACACATTGCAGATTATTACACTTATCGGTATACAAAGCATATGCTATGTGCTTTGTGCCATATATAGAACAAACAATTAAAACATCATTTTTGGTGCACATTTTTAAGATTAATTTTTTTTCTTCATTTTTCCTGAACTCAGGGCTATTTAAAAGGTAACAAATGATTTTTTTTATGAAAATATAAAAAATCGTGCAGTGAAGGGTTAAGCTCGGCAAAGTTCCTTCGCATACATATTAGCTGCTAGTAAAAAGAGCACCCAAAAGTCTATTCATGCTATTCATATTCAATTACAATCAGATGTCTTTGTAAAATGAGCTTCTCAACATTGACCATCCTCAAAAACAACGAAGAGATTATGTCTAGAGTCTAGATTTTGAAACTTCGTGTAGTTCTTTCCAACTTAAATGTGAGTTAAAATTACTCGTGTTCCGTAAGACAGGAGCATGTGTCTCAGTAGTGTTAAATAAAAGTTAGGGCCTTGACTTAAATTCCTCTCTTCATAGGGACAATTTTAAAGTAATGGTTTTACTGCTGTACGCTTTCATGATATAGTATTTGTTCTATCCTTATAAGAAAAGTTTTTTTTCTCTCCACCTTGCTTTATGTAGTGAATGATAAAATCAATGTATATATTGAATTTATGAAATTTGCTTCAGTGAGCTGCGAGAATCAAGCAATTTCTTTAGTGTGCCGCAATGCTAAAAATGTTGAGAAAAACTGCCATAGATATTTAATTATTACAAACCCTATTAAACGAGACTTTGCTTAGTCAGGACTGTTATTTCAAAGTGCATAATGTATTTTAAAAAATCAAATTAGCTAAATAACGTATTTTTGTGTGCTATAATTTGTTCACAATTGATTATCATTTCAACTTGACCGTTGAGCGGCAACCTATCCTTTTTGAGGTCCTCTGGACTCTGCACGGCGGTGCTCCTCTTGGGCGATGTTATCGTCCATATCAACTTTATTACTTCCTTTATATCTGACTCTCTCAACTTTGCACAACCCTCTTTAGACAAAAACAGCATCTGGCACACAACATCCAACTTGGCCTTATTTGAATATTGACATCTTGAATTCAAATTATTTTTTTTGCAATTATGATTGTGATAGAAGCTATTTGTAGAAGCAAGAAGCCCAATGTTTAGAGTCCTATTGTAATTCAAATTTGTGATTCCAATAAGCATAATGTGGATTCAAGATTTCAAAATCCAAATTAATGGCGGAGTTTGATGCTGGAATTTTTTCGTAATACAGTAAACTTTCATTAATCCAGATCATATTAAACCAGACTTATCTTTTTCTGGACATCACTTAGAATTACATGTACAACTGAATAAATAAAATTAAGTTAGCTGAATAATGTATTTTTGTAGGCTGTATGGCCATATTTTATATTTTTACTATGCATTTTTGTAATTTTCTCTTATGCAGATTTGTATTTCATTCTCTTAATTTCAAAATACATTTTTTTACTGTGTATAGTAGTTTGTTTTTGTACCTTGGCTTAATTAATTGTTTACTTTGTTTAATAGACCTTTAATAGGTTGCCCTTATTAATGAAAGTACCCGTACTTTCATTAATAAGGGCAACCTGTATCTTCTATTTAGCCAGGTTAATAATGTTCTACTCTAATTCAGTAGAGAAATGGAAGTTTAATTTGTTACTTTATTTTAGTAGTACTTTTTTTAAATTTTTCTGACATTAAAATGTTTATCTTTGATTTGGAATTGGTATAATTGGAAAGAAACTTATAAATTCTTTATAGAAATGTTTTCAATGCCTTAACTGAGCTTTTTTGGAACTGATGCCTGCTACTTTAATTCCTTGCTGTGTGAAGTGAAAGTAAATGAAATTTCTCAGATAAAGCAAATGTTTATTTTGTGTAAACAAGCCTACAGTTTTGCATTTAAAGTTTTTATGCTAATTGTGTTTATAACTTTATGTTTTAGATGAGTGTAGGACAGCGAGCTAAATTGATTTGTTCCCCTGATTATGCATATGGTGCATTAGGACATCCTGGAATATATCCTTTTAAAAGACTTTTTTATTGGTAACATATAAATATACATTGTAGTAAATATTATTTTTCATTATGTATTTTTTTAACTGTCTGAAATTAGATTTCAAAACAGTAAGTTAAGCCATATCCTACTGTTAGTTTTTCACCAAACAGGTAAAAAAAGGTATAACTTAAAGTGATTTTTTTTTCAAACTTCAAACATTTGTATTTGTCCCACAACCCCCCCCCCCCCTTTGTGTTTTCAAAATAAGTCTTTTAAATGTAGAGTTCAACAGGAGGCAATGTATGGTCCATAAAATTGATATTTCTGCTCTAAAAAATGTAAAAGTTTTATTACTGAACAAATATTAGTCAACTCTAAATGAGACCTAGAAAAATACTTGAATTCAGTGTCTCTGGATGACACTCAATATCCCTTTCGTTTCTTATTGGCTACCTTAAGAAGCAGCATACATTTCCTACAAAATTGCTTTCCATGTGTAGCCCAATTTTTCTTTTTTCTCCCCCTTTTTTGTGAAGAGCAAAATATGATTAAAATCTCTTTCAAAAAAAGAATTGATAGAAATATCTAAACTCCAGTGAAATTCAGTAATAATTGTAAAGAAATTCTGTTTTTTTTTTTTTTTTTTTTTTTTTTTTTTTTTTTTTTTTTTTTTTTGTATTAAAATGCAAGCCCCCCCCCCCATTTCCCGACTGGAAAAAATATACAATTAAGAATGCACATTTGCTTATGATCCGAGCTTTGTGATAATAGTGCATACTATATGTTCATACAGATTTTCAAAAGTTGTTTTTGTAATCGCTTTTTGAAATCCCTTCTCCAACAAAAAAAACGATACATCAGTAATAGTGATACATCAGTTAACAGGTGCTGACTGAATTTTTTGCTTCTTTTGTCTGCAGTTGTAAAAGAAGTTGGCCGTATACACTACTTATATAAGTTAAAAACATGAGAGGGTTTTTGTTGAAAACTTATAGGGAACATATTTAGTTACTTTGATAAGAATGTATAAAATTAGTATTATAGAATATTTTATTTTCCAATAATTCCTCCTACATATCAGGGTATAACTCAAGTTACTCTGGTTGTCACCCTGTGTTTGATTGTGCATTAATTGCTGAACATTAATTCGATAAGAATGGTTGCTAAAAACTCAAAACAACCAACCAACAATAACCATGATGTATTGAAACGTGTTTGATTGAAATTAATGAATTGGAGGTCCATTAGTATAGTCACACAAACACATATATACAATTTCCCAAATCATTGTTCTACGCTTATATTCAAACAATGATAACCGACCTGCAAAGACGAGGAATATGTTGGGAATTTCTATCATCAAAGTTTTCGTAGCACTGATATTGTCGTGCAATATTTATTTTTAGGTTATGTTTTTTATAAAATCATTCAAAAATTGTAAATTCAATAAACAGCAGGAGGTTTTCGAAATAAGTAAGACGATATACGCCTTTTTCTCTCCAATACAGCCCTGGCTGCAGTTGTCATCTTTTTTAGCTCATAAAAGCACATTGCCATCTAAGCTTCTCCTTTATTCAGCTTTTTCTTTTGCATACCTCGGTTTTTAGGAATTCTTACTTCTTATGTGTAGCAGACAAATCCTGCTAGCATTATGTATCTTTAGAGTGTATTAGCTTTGAAGTTCAAATAGGCAGTGAGAAACAAAGAGATGTAAGTCAACAAATTCAAGTTTTGAATAAAACATGTGTAAAGATCAAACCCTTGATAAGCTTTCACTGAAATTTGTTTCTGAATCATGCTATATATAAACATCTACCAGGGTTACAAGAACCATCTCTTCCTCAAAAGAGATAAGAGATTCTTCTACCATTTGTACTTTTTATCTAAAATATTAATTTTTGCACATACCTTTGCTTCTCACTACCTCAAATGATGTCGTCATTTGGGATCTGATCATTTTTTCTTAATGTGAATGTGTGTTTCCTACCTCAACTAACTAAGGAACATTATCCGATATTTTGGTAAAAATCTTGCCATTTGGCCCCAATCTTAACTCATGTACTTAC
The DNA here is from genome assembly GCA_038373865.1 of Uloborus plumipes. NCBI lineage: Eukaryota > Metazoa > Arthropoda > Arachnida > Araneae > Uloboridae > Uloborus > Uloborus plumipes. The sequence goes on from JAXGGA010000270.1 coordinate 28,415, forward strand.
ATGCAATAATTTTAGAAGTGCAATATTATTTTCTTGTCTTCTGTTTTCCTTAACTCCTGTTTACTATCCCTCCAAATGCCACTTTAACTTTTGATGTAGAGCTTCTTAAACTGGAATAAGAATGCACAGAAACCAGTCTCCATTTGTATGAATGTAGAGGTACACTCCCATAACCAGGAAACATTTTATTAAATTTTTCAAACGTAATTTATACATATTCGGATTTGTAATTTCATGTACAAAATTGTCATATGTATGAAATTTATGCCTGGATTATGGGAGGCTTGTAATGCAGTTTCACTGTTTTCTTCTTTCCATGTTTTGCCTTCTTTGCTTTGCCCATGGTATGAATATTTATGTACAAGTTGCACTGTAAAGGAATTTTATGGACTTATTTTTTTTTTACTATTCAGAAAGCCATCATTGTACACATTTTATGAAACGTTTTCAAATGTTATAATTTAAAATTTCTGGATTGTGACCCTGATATAAAAAAGAAAATCTGGAATCAGGATACGTCAAGCAATTTTAAACCAGGCTTTGGTAACTTTTTAACATTGTTTAATTCATTGAAATTGTATGTGGGGGGATAAGGAGACTTAAACTGGTGGGGGGGGGATGTTTAGGTTTCTGCGCTGAACGGAATCAAATCACAGAATATTTTATCACCTTTTTCCTTGCTTGTGAAAGTTGCATGTCATCTTATATGCAACTAACATAATTTGAAAAAGGTAACATTTTGCCTTTGTTGTTTCATTTGTTAAATGGACATATTTGTAACAGTAACAAAATTTTTTTACTGTAATAAATGCCAAAATAATGAATTGAAGAGTTCCTAATCTCTTAATATGAGTTTCGACTTGTCTAAAATTCCAATGTTTGAATGATCAAAAAAAAAAATTTTTTTCTGTTTTTTTTTTTTTTTTTTTTTTTTTTTTTTTTTTAATAAAACGGGGAAGAAATAAATAGTAACTAAATTGATTCTAGTTGCCAAAGCCTATTTTATTTCTTTTCCCTCCATATCATATCAGTTTTCAACTCTGTAACAGTTTACTTTGTGAGTATGATCAAATTGTGTCTGATGAAAAACATATTGCTTTTGGTTAGTGTGTTTTTGTATGATTTCGTGGTCCTTAAATTGCCAATGAACAGGTATTTACCAATTACCAAACACACTAAATAAAACTTCTTTGAAATTCATACAGCTTTTTTTTTAAACATATTAAACATTCTTATTGTTAGTAATTAGTTCAAGGTGTGTTACCTTTATTTCTCACCTTGCTTAAACTTTGATAACTTCTTAATTACTATCTATGAAATTAAAAATAAGAACAATAAAGATTGGACAGTACAGCTTTTGTAATTCTTATTGACATATCTTCTGTTGATATTTTCAATGGATAATGTTATTTCTATGTGGAGATTACACACTGGGCGTATATGAAAGTGTTGTTCTAGACTTGCATGATTATCTTAAATTGTTTATATTGCCTGTTAGAATTTTTAGCAGAATTTTTATATTTCTCTTTGACATAATACACTCATAGAATGTAGTTTGCACTAGAAAACTTTGTATGAAATGTTGTATCAAATATTTAAAGAGGTATTTTCTGGTCAGAGTGAAAAGAAGCCAATATAAAAAGCTGACTGTAAAAAAGTAATTGCAATTTTAACTTGATGGTGGTTTTAAAATTTTCACCAATCTGCTTTAAAACTTTTGGTCTGTCGCATAATTAAAATTCATTAAGTGACTTTTAACAAAATCGTTTCAAAACAATAAATGATTAAGTAAAACAATTAAATCTTAATTCTGTGAAACTAATTTAGTTTAATGTATAATGAATTTTGTATTTATTTTTTAAAACTTTATCATTATTATTGTTATTAATTTTTATGATTATTTTTTTTAATAACTTAATTGCTTGTAAAATGTTTTTTATAGTTAGAAAAAGCATGTTTTCATTCATTAGAAAATATCTTTTGTTTAAAGAAGCAATATGAAAATGGTTCAAAGTGAAATAGTGGACATTGCCATAAAGTTGCAATTTTCTCTCAATTTTAAGAAGTTAAAACAGGTCTACTCCTTTATAAAAAAAGTAATAATTATTTGTCTTGATGTCCTGGACAATTAATTGCTTACAACGATTTTTTAATCGGTTCCGCGTTCTAGTTTTTATGTATATAAATGTGAATAACACCATTCTATTGAATTAATTTTTATATACTATTTATCTTGATGTTTAAAACTAGACTGAATGCAGGTGTGCAAATTTATTTCACACATTTTTATGTCATCCATTATTTAATCATTTTGTAATGCTTTGATGTTTTATTGCACCAGTCTGACGTAAATTCGTACACATTTAAACTTTGACTGATAATTTATCAAATATATTCTTTACACATAGATAGAGTTTTTTCATTTTATGTGTTTAGTGTGTGATTTACTGTAAAATAATACTTCTCAGTGACTTGCTAAAGTATTATGAGCAATAATTTACTGTTACATTTTATTGAAGTAATTTTGTAGCTTGCTTATAACTTACTGTTTTTAGTTCTGGAATATATAATTCTCCAGAAAAATTAACACAAATGAGCTTATGGTAATTTTTTCTCTTTCTTCGATTTCCAAAATAAATCTCTTTACGTAATTCCTTTTCCCTTAGACGTAATGACCTGTCATTCTGTTTTTAGGTCAAAAAATAAAAAGTGCTAAGTATCTCTTTGAACAATACGCACACTGCTTCAGCTGATGTTTTTAATCAGTTGGTAAAGTTTTAGTTCAAGATTGAAATTAAATAATCAACAATGAATCTGTATCCACTTTGAGAACTTTTATATCTGCTTCAAATACTTTGCTTAAAGTTAGAGCATTGCCCAGTGTGTTTGCTTTGAGCTGTGCTATGCAAGATTGCCTTTGGCTTTAAATTATCTTATGTAGGCAGCAGGAAGTGTCCAGTAGCTGAAAATTCTGAAAATTGTGTTAGTCAAACAATTTGAGTCAACATAATTATTTCTCAGTTGTAAAATGTAACAGTTCCATACATTAACGTTATCAGAGGTGGGATTACAGGTTTGGGGGAGAAGGGCTGTCCCAACAAATGATTATGGCCCCTTTGTGTATAACAGCTATGTAAAACATATGCATTTGTGTATCTCCCCTGGGGCTCCTATTGCAACAGGGATCTTTTACAATTGCAACACGGTAAATTCGATATTGCTCATCGTAGCACATAGATTACATCAGTGTTAAGTAGAACTGTTAAAAGCATTTGGGACAGGACAAGAAAGTGAAGTGCTGAAGTACATTGAATCAGCTGCTCCCCCATATGCTTAACCCATTTTTTTTTTAAACTCTGATATACATTTTCTTTTACTTTGCACTAATTTTTTGCTTAAACTCAACCATATTGATGGATGTTTGAACATTGCAGTTCAAGAAATACGCTTGTAAGAACCTTAACATACTGGTTAAAACAAGTCAGACAGCGGTATTGTAGCCAGAAAAAATTTAGGAGAGGGATATGGATAGTTAGTCTTTTCTATCGTCAGAAAAGGGAATATTCGGAGTTTCGAGGCAGATATGTCCTCAAATCTCCTTTTGAATCAAACGCAAAGTAGTGACTACTAAAAAAAGACTACTGTATTTTCTGGCCATTAAATCATTCCTTCAACCCTGAAATCAGAAATTTGGTGTCAAGTATTGTGAATTAGAGTTCACCAAGTATCTAATTAAAGCATTTAAAATAGAAATTTAGGAAACGCTTCCAAAATTTCCACTTTACCACATATTCCAATTTTCCGTAAGGCGTAATTGAGTTGAATAAATTATGAAAAAGACATTTTTTACACCATTATTAATAATAATAGGAAACATTTTAATTTTCTGGAAACAAAATTTTGATCAGTTCCTAATATTTTTCTACTGGACACTGTGCTGCACTTAAGTAGTTCTGTAGCTTATTGCTGCTTTGTCTGTGTTTTATTGATGTTTTATAGCAATCTTATGTGATAAAAATTCTCTCTTGATGGTGATTAATTAAAACTCTTAACTAAAATATTTATATATTCTTTATGTCAACAGATAAGTTCATTTCCCTTTCTAAAAATAGTTTTAACGCTGAAGAGTAAAAATTTGGATTAGAGACCTTTTGCTGACTAACGTTTAAAATTGAAATTGTAGTTGATGTGTCGGTTGCATGCTGCTCTCGGTTCAAAGTTCATACAATTTTAGCTGCCTTCTGAACGGTAAATTAAGAAACCAGAATTGCTCACGGGAAAAGGTCTCTCGGCTCAAATTTGATATGACTATTGAAGGCTTGATTTAGTACCATATGCCTCATAGAAAGAGCTATGCACCTGCCACAAGGAAGTTAAATCTGCATTTTTCAATAGCCTTGCCTAGGGTAATGAATAACTGCAATACCTATTTTGAAAGTAAATTTTGGAGAGCATTATTTTTATTCCACTGCTAAAATATAAAAATATATCATGAGTTATTTTGGTCCCTCATGTAGAAGTGATATAAAACTTTATCTCTGTTTGAATGTGCATATTGTGTGATGCTGTATATCCATTTTTATGAATATTAATAAAAAGTCCCTCTGCAACTGACATTCATTCATTGTGTTGTGGTCTTTTTCAAGTAGGTGTAGCGACCCCCCCCCCCTTTTTTTTTCAATCATGAAACTTGCTTGCAACGCAGAAATAAGTTTGGGGGAGGAGGGCAGTTTTACAATGTTGGAAAACAAATGTATTAATTCAATAGGTTTTTACTCCTCACCCCCTTTAACCATTAATATTATGGATGCACCGATAAGCAAATTGGTCGATTACCGATTAATCGGTTGTTGATAATCGGCCTATTAATGATAAGGATGATTGTTTTTAATACTACCAATTTACAATCACTGTTTTTTCTCTCTCATTCAATTCCGAGTTTAGAAACAGTAAGTAATTTATTTCCGAGAGAAGATTTTTTTTTATTTTTTCCTAATTATTTTCACAAAATAATTTCAATATTTTAGAAAATTTCCATATTATTGACAACCAATTTTCATATTATTGTCAATATTACATTAGCACATTGTTAATCATGTTAATTGGACTGAAAAATTCAAAAGGAGGGAAGGGGACGCTGTGGGAGCACTCCAATTAAGAAGTACTTTTGATTTAAATTCTTTAGTAATTAGTAGCAATATAATTAAAGACTTTTACATTCTTTGTGAAAATCAGAGGTTATCTGAAGTCGCCGCATGAAAAATGTTGCAACATTGTCTATCTCCATATATTATTTCTCTAAGCCGAATCCTATACCCGGTTGAAACTCGCTCATTTCTTTATCGAATTGCATGAAAATTTATGATTTTGAAGCTTATCCCGCGGGCTATTGACGAAAATTAGACCCACCCTCTAAAAACTGTCGGTTCGTTTTTTATTCGAACTTCAATTTTTGGGCACAAAATTGACTCTATCTAGCGAAATAATTGTCGTATCGTCTCCATTTTGATTTCATTCGAAAGATTAAAAAAAATGCGTTCTTTAGAACGTTTCTCCGCTAGCGTCGCGTAACGACAATCTCGAAAATCCACGTTTAAGCGACTTATAAGCGATTGAAGTTTGAAAAAGTTAAATTTTTTGCTCAACTGTTAAAATCGTTTTACCATTGTTGTTCAAATCAATTTTAAATGCGACATTTCAAGTCAAAGCTTAGCTCGGTAAACCTAGAGCCGCTATATAGACAGGCCGACGCATCAAGATTAAGTTTCACCACTTTGGATCCAATTCCTTAACTTTTACTTTCAATTTTCATTGTTGTGGAGTAGGGTTACCGGAAAAAAGTTTTGGCACATTACTAAGCTTTGCCAAATCCACGTGCCGCTAATAATTGCTCACAGTGAAAAATTACCAAAACGCGATTACTGGCCAGAAAAGACAACCACTCAAACACACAAACACGTGCTGGATCCAAAGTGGTGAAACTTAATCTTGATGCGCCGGCTCGTATATATAGGGGCCTTAGGTAAACCTTAATTGTAACTTTTATTGTTTCAAAATACTATGGTAGTTTTGCGATAACGTTAGTATTTAGTTTAGTGGTAGCCTTGGGTATTTGATTTTAATATAGGGTATCACTTTTGTAGTAGTTGTAAAAGTGAACGTGTCTTTGATCTCTTTGAAAAGTTGTCAGAACGACGGCAGTTGATGGCGATGTTGTGCAAACGTACAAGATTTTACAATAGGGTAGTTGTGAGCTATTGAATATCCCTTTTTTAACTACTAAATATTGTTAAGAGGCTTACAAAACACAAAAATTCACCATTGCCGAATTTTAAAACACAACGGTTGATTCTTAATGATTTTTTTTTAAACCCACGCGCAAAAAAAGCGCGCCTTGAAACTAGGGATGGACCGGATAGTGATTTTGCCGGATATCGGGTATCCGGTGGCCCATCTCAAGCCGGATACCGGATATCCGGAGTTGTACCGCCGGATATCCTGCGGATATCCGGCATTACAATTACATTGCATGTTCGCTTATTTTTATGCAATGCAGCTTCAAAACAATAAATCATAGTTGTTTCTCGCATTATTTCTTTGAGAACATGTTAAGTACTAGAGATGCACCGATTAATCGGCAGTACCGATTAATTGGCCATAATCGGCAAAATCGCGCCGATTAATCGGCCAAAAAATATTTTTTTTAATTTTATTCTTAAAGTATACCTTCACTAAGAAACTAAGAAAGATAATTTTTGTTAAGAGTAATAATAATCCTCACAGTTGATTTAAAGTTTTTAATAAATTAATTCTCCTACTTTGAATAAATATACATAGACAATGTTGCAACATTTTTCATGTGGCGACAGTTTCCTCCTTAGTACAGTGTTTTAGATAACCTCTAATTTTCACAAAGAATAAAAGTCTTGAATTAAATTGCTACTAATTACTAAAAAAATTAAATTAAAAGTACTCCTAAATTGGAGTACAGACTCAATTCCCCTTTTTCTGAATTTTTATGTCCAATTAACGTAATTAACAATGTGTTAATGTAATGTTATTGACAATAATATGAAAATCGGTTCTAAGAAATTTGATAAAATATTGAAATTATTTTGAAAATTGGGAAAAGGGAAAAAAAATCTTCTCTTGGAAATAAATTACTTACTATTTCTAAACTCGGAATTATATAAGAGAGAAAAAACAGTGATGGCAAAATTGGTAGTATTAAAAACAATCATCCTTATCGTTAATCGGCCGAGCCGATTAATCGGCCGATTATCAACAACCGATTAATCGATTATCGGCCAATTTGCTTATTGGTGCATCCTATTAAATACATTCAAATTAATTTTTAAAGCCTCTATTTTATTGTACAGGAGTAGCAGTAGCGCTACATATGAAATAAAACACTAGCATATTGTGATTTCTTTTTAAATTATGTATTTTTATCAAAAGATACAAAACTTTAAAAGATGGAATTAAATATTTATGTATGTACTCAAAGTTTAAACTTTTAATTATTCTTAGTTTAAATTTTAAAGCTTTTCTGTTTCAATATCATTTCAATAAGTTTCTTCATAAATGATACAGTTATTAAATATTTCACCAATATTATATACCGATAATTAATTTACAAAAAAAGAAAGAAAAAAAAACTAAGCTCAGATAAACGTTTTTTTTCTCCAATTAATGCATATTTTATTAGAATTTTATGAATTTAAACTTCATTACAAAGTAACACATTCTCTTATTTCTAATTTTGCAATAATATAAAGCAAAATTTTGCTTTAATTTTTTTTTAAGAATAATACGCATGTAATTTTTCTAACATACAAGTTAAAGAAGAAAATATTAAAAAACAGGAGCAGTGTGTTAAATAATAATAACAATAATAAACTTATCCTCAAATAATCAATTAAAAATTTGATATAACTCCAAAAAATAAAGGTACATATTTTCTGAAGATTCAAATCAGCAGCTTAAATATATTTTTAAGAGTTACGCTAAAGTTGTTCACTTTTTAAAAAACAAATGAGTGAACTTGTACTTAAATAATCAACTTGAAATTTTACTTTAGTTCCAAAAAATTAAGATACACATTCTTAAAAGTAGCAATTTATCATTTTAAATACATTAAGAGTCATGCTAATCACATTCACTTTTTTAAAAACAAATTAATAAACTAATTCTTAAACAATCACCTCGAAATTCAACTTAATTTTGAAAAAATAAAGATATTCTTGGATGCAAATGTTATATTTATGGGTTATTCCAGCAAAAATGGTACAAAAATCATGTCTGAAATTGTCGAGTTAAGTTTATCAAATGAAGTAATTTTCGCCAACTAATCGTTGTTTTAAAAATTATTCTGTTTATTTGTGCATAATAAAGTGTAAATGGCTTGTATATGAGTCATTCATTAAGGGTTTTAAATAGTTTGACCACTTTGTGTAACAGAGGAGACAAATGAGGTTTGAAATATATATTTCTAATCGCAAAGAAAAGTTAATTACAGAACAAGTATCAAATGGACTAAACATCCTAAAGCTAATTCTGTCTGCAATTTCAAGAAAAAATATTTTTTGCACCAATAATGCGACTGTAACAGAGTGGACATTCTACAGTGCAAATTAACTATCATCTATCATCAGCAAAGAATTTTAGGTTTATCTTAGTTGCTGACTATATAATTCAATGTATCAAAGTAATCACAGCAGGTACATTACTTGTACTTCTTTAAAAAAATATCATATTGAATGCAATTGCTTATTTTATTTCTGAAAGGCTTGTAACAGAGTGGACAGTTTGAAACATAAAAAATCAGCAGAAAGGGTGTCAGAAGAATTTTTTGTGCTGTGCATTGCAAATGATTTTGTTGTTGCATTTCAGCTTAATCTGAAATTGCATTTTAAGTCCTAGCAATTTAAAGCTTGGGCAGATCATTTTTTCTTTCTTTTGCCCAAGACTTTTTTTTTTTTTTTTTTTTGAGTCCTTTATAAATGGCTTATGCCTAAATAAGTAATACTTGGTTACACACAATTAGATGGAGAACAAATTTAAAAATACAATTAATTAGTGGTAAATATTAAAATTAATTACCAAAATTCTGAAGAATCGGGACTGATTTGTAACATTTTCGCTGAAATGACCGGCCAATGTTAGATAGGTTATTTATTGCATGTTATTTTCAAATACAAATACAAATACAAATACAAATGTGGCGACCAGCAGCAGGCTCAGGGCCCAACTTGGCTGGTCCTAGTAAAAATTAAAGACCCCAATGAAGATCAATGGCCCTCTTAAAGCCATCTACTCCATTGCTCTTTACCGCCTCTTCCGGTAAGCTGTTCCAAGTTCCCACTACCCTGCTAAAATAGTAATTTTTTCGAATTTCCAGGTTCGCCTGAGGTTTAAACAGCTTAAAACAATGACCCCTTGTCCTGCTTTCCTTGCAAAAATCCAACCCTGCAACATCATTCATTTTAATAAATTTAAATAACTGAATCATGTCCCCTCTGGTTCTCCGTTGCTCAAGACTATACATATTAAGCATTCTAAGTCTGGAATCATAGTCTAAATTAGAAAGTCCATTCACTAACCTTGTAGCCCTCCTTTGTACCCTTTCCAATAAATTAATGTCTTTCTTCAGATAAGGAGACCAAAACTGAACAGCATATTCCAAATAAGGTCTTACCAAACTTCTATATAGAGGCAGAAGAACCTTCTTAGATTTGTTTGAAATAGATCTATTAATAAACCCAAGCATCCTATTGGCTTTGTTACTAGCTATGCTGCACTGTTGACTGGACTTGAAATCCTGATTTATTAAGACACCTAGATCCATAACATTATCTGCCCTACTAATGACTGAACCCTGTAAATAATAGCTTGTATGCTTATTCCCATGACCGAAATGCAGCACTTGACATTTCCCAACATTAACTGCCATACCCCACTTGTCTGCCCATTTAGTAATATGATCCAAATCCTGTTGCAGCTGATTTATTTGTTCGTCATTTTCTACAACCCCCATAAGTTTGACATCATCGGCAAAACAATTCATGTTTCCAGAAACATTTACATGAATGTCATTCATAAAAATAATAAACAAAAGGGGACCTAAAACTGATCCTTGGGGAACCCACTTAAAACTTCACTCCATTTAGAATAGTTACCCCTAACAACTACTCTTTGTTTCCTTCCTGTCAGCCAATTCCTAACCCAAACTAGAATTTTACCTCCTACCCCTATACCAGCTAATTTGCTGAGTAGTGCTACATGCGGTACCTTATCGAAAGCTTTTTGAAAATCTATGTAAACAACATCTACGCATTTTTTGCTATCTAAAGCCAAGGTAACCTTGTCGTAGAAATGTAATAAATTAGTAGCACACGATTTACCTTTTCTGAAACCATACTGCAAACTACTCAACAGCCCATTATTTTCTAAGAAATTCATAATCTTAATTTTGATCAATGTTTCAAAAATTTTACATACCACTGAAGTCAGACTCACAGGCCTATAATTTCCTGCATTACCTCTAGACCCTTTCTTGAAGAGTGGTGTAATGTTAGCTAGTTTCCAGTCCTCTGGCACTATCCCTGAGTTATACGAAGCATTGAATATATTAACTATAGCGTCAACTAATTCCTCTGCACATTCTACTAGAATTTTTGGATAAATATTATCTGGTCCCGGAGCTTTTGTGGTTTTAATTTTTTTCAAATAAAGTAAAACGTCCTCCCTGGAAAATACAAAGTCCTCAAGCTGTGTAGTAGCTTGTGTCTTGCTTGTGTCAACTGTTTCAATTATAATAAAGCAATAATAGTGGCAAAGTAAAAATATCTAATTACAACATCATTGGGTTCGCAATTTCTGGGATAGATTGCAATTTTTGTTAGAAGTACAAAAACTAAAAATAAAAGAATTCAATAAATAAAATAATCTGAGAATTTTTATATTAAAAGCTACTGCGATTAATTTTTATGAACTAACGATATGATCGTAAGTTTTTTTCAACCTTTTGTCACACATTAATCCTTGAAGGTTTGTAGCTTTTTCTTTCTAAATATTTTAACTAAAATATTTTTGAAAAGCTGAAGACAATCATACTTTATCTGGAAATTGTGAAAAATTAAATATGCAGAATGCTTCCATGTCCAGTACAAAGTCGACGAAATAACATAATTTTTGTTTTAGAAGCAAAAATTGGTAAAAAGGAAAGATGAAATGTAATTACATCATCTAAAAGGTTTATCAAACAATGAATTTTTTAACTGGGATCTTTGTAAAAAGAAAATATTCAATTAGGTCCTCACATCATACCGGATAACCCTCACATCAATCCCGGATATCTCCCACATCAATACCGGATACTTTGCCGGATATCCTGCAAAAATCTTCCGGATATCCGTATCCGGGGCAGTCAGCCGGATCAGATATCCGGCAGTACCGGATACTTAAAATATCAGCCGGATAGGCCGGATACCGGATAGTTATCGGATATCCGGTCCATCCCTACTTGAAACCGAAACCCGTGACGTCGGATGGCAGTAACTTTCAGCCTTTCATCCATAAAAATTTGATTTTTGCTATTATCGTTTCATTGCGGGATTTTCTAATTCCGTAATCAATACCTTAAAGTCTACTAATTCACTATTTAAAACTGGATTTATCAAAGAGCAATCCAATACCCTGCTAGGGGTGATTGTTTTGATATTTTTTGGCGAAATTCGTATTCAAATTTTTAGAACGCATCACTTGGCGAGGAAAAAAAATTACGGCAGTGCAGAGCGAACAACAGTGCGGAAGCCGGAGAAACCGGTTTCTCCAGCTCCTCGCATCTAAAGCTTCTCGCTCTTTCTTCGCCTTAGTAGAAAGTTCAAAAGCGCCAACGAATGCCCAGTGACGTCACCCCCGTTTGAAATTTAAAAATTATTTTTAAAAAAAACTACTTGTCGCAGCGCAAAAATTTTTTCGCCGTTGATGTTCATGTATGTTGCTCTATCATATAAAAATAAAATTGAAAAATCGAAAACTTCCCTATACAAGATTTTACAAAGATACACATTTAATCGAGGACTGAGATCTTTGAACCTGAATAACTCAATTTTAAGTTTAGAGTTTTTATTTTATTTTATTTATTTATTATTTTTTTTGCGGAATTCCGCACGGGTCACCTAGTGTATAATTATTCAAAGTAGAATTAATTTTAAAAAATTCATATTAACTGTGAGGATTATTATTATTGTTAATGAAATTATTCATCATAGTTTCTTAGTGAAGGTATGCTTGTAAGAATAATATTTAAAAAATATTTTTGGCCGATTAATCGGCCCGATTTTGCCGATTATTAATAATCGGCACAGTGGCCGATTAATCGGTACACCCCTAATTAACTACTTTTGCCTTTGAAAGAATATTTTCAAAACAGAAGTTTTAATTTTCCTAAAGTTGACTCTTATCCTAAGAATGATTAAAAATAGAAACAACTAGAAGGAGTTTGTATTACAATTGAATTTTATCGTATGTGCCAAGCATGTTTCCAGGTTTTCTAGTAAAAAAGCTAATTTAATTTAGTGACATCACACTGGTCTTAAAATTTATTGCACTGAAATTTCAATGTATGTATAAAAATCTAAATAAAAAAGTAAATAATAGCGGAAAATATTAAAAGTTTTTTGGTTAATATACCTATGAATAGTGCACCGTGCATTTGTACTAGGCCACCTATACTTTGATTGGCAAAAAACAAGCTTTTTGGATTTTGGGGCACTGTAATGATAACAAATGAAATAGTAGCTAATTGGTTGAAACTTTTTTTCTTGAAACATCTAAAATAAAAGAAATAAATTACCTGTAGTTGTCTTAGGTTATAGACAATTGTTTCTATTAAGTACGCGTTAACTGGTATTTCTTTCCAGTGCTGTCGGATTTACTTAAGTGTAAGGCTCTATGAGCGGTAAGACTTCTTGATATCCATTATTTTTTTATAAATTGGAAAGCACTTTTTTTTATTTCATTAAACCTTAAAGGTCTGAGTGATGTTTTTTAAAAAGGGACTTGTAATGATATTTAAATGAGGGCCCACTTCAAGGTCATTGTTCTAGTAATGAGCATGTTGTCCAGTTATTAGATCATAAACTAATTTGTAGTTGGATATTTTTTGCTTAATTAGATTGTCTATATATATTTTAAGTTACATTTCTCTCAATCAAAACCATCAATGAACCAAATGGTCTGTTTTACACTTGCTATTTTTTTACCTGTTAGGCGTTAAATTTACCCATTTAGTTGTTTTTTAGGCATTTTGAAATCCGACTTGATTCAATTCGACTCTGTAAGTTCTTACGTTGAGTTGTTGTAGGATTCTACCGCATGGATGTCACTAGTTTTTTCCTTTATTCCTCACTTTCCATAGCAGAGGACTTTCACGAACGTCGTTTTTCCACGCCCTCTCTAGGAGTTCAATCCAGTTAAATGCGAGTTGAATCGTGCTTTTTTTCTGATTTAAAGACATTCGAATGCACTGGCGCACCCACGGGTGGAGCTAAGGGGCTTAAACCCCTCCCAGAAGCAAGAAGATGACCCCTCTTGATAAAATCAAACTGATTGAAATGCGTTTTTTAACTGAATGTTTGGAACTTTGCCGAGAGATAGCCCAAACTCCCTTCTTAATTCAGCGAAAACTGACTACATCATTTTTCTCTAGGACTTCAAATTCGAATTTTTTCAAATTAGGTCCACCTAGCCCCTCCCAGGAAACAATCCTGGGTGCGTTACTGTTTGAATGGCAATGGAATATCGAAATTAAGAAATTTAAGATGGTAAAGTCGAGAAATGTTTGAAGGAGTTACTTAAATTCAGATTTTTTTTAAAATCATTTTAAAAGTTTCTTAAAATTTTGGTGATCATATCAATTAAATTAAACGTTAAATATCTTAGTTTACATCATTCTTAATTTCGTGCTTCGTTAATTTAATTTGAACCAATTTTTAGTGGTATGAAAAGTTTATGCCCATTCGCAAGAGTCGGCATGAATGTATTATTCGCCGGCCTTCATCTTCTTGTCGTTATCAGTTGTAGGAACAAATTTACTGACTCCTAAACTCATTTTATTTTTGAAACTGACGTATTATTCATTACATAAGCATATCATTTTGGAACTGGGAAAGTCTTAACTAGCAGTGAGTAAGTAGTAACGGTGCCTACGAGTCCTAAAAACAACCCACTTTTTATTGGAACGATCCCTCCCACAGTAAGTGCCATTCCTTGTTGAACTTTTAACATGAATACCACCACCTCTTGGGAGTAACCTTTGTAGCTTCCACGGTCACGTAACACGTTGAATACTTTGATGTTTGCATCTGGAATTTTAGCTGCAATTGATAGCATTCCATAAAGAAGAGACGTCATGAAAATGACTATCATGAGTGGAGCAAGAATATTTTGAAGCAAATCATTATAAAGTAAATGAAACAGAGCCATATAGATAACAAATGATACGTACATTACCGCAGTAAAAGTCAAGAAGCGTAAATTTTCATCTATTTTGTGTACTGCTTTTGATAATGTGTCATACTGCCGATGATGTTCTGACAGCCGATGAGGTTTCGACTTCATTCTTTGCGCAAATTCTTCCAACGCTTCCTTCAAATGCCAGGAAAGTAGGCAGTAAAATATTGCATACATGTAGAAATGGAATATTAAATGTAATGTTGTAGTTGTTATGACAATTGCCGAGAAAGTTTTTATGATTGATTCTCGATATTTTTCTATTTTAACAATATCGTACATCAGAGGATAATCCTGATCACTCACAGCAATCTTGAGTTGATTACCGGAGAACATCTGAACTGCAAGTAGATTTAAAGGAAACAATGCTGAGAAGATAACCATGAAATAAACGGTTAACTTTGTCTTGTTGCAACTCCTTTTAACACCTCTTGTCACGGGTATCGAAAATAATATATCCAGCACTTCTATGATTTTCTTTCGTTTTCTATTCAGCAGAAAAGTCATGTAAATAGTGATGAATGCAACGAAGGTTGAAGAGAGACTCTTTTGTGCTATACCGTGTTTTAGGGAACTTGCTACTGCTATAAATGTAAATGATGCAAAAACCAAAGCGATTCTTGAATAAAACACAAATATGAGTCTCATCAGTTTCCCAAAAGTAGTTAAGTTAGTAAATGTGTCAATTCCACAACAGAAGAGCATGAGTTGTATAGGTTTGTAAGTAGAACGCATAGATATTAAAGCTTTCATTTCGATACTATAATATTGAAAAATCTACTTTTCACGTCGTCACCACGAAAAGCTTTTGCTTTTTAGTAAGTTTGGGGAAAATGTTGGTTGTCGATTCAGTTGCTTTTAACTTAATTGTACTCGTAGAACTTGCTTCTTTATTGTCAAGTATTACAGAACACAATTGAAAGCTGGCGATTAAAAAACAATATCCATTTGAGGTTCTGTCTTGAAAAAAAAGGCAGGGTTTAATCATCTTCTGAAAAGTAAAAGTCAAATTGAAACAATTTTTTAAAAAGCAATTGAGTTCTTTTAAAATAATAAAGAGTTCTGAGAACGACAAATTGTTTGTTGTATCAAATTCAATCTCTCGTCTTTATTCTTCACAAAATCTATTTATTGATCTTAATAGTGACGCTTTTCCAAACAAAATTTGTTGTTTCAGTCAATGCTCACTACTTTCTCCAATTGAAGTTTCATTTGCTCTTTTCTTGTGTGTATATGTGTACTAAACAACGGTTTCATTGATAATATATACTTTAATTGCTCCAATGTCAGGTCAGTTTATCTACTTCGCTTAGTTTTTATTCTAGATATTAACAACACATATTCATAGACATTACTCAGAAAATGTTTATTTATTTATAATCTGATAGTCTCAACTACGCAAAAATCGATTCAAAACAGCCTTTGCATTCTTGTAGCACTTAGGATGTAAAAAGTGTTCAAAATAAAACGCACAAAATCTTTTGGAGTCAATTATAGGACACAATCTGACAAATATAAAAAAAAATTTCCCGACACTGCAAGTGTTAAAGAAACAAAGAACCAACAACTTTCAGTACTTATAAGAAATTCATTGTCATTGAGTTACAAAACGAACAAAATGAAAATTAAAGAGAGATCTGATCAGTGTTTCACAAATAACATGAGAAAATATTAAAAGAGGAAATAAATTACGCGTATTTTATAAATGCATGTTTTCAGAAACCAATTTCTGAATATTTGACTCTAAATTTGTGACATAGTAAATTCTTGTGTTTTTCTCTTTATATATACACTAGCAGTACCCGCACGGCGATGCCCGTGCAACAAATGTAAAGGAAGTTAACTAAATAAAGTTTAATTCACTCTAACCCTCTAAAGTAAAATTATTATATTTGATTCAAATGTGCTCCCCAACCTTTTTAATTCCACTAAAAGTCATATTAAAGTTTAAATCAATTCGCCAAATAAATGTTTCAATGGAACTTTTGAGATAACTGTAGTGGCAAGATTTTCGAAAACTCTCAACGAACACAGCAATTTTGCCCTTGAAGTTTAACATAATCCACCGTAATTTCAATGTAAAATTGGTCGCCAAATTTAAATTTATTAACATAGGGAACCGATTGTGTCAGGTAGCTCAGCCTCAACCATTCTTCCATGATTTTAATGTGAACATTAAAAGGCAAGAAATATAATGTCTTTCGCACCGTCTCTTTGAAGTGAATACAATCTATAACAGTAACCCTCAAATAAGCAAGATTTCCCTGGCTGGGAGGTTTGGTAAATTTCCAGATTGTTGCCAAACTTTACGACGCCAAATACGAAGAGTAACTTCATAGCGGTGTTACCGAAAATGTCAGAATGGAACTATTAAAAATTTAGGTTTGGCGGCATTATATACATGTTTTAAACATGCAATAAAATACTTTTTAGACTGCAAACAACTACTGTTCCTTCACAGAGCGTTTTCTTTTTCTTTAATTTGGAGAAAGAAGTGTTTCACTGGCTGGGAGGTTTGGTAAATATCCCTATTGTTGCCAAACTTTACCACGCCAAATACGAAGAGTAGCTGATAGCCATCGCTATTTTTTTAACAATAATAGTTCCATTCTGACATTTTTGGTAACACCAAATTTTGAGGAATTCAACTGAATAAATTTAAATTCCCTCCGACCCCTCTGAACTAAAATTATTATATCCTTTAGTTCAAATGCGCTTCATCTTTTAAACTCCACTTAAAGTCATGTTAAAGTTTAAATCAATTCGCCAAATAAATCAAAAAGACAGAAAATTAAGAAAGAAATAAGAGATATTAAGCATTCAAATTGAATAAATTTTCAAGGCTTAAATCTATACGCACAATTTTAACCACAAAGTAACTTCAAGGACAAAAGAGCAGCTGATCAGGAAAATGGACCTAGTACCATAGTTGAGCGTACATAGTTAAGCCTTGAAAATTGACTAAATTTGATTAATTAATATCTCCTGTCCTAATTAACGGACAGAAACGTGCTAAAACTTTTCTTTTTCAGAAAAAAAAAACCCTTTCCAACGATATATAATGTTTTGGGGTGGGGGAAGGTTTTCCCCCCTCAATTATGGCGGATACACCAAAAATGAGACTAATTAATTAATTTAAAAATAACTAATTCGAAATTAAAAATTTGGGCTTCGAGGTGCACGAGGGCAGGGTACGTTCGAATTTTTGAGCCAAGTTTCAGGTCTGTAGGTGCTGTGGGGGCTTCTGGCCAGCGGTTACAAACGTACAAACAAACGAACACCGTCATCTTTATATATATAGATTAAAAGAACTAGTTGTCGTGGCCGTCACGAAACTTTCTTCTATCATATATCTATCTTATGAACTCCGGTTACAAAATAAAATACTCGCCCGAATAGTTAGAGACAGCTCCAATTTCCCAATTATCGTAATACCCCTGCAAATGCAGAATCAATTTGAGTGAAACTGGAAATCATTGCGAAAGCCTTGTTTAGATTAATTGCAAACATTTTATTTGTTAGTAAAAAGAAATTGGCAACAGGTAAAAATTTCAAATCATTGAAAGTTTTCAGATGTTTTGATAATTAAATAGCGTGAAAGCGATTTTTTAATGAATTTATTTTTCGCATTGTTGACTAAGCGCAAAAATCACCCCACCCTCCCCCTGGGACGATTGGCGCCAAAATTTAATCGATAATTGCTTCCATATTGGGTTAGTGTTATTCCAAATTTCATTCAAATCGCAGCAATATTTCTCGAGATATAGCAGGTGCAATGACAAAATAAGCACTTTTGATTGCACGACCCCCTTTAAGCAATTGACACAAAAATTGAATCAGCTCTTGTACTCTTTAACGTCTACTTGAGTACCAATTTTTGTTCGATTTCGTTCATTACTTCTCGAGATATAGCAGTTACATTAAATAAGAAGAACGCTCGATTGCTCCACCCCCCTTTGAGATATTGACACACAAATTGAATCAGCACCTGTACTCAATAGGGTCTACCTATGGACCAATTTTCGTTTGATTCCGCCGGTTACTTCCTGAGATATAGCAATCACCCACGCGCAGAAAACGTGCGATTGCTCCACCCCCCTTGGAGGAATTCGCTAAAAAAAAGTCAGGTGCACCAGTTCACATGGTGGTACATATGTGCAAAAATTTTTGTTCGATTTCATGCAGTAGTTTTTGCTCTAGCGCGGCCACAAAAACTGGTCACACACATACAGACTCACACACACACACAGAGAGAGAGAGACAGACATTTTTCAAAAATGATCGAAATGGACTCAGCGCACCTCTAAACGTGCAAATCCGTCAAAATTCGACCTTCGAAAATTTTCACGAATCCAATACTTTCTTCTATATATTAGATACTAGCAGTACCCGCACGGCGATGCCCGTGCAACAAATGTAACGGAAGTTAACTAAATAAAGTTTAATTCACTCTAACCCTCTAAAGTAAAATTATTATATTTGATTCAAATGTGCTCCCCAACCTTTTGAATTCCACTAAAAGTCATATTAAAGTTTAAATCAATTCACCAAATAAACGTTTAAATGGAACTTTTGAGATAACTGTAGTGGCAAGATTTTCGAAAACTCTCAACGAACACAGCAATTTTTCCCTTGAAGTTTAACATAATCCACCGATTTAACCATAATTTCAATGTAAAATTGGTCGCCAAATTTAAATTTAATAAACATAGGGAACCGATTGTGTCAGGTAGCTCAGCCTCAACCATTCTTCCATGATTTTAATGTGAACATTAAAAGGCAAGAAATATAATATCTTTCGCACCATCTCTTTGAAGTGAATACAATCTATAACATTAACCCTCAAATAAGCAAGATTTCCCCGGCTGGGAGGTTTGGTAAATTTCCAGATTGTTGCCAAACTTTACGACGCCAAATACGAAGAGTAACTTCATAGCGGTGTTACCGAAAATTTCAGAATGGAACTATTTAAAATTTAGGTTTGGCGGCATTATATACATGTTTTAAACATGCAATAAAATACTTCTTAGACTGCAAACAACTACTGTTCCTTCACAGAGCGTTTTCTTTTTCTTTAATTTGGAGAAAGAAGTGTTTCACTGGCTGGAGGTTTGGTAAATATCCCTATTGTTGCCAAACTTTACCAGGCCAAATACGAAGAGTAGCTGATAGCCATCGCTAATTTTTTAACAATAATAGTTCCATTCTGACATTTTTGGTAACACCAAATTTTGAGGAATTCAACTGAATAAATTTAAATTCCCTCCGACCCCTCTGAACTAAAATTATTATATCCTTTAGTTCAAATGCGCTCCATCTTTTAAACTCCACTTAAAGTCATCTTAAAGTTTAAATCAATTCGCCAAATAAATCAAAAAGACAGAAAATTAAGAAAGAAATAAGAGATATTAAGCATTCAAATTGAATAAATTTTCAAGGCTTAAATCTATACGCAAATTTAAACCACGAAGTAACTTCAGGGACAAAAGAGCAGCTGATCAGGAAAATGGCTCTAGTGTTTCAGTTCTGCGTACAGTTAGGCCTTGAAAATTGATTAAATTTGATTAATTAATATCTCGTGTCCTAATTAACGGACAGAAACGTGCTAAAACTTTTCTTTTTCAGAAAAAAAAACCCTTTCCAACGATATATAATGTTTTGGGGTGTGGGAAGGTTTTCCCCCCTCAATTATGGCGGATACACCAAAAATGAGACTAATTAATTAATTTAAAAATAACTAATTCGAAATTAAAAATTTGGGCTTCGAGGTGCACGAGGGCGGGGTACGTTCGAATTTTTGAGTCAAGTTTCAGGTCCGTAGGTGCTGTGGGGGCTTCTGGCGAGCGGTTACAAACGAACAAACAAACGAACAAACAAACAAACAAACACCGTCATCTTTATATATATAGATAGAAGAAAGTATAAAAATTGACGAAAGTAACGGGTCACAATGGATAGCTTAGTGAGCCGTAGCTTGAGCATCACTTTCTTTTGCTATTTTTGATGTTGATGTATTTTGTAGCGGTGCGAAGTATTGCATTAAATAAAGAAAAAAAAATGCGATTTTTTAATTTTCTTTTTTTCGGTTCATGTCCCCATACAAGGTACAAGTTTCGATGTATGGGCGATTCTCTGTAAACTCGTAATTGGCTGTCCAGATCGATTATTTTAAAAATAATAAACTGTAATTAAGTGATTATCTCTCTTAATTCAAATAAACCATTAATACTTTACAGCCCAATTGTATTTGGAGCGATAACAGTTTATTTTTTTTCTTCTAGAAATTATCTTAAGTCCTAAAAACAGTCCTAAAAGTCCCCTGGGCCTGGCTGTCCCAATCCTATAGTCTCACACTTAAAGGTAATATTTCAAAAGAACTGTTAACAATACATGAATTTGGCAATTAATATCTGAAAAAATAGAATAATGTAACTATTTTTTTTTGTGTGTGTGAGTGTGTGTGTGAAATAAAGTCTACGAACGTATTTTTGAAACTTAATATTGTTTTAAGTGCTGTCCGGAGTTTATTCAAACTGTCCCCTGCCAATAATTCAAAACTGCGATAGAAAAAAAATCTGTGTCAATTCTGCTAAAAATCAGAATGCAATAAAACTCATAGACTTGCAGTAGTTTATTGGGTAGTGGTAACCTGATCACTTAGGCGTTGGACTCTTAACCGGAGGGTTCGGGTTCGATCCTAGCCGATCAAAGATCCATCGTCTTCATTAATGGTGGCTGGGGGACGCTAAAAATGCCTGTGGTTACAAAGTCCTCCAAGTGAAACGATACCTCTGAGGGTTCTGGACCAAGGGCTTCTCGGCTTTTGTTCTTGATCAAAAGAACAGATCGCTCTTGAGGGGGGCCCCATCCAACAGGTTAAACCACGAGTTGTGGTAGGTACGGGGGACCCTGAAGTAAAAAGTGGAAAAGTAGTAGTGTATTATAAGACTAATTAAAACTTAAGTTTATTCAATAACACAGCAAATCATGAGAATTTATTACGATAATTATTTTTATTATTATTATGAGTGTTACGTGCATGCATTACTGTGCATGACTACAAGAGAAAAAATAAAACTTTTCGATTATAGTCTAAAAATAAAACATTTTATTGGTTTTGATTCTATGACTTACAAAACCGAGTGATACGTAAGATTTCGCTTCAACACAGACATCGTACACTTTTGAAAACGGTTAGTTGTTCGTCGTATATTTCGTCGGTTATTTCTAATGAAGAGCAAAATACTTAAATGTTTATTGACATGTTCCGTATATGGTCATAGGATTAGCTCCGGGGGGAGGTGTACAAATTCTTCCATTGGCGCATCTTTCCATCGCCACCAAGTTGCAAGTCTCTCCAGGGCACTAAAATGAGAAGCAATAGCAAATTTAAAAAAAAAAAAAAAAAAAAAATACTATAAAAGTTCTGCAAAATTGTTATTACTCCGAACAAGTATTAAAAGGTCGTTCCACAGAAAAGGGAAATTTTTTTCCACTCGGGACAGCTCATATAATTCATTAAGAATAATGTACCTTAAAAGGATTTCAGAAATACCAAACGTATGTGTGATTTCTTAACCCATTTATGCCCAAGTTTTTTTTAATAATTTTTTTCAAATTTTATCTGCTTAAAACTCTTACTTGGAATGATTTACATACATTTTAGGCGTAAAATAGATCGCCGTTGCCATATTTATTAAGTTATTTATCGTCCTGTTCATGGGACACTAGGCAGATATGTGCGCAAAATACGACCTTACTTGACTTTACTTTTGCAAAGTAACATTACAGAAGGCATCTGTGATCAATTTTAAGCAAATCATTTTAAAATAGTTTAGTTTTATGAAAAATAAGTTCGCAAAAAACATTTACTTTCTGTGGCTACCCATGCTGGATCGTTGCTTGACTGATTTGCCTGAAAATAGCTGTCAATGAATAAACTCTGATGTCCAAATAGTGACTCTTACTGGTTTTCTCAAGAAGAAGGACTATTTAACTTGTGAAAAACAGCTTCAGTAAAATGATATACCCATTACAGGTTTTTGTATGCACTAACTAACAAGAATCCCGTTTTTAGGCTACTGGGCATAAATGGGTTAAGCTAGAAAAATTTCAGTACTTTTTAAATCCAATACATTTTATTGAAATAAATGAGCTATAACGAGCGGTACATCATGGCGCCTTTTTCACGGAATGACCCAAAATAAGTGATTAGTACCGTCACGTAATGAAACTACGGAAATATCACGAAACTGTACACATTCAAACCTGTTTTCGAGTGCGATATATGAATCGCAAAAAAAAAAAAAAAAAAGGAACCGAATGTTTAAAAAAAAAATTTCTTTTCAACTTCATAAGGTAATAAATACATTGTATGCAGCACAATTTAAATACCGTAAATCAGGGTTACTTGGACCCAATTTTAGTAATGTTCCAGATAAATCCTTATTTATATCAATACATATTGTGTTATGAAATCAAACAATGCTTATAATTATTAAAGAATACCCATAAATAAAGCATGTAACCTTTAAATTTGGTTTATTTCATTTACTAAATTTCTGAATGTTTTTTTCTAATGGGTTCAAGTAGCCCTTAGGTTGGGTTACTTGGACCTAGGTTTAGTTTTCCTATTATAAAGCATTATTAGCGTGTGTTGGGTTTATGTAGGACATGGGATATGAAAAAATACGATACAATAAATGAAAAAATATATGAAGTTAGATAAAAATTCTTTATCTAAACATCTTCTTTGATTGGTTGAACTGAAAATAGCCCCCTTTTTAACATTTTAGGAGGATCAATCTTTTTTTTTTATATCTCCCCACTTATAATAAAGAATGTCTTTTACTTCTGGCCATTTCCGACCTTTTAGAGTGCGCTGCATGTAATCAACAATCGCTCCATTTTCATCAATTTTTGTAATGGTGCCTGGAAATTCCTTTTTCTCCCACAACACTATAACAAAATTGCTTTCGACTAATTTTTCTTTAAGTCCCTTTTCAACTAAATTTTCATCTCTTTTGTCCATGACAATGTTTTCATCTTGATTGCAAAGTTCATTCATAGCTTCATCATTACCAGCGCCACTGGAAAGGGAAATTAATAAGATCCATAAGATCAAATTCACTGTTCAAAAAACTGAACTCACTATCTCCTGACGATTGGAGGCTAAAATCATCTGCATCTTCAGAGGATGATTCCATTCCTTTACTTTTTTGCTTCTTGCTGTTTGATGACAGCTTCTTATTGGAAGATTTATTTTGTCCTTTCCTCTTGTTAGATTGATTGGATGTTTTATCCTTAACGGTGTCATTAACATCAGCGGCACTAATGCTTCTCCCGGGTGGGACTTGTAGTTTCCTCTTCTTAGTGGGACGAGTCTTAACAAAATCCTGACGTTTGCTATCAAGGTGAGCAATAAAAGCATCTGACACTAACTCGAGGTTCAAACTAGTTTCTTCTTTCGGGAGACGATCCAGTATTTCCTGCCGGTTAAACGGAAAAAAACGGTAAAGGTTGGTCTAATACATTGCCTATATTCCTTAAAATACACGAAAACTAATGAAAATTTATAGTTTAGTGTCATAGAGTTGATAAATGAAAAAAAAAAGTTTGTAAGGGTTACTTGGATCCACGTAAATAGTGGGTCCAAGTAACCCTATAATTTGATTATTGGTCACTGTCACAGACTTTGTTATAAATAGCTTAAATAGCTAAAAGTATTGACAATCTTGGGCTTAAATAACATTTGTGAGGGGTTTAACAAGAAAATAATACACTTACCTTAATTAAATGGTGAATTGTATGCTCTAAGAGCATAAAAGTTGTAGGCTGGAAAATTCTGCACACGTAGCAAGGCAATAACATAACCTCAACTAATCTCAGGAAGTTGCTTAGAGAGCCGTGTAGGTAGCGTTAGAGACTGCATAATGCTTCTACCTAGCGTTGAAATGAGGAACTACGTGCAAATCTTCAACTAATAAGTACCAAACCCATATTTAATCATTTTTTTGAAATGGGCTCAAGTAACCCCTTAGGGTCCAAGTAACCCTGATTTACGGTATGTCGAAAATCGCAAAATGATAACAGTTCTTTCCTATTAAAATCTGTTCGTGTCTGTTTGTGTGTCTGAAGCATGAACTCCTCAAAAACCATTGGGAGTTAAGAATCGAACGAGGTATCATTCGATTCGTATTCTATTCCCTTCTACAGTTTTTTGCTGAACAAAACGGCCAATTTGTAGTTGTTCGATTTTAATTTACGGATATCAATTAATAAGTTTTTTTTTTCGACTATTCTCATTCCTTCGGAGCAAGGAAGTAAAATCTGTATAGCGTAATCTTCTCCCGCGCGTAGCTTCGTGTTAGAACTGTGCCAGAATCTCTTTCTCTTTTTTTCCACTCAATAATAATTGAAGGGGCAGATGGATAAAGGTGATATGGGACATTTGAATTTCGCTGATTTACACAAATTCAAATTAGTGTATATTCAATTGTGTTAACTCACAAACACAATTGAAGGGGCAAGTGAATAAAGGTGATAAGTGACAATTTTTTAAATTTCTAGAAAACGCTTTCAAAAAAAAAAAAAAAATATATATATATATATATATATATATATATACTAGCCGGGTACCCGGCCCTGCCCGGGTTTTGGCCGGGTATGGTGTTTTAGTGACACTCGTTCATGAATTTTTCAACATTAAAGTGCATATCTATACACACAATGGGTACTTCTGTAAACAATGGCAATTTCTTCTGACTGGACAAACTAAAATACTGTATTACACACTTTAAATACAAATGCAAGCTACAAATAATGTTTATGTAAATCGGAAATGTTATAAGCTTGGTACAGGATGCGGCGGAGAAACTTGCAGACTTGAAAAGTCAACTAAGGGAAAAGTACATTATGTATCAGTTTACTACTTTTTATAAGATATGTTACCCATTCTGAATTTTTATATTAGTTAGATTTAAAGAACTACATCAGGAAGAATGACGGCCCCTGTTAATGATGTACTCATGTACCCTAGATTTGTTGCACAATTTCGAGCAGATCGACTGATTGGATGTTGGTGATAGCGAGCCGGATGTTGATCTCCAGGCGTTGCAGGGTCCGGGGCTTGTCGTTGTAAACGATCGATTTGAGATACCCCAATAAAAAATAGTCACAAAGTGTCAAATCGGAAGAGCGGGCCGGCCACGGTACGTCACCTTTCAAGGAGACGTTATGACTCAACTAGTGAACCACAGCAAGTTTGTAGGGATGAAACTGGAGTTCGTTGTGAAGAATTCGTCTCAGTGTCCAATCAAAAATCCCCAAAGCAGCAGCGTGTTTACGCGCCGAACGCCTGGGAGAGCGCAAAAATGACTCCCTCACTTTTTTGACGTTTTCTAGGGTTCTGGAAATCCGTTGACCTCCAGGCCTCTGTTTGCCACACTCTCACTTTCCCTGAATGTTTTCACCCACAAAACAGTCGATTCCCAGCCAGGAATGGGAACAACGGGCTGAATTTTGAAAGGAAGGCCCGTTGAGTGGCGACCACCGAAAGATTATTTGAAAAGTAAGATTCGGCGGCGAACGCTCGTTGCTCCTTTGTCCAATGCATGGCGACAACTAAACTATAAGATAAAAAAACTTCAGGACCCTCTCTTTAAAATGAGACTCTTCCCACTCCTTTCTGACCATTCCTTGCTAATTAGCATCCAATTAAAATCAGCAAGTTTCTCTGTCGCACCCTGTAAAATCAATCGCACTGGAGTCAAGTATTTCCAAACATTACACGTAAAATAAAAATATTTTTGAAAAAAAAAATTGAACCGACTTCGGAACTTCACTCGGCAGGTGCTCTAAAAAGTAAAAAATAATTTTATTCTTTGAACACCATCGACACTACATTTAAACATAAGTTTTGAAGTCGGTGCAAAAACACTATATAGAATCATACGAAACTATAATTTAACTATATATATAAATTGCAATGAATCCAGGTTCTTTAATCGCATCTGCATACACTACATTGACAACCACATATTTATGTAATGGTACAAATATTCAGCTCTTAATTTTCAATGGTTTCTCTGAAAAATGTCGGCAAAATGTAGTTAAACATCATTTCACCTATAGTTTTTGCACCGACTTCAAAACTTATGTTTAAATGTAGTGTCGATGGTGTTCAAAGAATAAAATTATTTTTTACTTTTTAGAGCACCTGCCGAGTGAAGTTCCGAAGTCGGTTCAATTTTTTTTTCAAAAATATTTTTATTTTTTTCTTTTTAGTGTAAATGTAGGTAATGTTTCCATTGCAAAGCTTTACCTAATTTTCTTAAGTAAATGCTTCATAAAATAAACTATGTAAAGAAAAAAAAAGAAAGAAAGTATCAACGCGTCTAAAATTTTAAACGATTGACACTAAAAAATAATCCTTGTTATTCTCTGGTATTTATTTGTGTACTAGTTAAATCAAAGGCTAAATATTAACGGCTTTTCAACTAATTCATATTTCAAAACAACACTAGATTCTCGCAGTTCATAAAATTTTACGACGTATTACGTACGTGGCCCGCTGTTTGCTTCAGTTAAGCCTTCATTAAAAATTTTCATTATCATTATAATAACTGTTTCATATCAATCACGTTTTGTAACAATGAATTTCATATTTAATCATTTAGGACAAATCGCTTTAAATTTGAGTAAAAATTTGGAGATTTTCCTCACTTTCTTCAGAATTCCTTTATCAAACCTTATGTAAATAAAAATATTTTTGAAAAAAAATTGAACCGACTTCGGAACTTCACTCAGAAAATGCTCTAAAAAGTAAAAAATAATTTTATTCTTTGAACACCATCGATACTACATTTAAACATAAGTTTTGAAGTCGGCGCAAAAAAGCTAAATAGAATCATTCGAAACTATAAATATAAATTTAAATGAATCCAGGTTCTTTATTCGCATTCGCATTCATTGAAAAATACATATACAAATATTCAGCTCTCAATTTTCAATGATTTCTCTGAAAATGTTGTCAAAATATAGTAAACATCATTTTACCTATAGTTTTTGCGCCGACTTCAAAACTTATGTTTAAATGTAGTATCGATGGAGTTCAAAGAATAAAATTATTTTTTACTTTTTAGAGCATTTTCTGAGTGAAGTTCCGAAGTCGGTTCAATTTTTTTTCAAAAATATTTTTATTTTAATCTTTTTAGTGTAAATGTACATATGAAGTAAGGTAATGTTTCCATTGCAAAACTTCACCTAATTTTCTTAAGTAAATGCTTCATAAAATAAACTATGTAAGAAAAAAAAGAAAGAAAGTATCAACGCGTCTAAAATTTTAAACGATTGACACTAAAAAATAATTCTTATTATTCTCTGGTATTTATTTGTGTACTAGTTTAATTAAAGGCTAAATATTAAGGCGACAAGGGACTATCATTTTTTTCTTTAGCAATTTTCAATGAATTTCTTTGAAATTTGCAGCATAGCTATATGTTGCAAAAACTAACACATATAAAAATTTTCGTTGAAATATTTTAAAATTTGTTTTTTTTTTTTAAATTTAAAATTTGAATTTTAACGATTTTTCTTTTTTATTCCAAGCGCCTGAAATTTCATCAAAATGATAAAATACAAGCAAAATGTGGAACATAAAACACCAGAAAGTGAAATGTTGGGAGTACTTTTTCTATATATTGTGGCAAAAATTAAAGAAAAAAAACAAACTAAAATTTACATTTTTTTTTGTGAAAGATATCCATATTTCAATAAAACATAGCAAATATATTCAACACAGCTAGTAAAATAGAAAATTCCTTCCCAACAAAATGTTAAAAAACCTCTTAAGTACATGGCAAAAAATTTTTAGCAAATTTAAATAATAATTTTTTACACTGGAGCAGTATGAAATTTGTAAACACGCGTAAAATTATGTTTTGAGAAAATCAACATTTACTGTTGTATATTTCATTATTAAATTAGTTTTGAATACAAATTCACCACAAATAAGGTAAAGCTATTTATTTACAATAGCAATAACATGTATTTCAATCATATAGTTTTTAGAAATATCATCAAAGAAGAACCGATTTTTTGACCATTTTTTGCTCATCTGAAAGTCCCTTCTCACCTTAACGGCTTTTCAACTAATTTATATTTCAAAACAACACTAGATTCTCGCAGTTCATAAAATTTCACGACATATTACATACGTGGCCCGCTAATGAGTTTCATGTTTGCTTCAGTTAAGCCTTCATTCAAAATTTTCATGATCCTTATAATAACTGTTTCATATCAATCACGTTCTGTAACAATGGATATTATATTTAATCATTTAGGACAAATCGCTTTAAATTTGAGCAAAAATTCGGAGATTTTCCTCACTTTCTTCGGAATTCCTTTATCAAACCGTATGTAAATTGAGACTATTAAAACCTGAAATATTACGAATCAATCAGTACCTGGTACGACTTTCAGTTCGTTGGAGTTCAGGAGAAAAAAGCAGAACATAGAAAAATACTCGGTTTAAAATTTTCAAAAAGACCGTAGAAAGGAATTTCATTATGCAATCCAGAGAAGCCTGGCGTTCAAAATGGTCATTATTACGATTACTGTGATCCCAATTTCTTTTTCGAAAGATTTCGGCAGCTTCCCGTTATCGAACCCGGACCACGAGAGGATGGGACCAATCGGAAAGAAAGACCTTTCTAACAAAAAAAGAATTTTTGAAATCGGTCCAGGCGTCTTCGAGTAATCTTGGAACATACCGAAAAAAAAAAATTTCTCCGACGAATTGTATAACCTCCTCCTTTGTTGAAGTCGGTTAATTAAGACTAATAAAACCTGAAATATTACGAATCAATTAGTACCTGGTACGACTTTCAGTTCGTTGGAGTTCAGGAGAAAAAAGCAGGACATAGAAAGATACTCGGTTTAAAATTTTCAAAAAGACCATAGAAATGAATTTCATTATGCAATCCCGAGAAGCCTGGCGTTCAAAATGGTCATTATTACGATTACTGTGATCCCAATTTCTTTTTCGAAAGATTTCTGCAGGTTCCCGTTATCGAACCCGGACCACGAGAGGATGGGACCATTCGGAAAGAAAGACCTGTCTAACAAAAAAAGAATTTTTGAAATCGGTCCAGGCATCTTCGAGTAATCTTATAACATACAAAAAAAAAAAATTTCTCCGACGAATTGTATAACCTCCTCCTTTGTTGAAGTCGGTTAATAACTCCCATCATTAGTTTATATCCTCGTGACTACATTGGTGAAAACATCTTATGTACTTAATTAAAAATTTTTTTGACTATAAACATTTTCTGTTCTCGAACTGTTGCCAAAATCAATTATCTTTTTATTTAGTCTCGTTAGCGATTATTGGCACAGATGAATCTAAAAATCCTAAGAAAGCAATAAATTTCATACTTACTCCAGCGAAGCCTAGGTTCAAAATTTTCACCATGATTACTATTAATATTGTTGTTGCATGGCAACCAAATTTTTGCAACAATGCACTGAAAATTTAATTATTTAATGGGGAAATTAAATCAAATTTACTGTTTTCCATAATAACTTCGTTAAACTAAGCTTTTTAGAAATAAATTATAGCTTATCCTGCTCTCTATTACTGTAGCTATCTAACGGTGCAAAAATGGTTAAAATCGGTCCAGTAGTTTGGAAGATTACCCCGGACATACGGTTTCATAAGTAGTCTTTTATGTATATATATATATATATATATATATATATATATATATATATATATATATATATATATATATATATATATATATATATATATATATATATATATATATATATATATACTAGCTTAATACCCGGCGTTGCCCGGGTGCTTATTAATACAACATAGCATTCAGGGAAAATAAGTTTGAAAGAGTTCTATTCATATGGGTATAAAATAATTTGCATCAATCAGTCTCTTAGGTACAAACTTTGAAAAAAACTAAAATATTACAGAAAGTTAAACGTTTACAGAAAAATAGTCTTATCAAAAGGTGAAAATTAAAGAGAAATGTTGTCTGTGCTTTGCCGCGTCCACTGGCATGAAATATATGCACATGGAAGTGAAAAAATTGCATCAAATTCACCCGCCAAATTCAAAATATTAACTTTTCTCTATTAACTGTTCCCACCTACAAAGTAAAAATTATTATAACTCAATCTAATAAATCTGTCTGAAATAAATCTGTTTCTCGTTCTGAAGGCTTATCTCCATTACAGACGCAACTGTTGTCGCATTGCAAATTTGAAATTCAAATCCGTGGTTCTTTTTATAAAGTCCACATGAATTATGATTGTTTTTTACTTATTTCAATGCTAAAAGGAAATAGGTGAGCCTTAAATTGAAAATTCATTACTTTAATCGTAATCATTGTTGGAAAATATACTCATATTTAAAAATCTTAAATTTCATCAATTTGAATGCTAAAAGGCCTATCTCGATTACAATATAAATAGGCTAGATTCCTATAAAAGGGTCATTTTTTGACAAAAAATTTAAATTTGAGCTTTTTAGATTTTTTAAAATTTCAAGACCCCGCCTATGAGAATTCTAGGGCATCAAGGAACCTCTGTGTCAAGTTTGATGAAAATCTGACGCAAACTGTGGATTTGTCTAGAGAACAAGTATATATATATACATACACTCATTTTATATATATATATATATATATATATATATATATATATATATATATATATATATATATATATATATATATATATATATATATATATATATATATATATATATATTACCTTCATCCATGGTAAAGAGTATGTTTTTTCAAAATTGTCACATATCACCTTTATCCACTTGCCCCTTCAATTCGAATGATATTTTGATGCAGGAAAAAAGAAAAGGCACGAAGCACCTAGCCTCCAAGCTAGCCACTTTGACAGCGAATAGTTTGTTGAAACTTTCCTCACTACTTTAAAGGCGCGAAGCGCCCGTGAAACGCCGGGCCACACAGCTAGTTATTCTAAAATTGAATGTAAAAAAAATCCTAATCACTAAATTAGATCGAAGGTTATCATACCCTCTTTTAGTGTTAATTACAAAAGGAGGGGAAGATTAAAGAAACAATTTGAAATGTTCTGTGGACATAAATGTGCACTAAAAAACCTTCGAACAGTTTAAACTGTTACGAAGAATCAGCTGGGCTGGCATCCATTTTTCATTCGATCTTTACAACATGGCCATTACCATTTGAGCCACGTGCCCAGTTTCAAACCAAATAGAAGCGTATGATGCAACATATCGTTAGGTTTTAAATTTAGCAGAGAATGTCCAAGCCTAAGAAACACTCAAACGATCTTTCACATGCCGCATAATTACGCTCGATTGACGCTAACGATTTTCTATTTTCTGAATATTTATCGATTAGAGTCGGGTTTTGAACCCGCGACCTTGTACGTAAACTGCCAAAAACCTCACTCTCGCAGAAATTGTTCCAATGAACAAAAAAAAAAATAAAACCGGGATTCCAATTGTGAGCTTGTTATTCTGTTTGAAATTCCAACGATTTTTTTTTTTAATCAAAAATCAAACATATCATAGAGGACATTAAATTGCTTTAAATAACTACTTACTTCTTTAAAATCTTACCAGATTCAAAGGAACTGTTTTTTTTTTCTCCCAAAATTTCTGTAACATTGTGGACAATATGAATCGCAGAAAATGTTGGGCCATTAAAAAAGGGGGAAGGGAGATTTTTAAATTTTTTTTAAAAATCGTATTGTGAAAATTTCTTCAATGTGTAAGAAATGATTTGATGAATAAAAAAATGTTGCATTTCAGCAGTCGTATTTAAAGTCGTATTTTAAATCGATTTGACGTTGTGACTTTTCCCAATATTCTCCTTCTTGTATCAAAACAAAATACAACTAAACCCTTCAAAAAGTACTCATTATGTCCAAGCTATTGACACCTGGTTATACACAATTAAAACGTAAAATTAATTTTAAAAACCTGATTAATTGATAGTTATTAAAATTAAGTTTTAAAAATCGAAAGTTTCGTAGATGGTTTGTAGCGTTTTCGGGTGAATGAAATGACCTGTAATCCACTGCACCACCCAGCCGACATAGACAAATCAATATTTTGTTTGTTTGTTTCAAATGGGGCTGCGTTTAGCTTCTTGCCATTTACAGACCAGCGCATTCCCCAAGACCGGCATCCACTCTTTCATGTGGCGCCACCATCGGCAGAATGCCATTGCCACGAGAATTATGACGCCCAGTTTCCCCACTAGATGGAGGCGCCTGGGCTCTGTTCGATGCGAAACTGCACTAGGAATTGAATTTTTCCAAGAGATACTATAAGCCAAACAAGTACTCGAGGGATCTTTTGCATGCCGCATAATCATACGACATGGACGCTGTCGATTTTCTGCGTCATAAAAATCCACCAACTGGAGTCGGGTTTGATTCCGCGCGTTTGGGCGTGAGAGGCCAGCGTCTTAACCCATTAATGCCTAGCGTCCCTTTTTAGGGACGGTTCAAAAAGGGGTCTGAATTTCCCCAAAATGAACATTTCAATCAAATAATAGTGTTCAATTAGTACCTTGGTATTGTTTCAATTCGTTGTTAACAGATTGCAGCACATAACCATTGTAAAGTGTGTTCTGTAGCAGTTTTAATATGACCTTTATTAAAAACTAGCTTAATACCCGGCGTTGCCCGGGTACTTATTAATACAACATAGTATTCAGGGAAAAAAAGTTTGAAAGAGTTCTATTCATATGGGTATAAAATAATTTGCATCAATCTGTCTCTTAGGTACAAACTTTGAAAAAATCTAAAATATTACAGAAAGTTAAACGTTTACAGAAAAATAGTCTTATCAAAAGGTGAAAATGAAAGATAAATGTTATCTGTGCTTTGCCGCGTCCACTGGCATGAAATATATTCACATAGAAGTGAAAAAATTGCATCAATTTCACCCGCCAAATTTAAAATATTAACTTTTCTTTATTAATTGTTCCCACCTACAAAGTAAAAATTATTATAACTCAGAAATAAATCTATTTCTCGTTCTGAAGGCTTATCTCGGTTACAGATGCAACTGTCGTCGCATTGCAAATTTGAAATTCAAATCCGTGGTTCTTTTTATGAAGTTCACATGAATTAGATTGTTTTTTACTTATTTCAATGCTAAAAGGAAATAGGTGAGCCTTAAATTGAAAACTCATTACTTTAATCGTAATCATTGTTGGAAAATACTCGTATTTAAAAATCTTAAATTTCATCAATTTGAATGCTAAAAGGCCTATCTCGATTACAATATAAATAGGCTAGATTCCTATAAAAGGGTCATTTTTTGACAAAAAATTAAATTTGAGCTTTTTAGATTTTTTAAAATTTCAAGACCCCGCCTATGAGAATTCTAGGGCATCAAGGAACCTCTGTGTCAAGTTTGATGAAAATCTGACGCAAACTGTGGATTTGTATAGAGAACAAGTATACATACACTCATTTTTATAGATATAGATGACATTGTTCACAATTTCGAGTAAAAAAGCTAAGTTTTCAAAGTTATTCCCAGCTTCCCGGTTTATGTTAATTGCTGATTTTATTTCTTCTTATAAAATGTCTTTTTAAATATTATATCGTAGACAGAAAAAATTTTTAGTAAAACAAGTATGTACCCTCTGGGGTAGATTGTAACTTTTGAGGGACGATTTTTCTTTCCTTAATAAAACAATTACTGTTTACATAATATTTTTTTTATTATTTTTCCTGTCCATTAAACACAGTTTGTAACCAGTATACGAAATATCTTTGGAAAAAAAAAATGTCAGGCATTAATGGGTTAAATACTACAGCACTCTGTCGGCAGACAAATCAATATAAGAATAAACAAATGTAAAATTATCTTCTTACTCTACTGCAGAATGCGCAGCATCCACAATAGTCCAAATGATATCCGCATCTGCAGTTAGGCAGCTGCGGGCACTGCGCTGGATTGCAGTTTCCACACACTGGTTCGGAATAGCACTCGACATCAGCTATTCTGCAAATAAAAATTTAATTTCTATTTCATCCAACAGTTTCCGAAGTATGAGTGAACACGTCTCCAATAGAAGCAAACATGTGCAACTAAAAAAATTCTGAAGTTCTTTTATTTTCATACATACATTATACTTCCCAAGCTTGAAACCTATTCAGTACTAGTAAAATCTGTGCGCGTCTGTCTGTCTGTATGTCTGAAGATTGAACTCTTGGAGAACCTCTGGGAGTTGGGAGTCGAACGTGATAGCGATCGATTCGAAATTTTCCAAAAAAGTAATTCCACCCAATCTCGTAATATGAAACTCTAAGTAAAAGAATTAATAATGGCAAAGAATTTAAAGACGTTCGTTCCGCTTCAAGGAAAATACACTTGGAAGCCCCTGCCAAGTTCTCCGCGTCGATCTTCTTCTCCGAGGTCATTTCTCCCCCCAACGGAAATGTTTCTTTCTTTGAATGGTTCGAGTTATATTTGAGACAGGCGCGGTGGAAAGAAATGATTCTAGAGGTGCACCGAGCAGAAAATTAATGTATTGTTTATCAATTATTGTACTGCCGCAGTCCCTAGTAGGCCCGAATGCTCTCGAAGAACATAGCCGGAGAGGGTGTACACCAACTCGCTGCACGCAAATTGTAGAAGTAGTTGTAGGCGGCGAGGTCGAACCTGGTGCCAAAAGCGGTTAATTCAGCCTCCCTGGCAGCTAGTGTACTAAAAAATTTGTTTCGCCATTATATTATCCACAAAATTAAATGAACAATTTGTTTTATGGTAGCATGCGCGGCTTGCTATTAGGGGCAACTTTTTTGAGAAAGGATTTATTGCATTATCTGAAATCTTTTAAGTTATTTCTACCAAGAACTTTCCACACTTTTTTCGAGCAATGAAAAATTGCTATATGTTTTCTTTTTGGGCCTCAAACGTCGTACTCCTTGTTTTAAGATTGTCAGTTTGTCAACGTCTCGCGTCCTAGTGTTCCTCTAGTCCGCACCTGCTCACAATCCCCTGCAGAGGGGCGTCCATGCAGCACATGATGACGCAGCGAGACGGAGTCTGCAACAGTCCAGCTGCACCACCATGCAGAACATACTAGCGGAAAAGCACACATACACTGAAGTCAGTTTATCGCAATTCGTCATTGCGAAAAAAAAACCATAATTTTAATTCGAGATTATAAAACTCTATTTACTTAATTTTTAAATCTTTGTTTGTTTGTTTCAAATGGGGCTGCGTTTAGCTTCTTGCCATTTGCAGACCTAGTGCATTCCCCATAAGCGGCATCCACTCTTTCATGTGGCACCACCAATTTGCGGGATACCATTGCCACAAGGATTTTGACGCCCAGTTTTCCCACTAGATGGAGGCACCTGCGCTCTATTCGATGCGAAACTGCACTAGGAATTTAATTTTGCCAAGAGATACTATAAGCCAAACTAGTACTCGAGGGATCTTTTACATGCCGCATAATCATACGACATGAGCGCTGTCGATTTTCTGCATCATGAAAATCCACCAACTGGAGCCGGGTTCGAACCCGCGCTTTTGGGCGTAAGAGGCCAACGTCTTGACCACTATACTACTCTGTCGGCTATTTTTTAAATCTAAAACGAGTAAAGTTTAACACCCTTAATAAGAAAGAGAAAAGAAGATAAACTGCTAATCATGGGGCAGGGGACAGTACAGCAATGTCAGAAGTCTACAGTATTCTGTCAGTCCTTGAAAACCGCGCCTAGCACTCGCGAACCGTTCTACTTAAAAAAGGGGTGATGGGAACTTTCCAAATTTTTACAATTTAAAACTTGCATTTGCCATATCCTTTTGACATATTCAACTAAACTATGTATTTGAAATTAGAATCGTTCTACGTTGTTTGATACGGCTCAAAATGCTTATTATTTTTCTTCCCCTTATTTTTATCTTACATATCACCCCTGTTTTGGTAAGATCAGAGAAGAGACCTGATGCATGCGTAAATAGGTTTTACCTAAGAAGATCAGACAGTATCTTGCTAGATTATTTACTCAAAGTGACCTTTTACTTAACCCATTAATGCCTAGCGTCCCTTTTTAGAGACGGTCCAAAAAACGGTTTGAATTTCCCTCAAATGAACATTTCAACCAAATAATAGTGTTCAATTAGTACCTTGGTATTGTTTCAATTCGTTATTAACAGATTGCAGCACATAACCATTGTAAAGTGTGTTCTGTAGCAGTTTTAATATGATCTTTATCAAAAATCACATCGTTCACAATCTCAAGAAAAAAAGCTAAGTTTTCAAAGTTATTCCCAGCTTCCCACTTTATGTTAATTGCTGATTTTATATCTTCTTATAAAATGTCTTTTTAAATATTATATCTCAGGCAGAAAGCAATTTTAGTAAAAAAAGTATGTACCCTCTGGGGTCTATCGTAACTTTTAAAGGACGATTTTTCGTTCCTTAATAAAAATATATTTTTTACAATTTTTTTTAATTATTATTTTTCCTGTCCATTAAACACTGTTTGCAACCAGTATACAAAATATATTTGAAAAAAAAAATGTCAGGCATTAATGGGTTAAATTCTCATCAGTTATATTTTACGACGTAGCGAGTGGATATTAATGTTGTATTTTAAAATGCTTCAAACAGGGCTGAATGCAAGCATCTCTTGGAACTAAAATATCTACTTATATTAAAAACCGAGTATCTATCTTTCTTTCTTTCTTTCTTTCTTTCTATCTTTCTTTCTAACTATCTATCTATGTCACGCTTCTTTCTCCTGAACGCCAATGAACTGAAAGTCGAACCAGGTACCGATAGATAGGTAATTTTTCAGGCTTCATTAGTTTCAATTTATATAATTATACGATTTTAATTAACGAAGATATCAATTAATAAGTAGGCAAGTTTAAAGCGATTAAGCCTAATAAATGATTAAACTTCCAAGACATTTATTTCTTACCGTTGCCATTTTGAATAAAAACGTTAATTAAATTATTGAACTGCTTAAAATTCCAAGATATTTATTTCCTACCGTTGCCATTTTGAATTGAAACGTTAATTACATTATTGAACTATTTAAAATTCAAGATATTTATTTCTTTCCGTTGCGATTTTAAATTAAAACGTTAATTAAATTGAA
The DNA here is from genome assembly GCA_038373865.1 of Uloborus plumipes. Lineage (NCBI taxonomy): Eukaryota > Metazoa > Arthropoda > Arachnida > Araneae > Uloboridae > Uloborus > Uloborus plumipes. The sequence continues at coordinate 66,095 of JAXGGA010000270.1, forward strand.
CTTTTTAAAATGAAAGAGTGTTATTTTTTTCCATTGTCATTTTGAATACGTGTTATAACAAAGTTCTAACAACTAACAATTGTTTTTATTCTAATTATTAATGACATATTTTTTCTCTGGTACCATTTTGAAAATGTGTTTTTAAATAAAATTGCAATTGCTGTTTTTAGAAGGGCCTTTTTTCGGCTGCGATCCAAATATTAAAAGAACTTTTTTGTTTCGAATTTTGCAATTAATTTTACAGGATTAATTTTACAGCGGTTTGGAAATAATTGTTTTTGGAAAGGAATTTTATTTGTTATTTTGGGAGAGTGCTAAGCATGCGCTACTTGACATCGTCTTTATTTTTGAGGAAGCATGAGCAAATAATTCGATTGATTCTTTGATGCAGGAAAGCTTTTTAGCGAGCCGCTTTATCGGGGAGTAGTTTATTAAACTTTTCCTTGGTACTTTAAAGGCGAGCCGCCTTGGCGGCGAGTAATTTATTGAAACTTTCCTCGCTACTGTAAAGGCGAGCCGCCTTGACGGCGAGTAAACTGTTTAAACTTTCCTCATTACTTTAAAGGCGAGCCGCCTTGGTGGCGAGTAGTTTTCTCAAACTGCCTTCACTACATTACAGCCCGTGCAACGCCGGGCCACGCAGCTAGTCGTTGTACTAAATGTCGCCTATATACAGGGACGTCTTTTCAAGTTTTTCCAGGGGGGGGGGGCAAAGGGTCCAAACGCAATGCAATTTCATCGGAAAACATAAAAAACCACGCCCACTTATATGTAAAACCATTGATTTCTCAAAGCCAGGGGAAGGGGGCAATTGACTCCTCCTGCCCTCCCCCCCCCCTCCAAAATGACGAGCCTGCCTATATACCTTGGGTTTTACCTAAAAAGATCAGATAATACATCGATACAGTGAAGTCGCGCGTTCTCGCTAATCCAACCTATTTCAAAATGAAGTGGTCCGTTTCCGCTTCCTGTCCATCCGCCATCTTTTCGTGGTCTAGCTTTAAATGATATTTACAACAGAAAGCAGGTTCTACGATAAAATATGAAATTTTGAGGAGTTCAAGTGGAAAACACGGAAAGTTTTCTTACACACAAAATTCATGGTCAATAATGTGCGTAAAAATGTATAAAAACAATACTTACTTTATGCAAATCACTCCCAAGACAAAAAGGTAAAGTAGGCTGTTCATTTTTGTACCTAAAACAAATTCAGTCAGAGCAAAATATTTTTAAAAACGATGTACTTAACATAATTGAAATGTATTTTGATCTAAAGTTAAAATAGGTGCAATCTACATTCAATTAATCATTGACGATTCCTTAAATTAATTATTTAATTTATTTATTTCTAAAATTAAAATGCGAAAGATCTCAACCATTGGGAGTTTACTGAAAAAAATATTCTCATAAGGTTTGAGAGTTAGTGAAAATTTCTGAGCATTAACAAAATTTATCGAAATGGTTTTTTTTCCCAAGATTTACATTATTATTATTAATTTAATGGCATTAATGTATTCTATAATTAAAACCCTTGGGAAATATTTCGGATAAAATTACCAAGAAATTACGCGTGGAACGAAACAAATGTAATACATTTTTAACTGGTTTGTTTACATTAAGTATTCGAAATTATATTCTAAAAATTGCATATTAGTAATCCATTAACTGGTTAATTGTTCATAAAAACAAGATTATCATTCATTATTTGTTTTATTATATAGTCAAAAAAATATGAAATTCAAAGTTTGTTTTTCCTGATATTAACGAAATAACAGCACGGACTGTTTCATTACTTTTTCAAATCATTGTAAAAGAAACTTGAAAGTTTCTAGAAAAAACATTTTAGATTGCACTAAAATAAAGATGGAATATTGGGAAATCGAGGGAAGAAGTGAAGGAAAAAACAAGTCTTCAAATACACTTGGTCGTACTTGTCATAGAAACAGTACCTTTGAGCATCTTGCAACTGAAAATTGAACCTCCATTAATATACTACAGTACTAGCTGCTTGGCCCGAAAAAATTAACAAAACTCGAATATTTTATAAGACTAGGCGTCTTACTATTTATTTTCCAAAGGTTCTTTTATTTTTGCGTTTCCCGCGTATTTTTTTACTATATATTTATTATATACATATCATAGCATGATGTAATTAAAATAGTTTTTTAATAGCTTATTATCTTATCAACGTGGGTGAAACCGCGGGGCACAGCTATGTCCTAATAAAGGTTTTTGAAGAAACAAATCATATCCATTATAATGCAAAGGATTTCTCATTTTTTGTTCAACCTTTGTTTATTTTTTGTGCAACCTTTGTTTATTTTTTGTTCAGAGGTAGCCGGTGAAACGCCAGGTCACAAATCAAGTTAAAACTAATAAAGCCTAAAAAATTACGCATCTATCGGTACCTAGTTCGACTTAAAGTGCATTGGTGGTTAGGCGAGAGATGCATAGACACAAATGAAGATAGATACTCAGTGATGGCTTTTCAACTGAGTTATATTTCAAAATATTACAAGCTGCTCGCGATAAAAATATACGTACGTGGCCCGCTAATGAGTTTCATGTTTGATTCAGTTAAGCCTTCATTCTCAAAATTCTCATTTTTATTATTATTACTGTTTCATATCAACCACGTTTTAGAACAATGGATTTCATATTTAATCCTTTAGGATAAATCGCTTTAAATTCGAAGATTTTTCTCAATTACTTTAGAATAATTTTATCAAACCTTATGTAAATTAAAACGAATGAAGCCTGAAAAATTACGAAAATTACTTGTTCGATTTTCAGTTCATTGGCGTTCAGGAAAAAGAAGCAGGACATAGATAGATCGATGGAAAGATGCCCAGTTTTTAATACAAGTAGATTTTATTTCTATTTTTTAGCATGCACAAAAATAAGTATTTGCGTGAAAATTTTAAGTAATTTAAATTCACTCACTTAATTCCTGACTGCAAGTTACCTGCACTATGAATGGAAGCAACCAGCACTGGATTGATGAAAATTTGCAGGACATACATTTTATTCTCTACCGCTCAAGGTTAGTGTTGTGGAAGTGAGGTGAAATAAAGCATTCCGTGCCGAAAAAAAGGAAAAAAAAAGAGAAGAGGAAGAAAGAAAAGTTTTCCTGTTTTGGATGTGACATTTAATAATTTCTGTCAACTAGGCACTAAATTTCTCATGTTTAGTTACTTATTTCTGAGTGTCCATTGTTTGTTTATAACGACTTGATTATTTATTTTAGAAGCAAAGTTATTACGTATTGAATGATGGACGAATTCGCTGTTTTGCTTTGTCGTGTTGCCAACAATGAACAATTAAAAATTGCGAAATCGCAGGATGAAGGGAATGTAGCGATTTGTTTCCTTTTTTGACCGCTTTCATTTTAGAGATGAAAGAATGTTCTTTTTTTTCTTTTCGTAATTCTCGCTACTATTGCATAAAAGTATTTATTTTTTTCAAAATCTATAAGAATTTTCAAATTTGTTACTGTTATTATTTCGAGTAATTTAAAATTGCTTCTTTGTTTATTTTGCTCTGCAGATAAATATGTTTGTCAAAGCGGAAACTATATTTCGTTTGCTAATTGATGAAATGCTCATGCAAGGTTGCAGCGAACGTTTGAGAAAATTGATGTGAAAAGAAAATATGAAGTTCAGCCAGGCTGGCAATTTGGGGTGCGCTGCTTCACTTTTCCAACTGTACCGTTATTTGGTGTGAAGTCCGGTTTCCACAGTACACGCATGCCATAGGAACCCGTTTATAGGGTAGGCAACCTTTTACACAACACATTCACACACAGAAAGGACAAGGACAGGAGAGAGAAAGCACATCCATGCCCAAGCCGGGACTCGTTATTTGGTGTGAAGTCCGACTTCCACAGTACACGCATGCCATAGGGACCCGTTTATAGGGTAGGCAACCTTTTACACAACACATTCACGCACAGAAAGGACAAGGACAGGAGAGAGAAAGCACATCCATGCCCAAGCCGGGACTCGAACATCCGGGACTCGACAACAGAGTAGTCATGGCAGACTACTCTGACCACTAGACAAGGTGGCCGGCCCGTAATTAGTTACTATACATTTCAAGAACAAAGACTTTTATTGAGAGTGCACAATGCAGTTATGTTGATCATTTATTTTTTTACACCCTCATTCTTACTATCTTACTCCGAAAAAATCTGGTATGGGTCCCACACTACTTCCTTTTACGTGTTAATTTCTTTAGTGTTAAAATAGTGCTAGGAGTGAGCAACATAGCAATTCGAACATTTACACCCCTAGTTTGCCACGAAACAATCCAAAACAAATGTTTTACAATGATTCAGTTTCTAAATATCGCCGATTTTAAAATCTCAGTGGATTTTTCGCAAAATATCGCTAATAACGCCAAATTGAACCCAAATTCAAAAAATATTTTTTTTTCGCCAAATTTGTCGCCAACTTGGTGATATGTCGCCTAGTTGGCGTCAAGCACTTGGCGACCAAAAGCTTGGCGATACATCGCCAAGTGGTCGTGCCAATTCATCTACATTGAAATTAACACTGATTTACCCCAAAAAAGGGATAAAACACTCCCTTGGGAGCATTCGAATGCAACCACATGGGGAGGTGCACAACTAGACAACCCTCAGAGCCTACATACCAAACTAGAAGTTTCTAAGGCATATAGTTTTTGAGTTATGCGACACACATACGCACATACGTATATACAGATGTTACGAGAAAACTCGTCGTAAGTAACTCGGGGGTGGTCGAAAATGATTTTTCGGCTGGTTATATATTGGCAGGTACATATGCACGTGCTGACAGGTCGAAAAAACGACTCAACATTCGTTCAGGGGTGAGCAAAATCAAAATTTTAACCCAAATTTGAGGAAATTTTTTTTCGCGATCACAATACTTCCTTTACTACATAAAAGGAAGTAAAAAGGCCTTTATTATGAACAAACACGTAAGGTCATTTATTCCCTTTTTCTACTCTGTAAGGTCACTCACTTTTTGTAAGGTATTTATTCCCTCTGAATACTCATGGAGAGACAAAGAGTAGTTTTCAAGGAGTGGAAAAACTTTGACATTTTTACTTCCTTTTACGTAGTAAAGGAAGTATTGTGATCGCGAAAAAAAAATCACTCAAATTTGAGTCTAAATTTTGATTTTGTTAACCCCCGAATGAATGTACAGTAGTTTTTTCGATCTGTCAGCACGTGCATATGTACCTACCAACATATCAATGGTCAAGAATACGTGTAGAATGGTGAGATTTATTTTACGTCTTGTGCTTGTCTTGGGAGAGTGCTGTTACATGAATCAATGAGTCATTTGGGTTAGATTTTAGCATTAGTGAAGAAGTGATTTTGGAGCTTCAGAAAAATTGAATACACTATAAGAGCGAATCTTTTCAACGGTAAGTTTCTCATTTTAATTTTCATTTTCTTTGCATTAAGAAAATATTTTCCTAGATGTATAATCCTAAATTATAGAATTACAATACATGGATTTATAATTAGTTGTAATATGATCTATGAGTTTCAATGTGATGATTTGAAAACTATTACAGTATACTCTCGATTATCTTCGAGCGGGTTGTCATCAAAAAAATTTCAAATTGCATTTATTCAATTACTAGGCATATTATTTCAATTACTAGGAGTTGCTTAGACATATAAAACAAAAATTTTGAAATTATCTTTTTTATTTTTTCAATTACAGGCTGTCCTATAAATAGGACAACGGTCCAATGCACTACATAAATTTCAAAATTTTAACTTACCCTCCTAGGAAAATAATCTAGGAGTAAAACTTTGGTAAGCAGGCTAAACAAAGTCCATCATTACATTTTTGGCATATAGTAGTGTGGTTTCGCTTACAATTTTTCCATTGGCATCTTTTTTGACGACTATCACAGCATTTTTTACTAAAATATGCTCATAAATTCAAGAACTTCCTTCACTGTTAAAATTTTTTTCGCCATTTTTAAACATTGAATCACGTGTTTCGAAAAATATAAATGAGCATAAATAGAAGAGACAGCAGAAGAGCAAAATCTGCATGTACCAAGATTAAAATTTTCATATCAGAATGGATTTTTTAGTTTCGCGGACATTACGTCCAGTGTAAATATACTGATGTTTCCTGATGAAGCACGTATGAAGAGCAAAATCCAATTGAAAGTTCCTTTTGTAATATCATGGAATTAAAGGTAAAATTTTAAAGTCTTTAAAAAATACTAATGAATTTTTAATAAATAAATAATAATTTAAAAAAACACGCTTCTGTATTTACGGAGTTTTTTGAAATGTCCGTTTTGAATTCTTAAAGTACTGTGGAGGCTAGAGCCGCTATATAGGGGTCTTAGTGGAGGCTAAATCGGCGCCCTTCGACTCAACCTTCCCACGCCCTTTCGACCACCCAGTCCGGCCCTGCATTTATCATCAAAAAAGTCTTAGGCAGGGATTCAAGTGAAACAGGCTATCGCAAACTGCAATCGCTACTGGAAATGAATTACATTAGAACGTTTCTTGATACTGGAAATGAATTACATTAGAACGCTCATCGTGACGTTTGCCTATGAAACACGAGCTAGATAAAACGTCACAGCCTACTTGGCGAATAAGAGGAGATGGCAGACTGCTTGTGAGCTCTTATTGGCTCCGCTCGTAGTGACGTCAGTGCCAAGTAGGGCTGATGATAATGTAATTCATTTCCAGTAGCGATTGCATTCGAAGCGATCGCAGTGCTGTTTCACTTGAATCCCTGCCATAAAAGGGCGTTGTTGCAAAATTCGAACAAGTGGATGGGATTTTTTCATTTTGGATCAATAATATTGAGTATTTTACTTTCATATAGGACTCTAATTTTACTAATAGCAAGGTTTTTTATTGCTTGATCATTTCATTTTTGCAAAGAGGAGCCTTTTTCTGTTATGGGTATTGAAAAGGAGAAACCTAGAGCTTGATTCTATTCGTATTTTACTCGGTGTGGACGGTTTCTCTGAAAAAAGCATAACCGTAACTATACACCATTGTTTACATTTTTGCCGGGGTTTGCCTTAGAAATTTGAATTAAAATTATAATTCTTAAAAATAGCCCTGCATTTTAATGGATGCATACTTTGCGAACTGAAGTCATTGGATTGAAAAGGTTTTCTTTTCTTCTTGTACTATTGATACACAGAGTAAATTTTTGCACTAAATATTGTTTTGTTACTCCATACGCATTTTCGAAGAAAGTTCATCATAATATGTGATTTAAAATCTTTATTAATCGATACACACTTGATGTACTCTTAATTTCATTCCAGTTATTTAAAATATTTATTGCAATATTAACTAAAAATCACCATGAATGTGATAATTTTATTGCTGTCATTTTTTATGTTATACTTATAGCTTTCTGATTTCTTTGTTAAATAATATAATGATTGAAAAAAAAAAAAAGGTTTCTCCTTTGCACGTTATAACTAACATTTTATCTGGAAGAAGAGGGTACCCCAAGATATATTTACTGTAGGCGCTAACATTTCTTTGGATAGCTCTGCCTTACAAACATAAACTCAAAAGATGTACAAACCTGAGAGTACCAATTAGTTTTATTTTTCCCATAGTTATAAGTTCTTCCATTGTACTCTTATTGGCAAGTCATTGAACTTGTAACAGTAGGGTTCTGATACTAGTTACGGATTCCGGGCTGTTGTGCCGTGGTCTGGATGGCTTTAATCCATACGTTTCGATCGCAACTGCGGCGATCATCTTCAGTGGGTGTCGTTGATTTATTTGGCGACTGATGCCACAGCTTGTGCATCCAGTCATCTGTCAATCCCGAGCCGGAAGGTAGAGGGCGCTGTGTTTTCAATTTAAAATCTTGCAGCAGTTCGAAATTTCGCATCAGTCGCCAAATAAATCAACGACACCCACTGAAGATGATCGCCGCAGTTGCGATCGAAACGTATGGATTAAAGCCATCCAGACCACGGCACAACAGCCCGGAATCCGTAACTAGTATTTACTCCGGCCGTGAAAGCCTTCATTCTTACAGTAGGGTTCTGAGTTAGATGCTAGCTCATTGAAGATCTAAATAATTAGTGCATGTGTGTAGACTTGGAATTTATGCACTTAGATATGCAACTCTGTTAAATTAAGTCATTTAATTAATCCCTTCTTTTAAATTATTCACAAATTGTATTGGTAATTTGTGCTAACTTAAGAAATAAATTTCCTGTTTTTCTTTTCAGTTTTTGTCACAATGTGCTATGAAACCAGCGCTCATGAATGGCTTCAAAAAAATTCTATTTTTATGTCAGAAGACAGGCATTTTGCAGGTGGGTTCTTCAGAGAAAGCACTGAAAACTATTCACTATGGTCCATTAGGATCACTGCTGAGAAGAAACATTTTTACAGAATGGTGAGTGCATTGTATGTATATCTTAGTACTATATTATATTTCAAATATGATAAGCAATTGTCCACAACTCTATAATTTTTCCTACTTTCTAGGTTATCCTGAGATTTGTATGAATAGCTTAAAACAATGACCCCTTGTCCTGCTTTATATGCAAAAGTTAACCCAATAACATCCAGGGATGAAAATCTTCCGTGATTTTTCACTCTTTTTATTATTTCTTTCTTTCCATGGTCTAAAAGTTAATGCCGCATCATATTTAGAAAAAAATTATATGTATGCATATATTGTTAAAATAAAGCATAAACTAAGTTGATTTGAAGTAGTAGACGTTGAAATTACTTTTAACTTTCAAAATAATGGAAACGATTTTAGGATGCATCAGGATGAAATGCATTTGCTTGCAAACTATGTACTCTTATTTTTGAAAGCTGCCAAAAGCATAAGTTTCCGCTTCAGAAGGTACAAATTAAGGAAAATCAGCTAAAATGTTCGATCTTAGTCGAAAAAATCGTGAAAATTATTTTGATCTTTAAAATGTATCAAAATAACTAAAAACCATGCGATATTAATTAGAGACTTCATTTTTTGAGATACAAGTGCCTAATTCAACTAAAATTACGCCCCTCCCCCTCCCCCCCTTTTTTTTTTCAATATTGCTTTGTATGGTCTAAGAAGATAGAAATAGGAAATGAGCAAAAAAATTTTTTTAGGAATGAATAAGAAGCCTTCAATCTTCCATTTCACCATATAAATTAAGAGGAAGTCTCTCACGACTAATTTTGCATAATATTTAAAAAAATTCTATCCAAATGTTGAGCTGCACAATTTTTCCTCTTTTTTGACTTCGAGTTGTTTTCATCCCTGAACACAGGGCCGGATTAAAGATTTGGGGGCCCATAGGCAGGACAAGAGACGGGGCCCCCTCCCATTTGAAATTTACTAATCACATGTAATATTAATATCGTCAATAATTTATATTAATCATAATTTTGTAAATGAATTAATAATTATTATAAGTGAATTAATAATTATTATGATTAATTAATTAATTGCTTTATGTAATTGTTTTGATTAACTGATCATACTTCGCACAATAATACTATTTTTTCAATGTTGAATCTGAATTAAGCTTAAGTACACACCTTCACTTAAGTCGCATTGCAAATTGCATCAAATAATGTTGCACCAAAGCGTTTTATTGTGCTTAGGACTTTTTTTTTAAATACAGTTTTACTGACCAATTGCATAATTTTCTTACTAACTAAGATTTATTATTTTAGTGAGTAACCACTAGAGTTTTTCTTAATAATCACATTACAGTCCTAGTCAGGCCCTGTTCGTAGCTTAAACCTAAGCATATGAAGGTGTAAATGATACATTTCCACCCCAGGTGCTGCGCAACGACAAAATACAGTACCTAATAACTGGAACAGTATGAGACAATTTAGGTAGTCAATCATTTTTAATGATACCCTCAATAAAAGCACTCATATCGCCATGATGCTCGCACATTGAGTATCTATTCATTCTTTTATCTAAGGAACTGCGAATTCCCACGAGCCACGTGTGTCCGAGCTTTCCGTCCAGTGCATTTGCAAAATATTAAAATAACGCCGTTGACACCCCTTCCTCCACCCTGTTTCCTTGAATCCATTTGGGCTTTGGGGGCTTTTAGAATTTACCCTTGTTTGTCCTTGCTGCAGGTAGTAAAACATTCCCTTTTGTGTTCAGTGAGTGTTGAAAACTTGTTTGACTGCCAAAGGGAAGAAGAGGTTGCAAGCTGTAACTTTTATCGTATCCCAAATGATTCAACGGCGTAAACTAATTCCCTAAAAAAAAAAAAAAATAAATAAATAATAAAAAAAAGAGGTCCAAAGGACGGGGTCCCTGAGAAACTCGGGGCCCCTAGGCGAGTGCCTACTCTGCCTATTTAGTAATCCGGCTCTGCCTGAACATCTTTCATTTTGATAAATTTAAACAATTGAATCATGACCTGTGACTCTCCTTTATTTAAGAACATACATATTAAGCAATATCTAACCCTTGAATCATAATCAGTGGTTGGAAAAACTACATTTCTTTTGTAGAATACTATAACTACAACTACTTTGTTATAACTGTAGTTAACTACAACTACATTTTTAAAAATGTAGCAACTACCAACTACTTTTGAAATGTTGTCGCTACTTCGCTACTTTTAAAAAATAAATTAAAAAAAGAAAGCATACACAATTTGAGGATTGACCGAAAAAATTCGAAAAGTGGTTTAGATTAATAAATTAACTTTTTTGGACATGGAATATTACTAGGAATTTTTCTACGTTTTTTTTCGCTCTAATTTGTTCTAATTTTTTTTTTTACAATTTTACGAATATTCGTCGCAAGATAGAATTCAAAAGTTGAAAGATTGAAATTATTTAACCTTCAAATTTCTAATAATTTCTTGCCAGGGAATGTTTAGGATTATGAAAATTATTTGTCAGAATGTGAAAATTATGATGCCGAATAAACCAATTATATCAAACTGATAGATTGTATGGCGTCAAAATGATGTATCTAAGATCCACTCACATATTTATAGTTCCTGTTTCTCATTGCGTCCGTGGGTGCTTTCATGCAAAATTTGCACTTATCAGATTCAATTGAAACAGACTCGAAAAAAAGAAGTTTTTTTATTTTTTTCTCTATTTTTTTTTAATTTTTCATTCATTTATTGAAATCTTTTTTTTTCAATTACAAATTTAAAAGTAACTTCCAGAAATCGCTACAAACTACTATTTCTTTGTATCGCGCTACTCACTACTCTACTTTTTTGAAAAAGTAGTGCGCTACACTACAAACTACTAAAAAATGTAGCTACTGCAGTAGTTTCGCTACTTGTAGCGCGCTACTTCCGACCACTGATCATAATCGTATTAGAAAGCCCATTTGTTAACCTTGTAGCTCTTTGAACCAATAAATTTTCTAATAAATTGATATCTTTCTTAAAATATGGAGACTAAAACTGAACAGTATACTCCAAATGAGTTCTTACTAAACTGTTACAGAAAAGCAGAAGAACCTTCTTAGATTTGTTTGAAATAGATCTATTGATAAACCTAAGCATCCTATTGGCTTTGTAACTAGCTATGCTGCACTGTTGACTAAACTTGATGTCCTGATTTATTAAGACACCCAGATCAATAGTATTTTCTACCTGATTAATAACTGATCCTTGTAAATATTAGCTTGTTCCTTTATTTCCGTGACCTAAATGTAGTACTTGACATTTCGCAATATTAACTGTCATATCCCACTTATCTGCCCACTAGTTATGTGATCCAAATCCTCTTGCAGCTAGCTGAATTACTTGCTCTTAATTTTCTATAATCTACATAATTTTGATGTCATCAGCAAAACAAGTGAAGTTTCTTGAAATATTTTCACGAATATCATTCATAAGAATAATAGTTAATAGGGATCCTAAAACTAATATATTTAAGACAGTAAACATGTATATATATGTATTATTCCTTTGCTATTATTAATATTTAATTTCAATTTCGTTTCAGGTTAAGTTCAATTCTAAAAAATCATGAATTCGCTACATATCCTGTTGACTTGCCAAATCCCAGAGAAAAGTTTCCTCTTTCAGAAAAGGTGTTGGATACTCCTCCAGAAAGTTTGATTCTAGGTTAAATGACATTTTATTAGAATTTTGAAACAAATTTACGGAATATTTTTTCTAAAGATGTCTGTAAATTCCTTATTATTAATGTGTATACAGTACTGTACTGCCCGTTTATAGCAAAGTTGCATACTGTTGAACCTCATTAAAAGAAACTTCAAGGAAATTTGAAATAAATTTCTCTTAACTGCAGTTCGTCTTACCCAAGAACAAAAAACAACAAAGAATCAGACAAGGATCGAAAATATAGTTCTTCTTTGCAGTAAATCCTTTTAAGTGTATATTCAAATTCATGATTCAACTGTACAGTGTATTTATAGTTGTAACTAAACTTCAATTAGCTTTCATGTTTTACTGTGTATATGTTAATTTTTAATAATGGAATTGCTTCAACAGTCGAACCTCATTAATTCAATGAGGGTTAAACGATTTCCTGTAAAGAGGAACTATATTTCCACATTTACACATAGAGAAAGTAGTAGGTAAATACACTGGCGAGACTGGGTGTCCGTTGTGTTTGTTATAAGTGAGTTTGGCTGTATTATAGATGCATTATTTAAATTTTGTGTTATATTACTTTGATTACATAATGGTTTCTTGATATGTAATTTAAATAAAGATATATTTTTGCCATGGGTACTGGCAGGTAAATGCAAGGAAGTGTGCATTCACCCCTTGGCTTTAAATACTTCACTGCACGATTTTTTATATATTCATGAAAAAAATCATATGTTACCTTTTAAATAGCCCTGAGTTCAGGAAAAATGAAGAAAAAAATTAATCTTAAAAATTTGCCAAAAATGATGTTTTAACTGTTTGTTCCAAGTATGGCACAAATCACTTAGTATAAGCTTATACCGATAAGTGTAATAATCTACAATGTGTTTTGTGCCATAAGTGAAACAAACAATTTTTACCACTAAGTACAACATTTATATCTAAACATTTTTAGAACAAAGGAAATAATGATTAAGCACACTTCTTACTGTAATGCTGACATTCTACTTTTCAAAAGCAAGAACTGTAATACCCAAGCGCGGATCCAGAGGAGGGGGGGGGGTCATGACCCCCCCCTTAAGTGACCAAATATTGCATAAAACTGCCTTTTTTTTGTTCTAATATTACGAAAAAATTGCCAAACACCTCCATTTTTGCTCAAAAATTGCCTTTCGACCCCCCCCCCCTTCCCGAAAATGACCCCCTCCTTAATCACAAGCTGGATCCGCCCTTGTTAATACGTAGACCATTGCATAAAAATCACACTAATAGCAATGTTGCAGAAGGGGTACAAAGCTCAGTTTAACTGCATTTCAAAATTATAGGAATATGTGAGGGTTTATTTGGTTTGTGCCAGATCAGGCACACTATGCAGTGAAGGGTTAAAATTATAGCAAAAACTTTTATTTAAAGGCAAAACTAATTTATTCCTTTTTAACTTTATTTTGTTATTTTTTAAATAATTATTAATTTTAAATTAGTGAAATTTAAATCATTTTAAGCAAAAAACATGTTTCAAAAAAATTAAAATCAGAGAAGTTTAACTTGTTATATACATTTCATCTGTACGTTCTTGTTATACTTGTTATATAGTTCATCTGTTTTCATCTGTACATAAGTTTATATAGATGAGAATGCATCTCAAAATTTGCTGTAAAAAAATAAATTAATTACTTAAAAAGAAATAAAAAATAGTTACATAAAAATAAATAAAAAAATAGTAAAAAAATATGCACTTGTTTTTGAATGAATCGTTTGTGAATGCATTCGTTTTTGAAAGTGTTATTTTCTGAATGTTTTGTCATATTGCAGATGCTGTAGATAGTTACTTTAACATCTTTCCTATGAATGGCTCAGTTTTGCCTTTTGGAATTGCTGTGTATGGTCCTTGCATCAATAAGAACAAAAGAATTGCTGAACAAAATGTAGCTAATCCTGGCTCCTTTTTGAGGTGATTTTGTTTTCTCAGTTATCTGGTAATGTACTTCAGTTCCGGAAGTAATCTTTGTGTTACTTTTTCTTATTTTATTCTGAAGAATAATATTGTTCCACTATTCGAATAGTAATTTTGCTCCTTGCACTTGCAAGTATGTGAAGCTTCAAAGTAACTAAAAAAAATAAAAACCTTCTGCTGGTTTGTAAATTTCTTTGGTTATGGATATGTATATGTATATATTTAAAAGGTTTTGTGAAAAGTAAATAATTAATTTTCAATTAATGAAATTATGCAAAAAATGGTCACTTAGCTTCGTATACTTTGTGTGTAATGATTAACTAATTGCTAAACGCTTCTGGAAAGCCTGTTGTTGGCACTCAATAGAAGAGATATAACTTATTAAAAGTGCAGAAAAAAACATTCTGCTTTTTTTTTAATATATCTTGTCCCATGTTTGTATGTACCGTAAAATGGAGTGAATCGGTACACTTTTCAGCTTTGATTGTAAAAAAAAGTAGTCAAAAGGTTTTTTTAATTTGATTTTTTGAGTAAAAACTTCGGTCTTGCTTTGCTTTTGATATTCCAAGCAAAGACAAAGCATTTTGAACAGTTATTATATATATATATATATATATATATATATATATATATATATATATATATATATATATATATATATATATATATATATATATATATATATAAAATAATAGAATTGTAAGAGGAAAAACGAAGAGACCACACCAAAAGCCCATAGATGCGCAAAGCAGCTAAACTACAAAGCCAAGTATATAATAAAACAAATAAAAAATACTAATAATGAAATCGAAAATGGCACATTAGGAGAATTTTGAACTAAAACATCCTCTCTTTAGTTTATTTTTAAAATTTTTTGGTCTTTCGACCACTCTTGAATCCCCCACGGCTGATGAGCTCTGGATTCAACCTTTCTCCTTTCACTTCTCCTAATGTGCCATTTTCGATTTCATTATTAGTATTTTTTATTTGTTTTATTATATATATATATATATATATATATATATATATATATATATATATATAGGACTTTAGGGATGTTCCAAATCACCCCGCTGATAGGGGTCAATCGGAACACATGTTAAAATTTTTATATTTTTCAATTTAACCTGTAATAGGTCTCAGAAACATGAGTAATATTGATGGGGAAGAATAAGAACAGATAGTTACTGTGAAATAAAAGTTTATTTTCTATACCAGTAAGCGTTTCTGATTTGTCTCTATTCAAAATAATTTGCACTTATGAAAAATTGAAATTAATTTTAAGAAATGCTTTTGAATTGAAATACAAAGCTTTAACATAAATCAAAGTCACTCATGTCGTCCACAAATATGTGCTTGTAATAAAAACTAGCAGTTGTGACTTGGCTTAAGTTTTTCATAACATTTTCTGGGATGAATGCTGCCTTTTCTTTAGTTTCTTGAAATCTCTGGGTTTTGTTGATTGTCCTGTAAGATTTTCCCACTTATCCATCTCTGTCTGTGTGCTGGACTCTGGACTTTTGCCTTCATAAAGTCTATGACTTTCCCCTATGTATTTTAAGTAAAAAGCGGTCTTCTGGAGCAAAAATCTTTTTAAGTCTGCAACTTTCTGTCATTCTAAGGTCTAGTTCTTCACGAGAAGGGATAAACAGCAATAAATCCTTGTCCTTGTAGACTAGAGGAATTGAGGTTCGAATCTTGATTTTTTAAACAGTTCCCATTAAGTAAGTTTGAATTGGAACAACAGAACAAAGTGTTCCGATTCACCCCTTAAATCCTAATCCTATGACATTATGAAGAATTTTTCATTTTTCTGCCACAATTAAAATACGTTGCCTCTTCTAATGTGGTACTCTGTTGCTCAGATATATGCATAATTAAAACATACTATTCTTAGATTTGAAATGTTAAGGGGTCTGTACTTACATACAAAGTTTTGCAGACCATGAAAACTTGATTTTTTTAGTGTCCCCCCCCCCCCCAGCCTTACACAGAAGCCAATAGTGTTGCCAGAGTGACAAAAATATTTTTTTCCTACTTCTGATAACATTACCTTTCTAAAAAAATTAACTGCCAAAAATACCCTACGGTACATTTATGAAGAATTTCATAAATGTACCGTATGATCAGGGATCATACAGGTACGATGATCCCTGTATGATCAGGAAGTTTTGTTCTGAATCACCCCGTTGTTCCTATACACCCCGTTTTACGGTATGTATGTATGCAACTATTGTTTTGTGTGTGTGTTACTGCTTGTAAACTGCATGAAATTACATTTTAGTTGCATAATTTTATCCTCATTATTTTTCTGATTTCAAATTTTTCCGATCCTTTTAGGGATTTAGAGTCATGGACAAGTCTGTCGTTAGCATTTTTCTGCCCGCCAAAGAAGAAGGTGGATTGGTTTCATTATTGGTCAAAACACCGTTATAGGTGGTGGAGAAAGGTTTGTCCACTTATTTCAGTTTAATATTATTTTTGAGAATTTCCACTGAAATATTATTCTGGCATTAATTAATGTTACTCTACCGACATTCATACAGTTATATTCTGTTTTGTTGTATATTGTGAAGTGTACTTACTAGGTGTGCATTTTTAGTAGCATTAGTTGTGAAGTCTTTCTGCATCTAAATATGTTGGATTCGAGCCAAAGCACTTAATATTCTCTCACATCACATTTATGACTTATATTCTGCCAAACAATGTATATTCATTTTCATCATTCCAGAAGACCTCACATAAAAGTGTATCTTAAGAGCCTATTACACAAACACTGAAGAAAAATGCACAAAGTCAAAGTATACTTCTATAATTTAAACACTTCTCTCACTTATTCATGTATGTTTATATGAATGTATCAGGGGTAAATTTATGCTCAGAGGCCATCCGTGGTCTGTTCAAATGATTACATACATAAGTAGAGTTGAGCCAAAAATCAGTAGGTAGTGTAGATCTTAAGCAGTAAGTTGTGTCGATCTGAAATCAGGTTTTAACTAGTTAAATTTTGGTAATCTTGGAAGGTGTGTTGTTATTAGAAGGTGGGAAGAAACACAAAATAGTAATGTCCGAAGAACAATCTTGGGTTTGTTAACCGTTTAACTGTTAAGTTATTTCGATGATTTTGCTACATAAATGTTCACACACGCACTTTGAGTATAAACCTCTATCCTTTATAAAGTGCTGCCATCTATTAAATTGAGCACAAATTACCTTTTCCCGAGGTAGATTCGGATTTGTCAAAGAGATGAAGCCGATATAAAATTCTCGAAAGACATATTCGGGTATAACAGTACAATGCACTCAACAAAAAATTTCTCCTGAGTAATACTCCTGGGTAACACTTTGGAGCATCAATGTTATGCTAGAGATTATCTCTGGCAGGACAGGTAAAAGGTTAAGTTAAAATGGATGCATCAATCAACACTTAGTTACCCCACTAATGCCTAGCGTCCCTTTTTAGGGATGGTCCAAAAAACGAGTCTGAAGTCCCGAAAATGAATATTTCAACCAAATAAAAGTGTTCAATTAGTTCCTTTGTATTGTTTCAATTCGTTATTAACAGATTGCAACACATAACCATTGTAAAGTGTATTCTGTAGCAGTTTTAATGTGATTTTTATCAAAAATTACATCATTCACAATCTCAAGAAAAAAAAGCTAAGTTTTTAAAGTTATTCCCAGCTTCCCAGTTAATGTTAATTGCTAATTTTATTTCTTTCTATAAAATGTCTTTTAAATATTATATCGTAGGCAGAAAAATTTTTTAGTAAAAAAAGTATGTACCCTCTGGCGTCTATCGTAACTTTTAAGGGGCGATTTTTCTTTTTTTAATAAAACAATTATTTTTTTAATTAAAAACAGTTCACTTTGTGCGAAAATAAGTAAAAATCGAAAAACAACGTCTAAAAGCACAAATGGGTCGAGTGAAAAAATCGAATTAAAATTGGCAAACATGTTTCAAAGGCATAAAGCCTCCTTCTTCAGTGCCAAGCAAGAAATGGAAAGAACCAAAGTATCGGGAGAGTTTAAATAGGAAAGGAGCAAAAGCTAGGCCAATCAGGTGTCAGCGTGTGCCGAGCCCGGATTTGGCGTTGCGCTGTCAGATAATTTAAAAGCATGAAGTAAAATTGGCGAGATATGTGGAACTGCAAAGGATTCATTACAAATATTACTTAAATTTTTGTGAACATGAAAGGCTTCTAAGAGGTGGTTAGTTGGTGAGTTGGTTGCTAACTGTTGGTGAGTTAGATTTCTTAGAAGCCTTTTATGTTCACAAAAATTTAAGTAATATTTGTACCGAATCCTTTGCAGTTCCACACATCTCTCCAATTTTACTTCATGCTTTCAAATTTTCTGACAACTCAACGCCAAATCCGGGCTCAGCACACGCTGACACCTGATTGGCCTAGCTTTTGCTCCTTTCCTATTTAAACTCTCCCGATACTTTGGTTCTTTCCATTTCTTACTTGGCACTGAAGAAGGAGGCTTCTTTATGCCTTTGAAACATGTTTACCAATTTTAATTTGACCCATTTGTGCTTTTAGACGTTGTTTTTCGATTTTTAATTATTCTTTACATAATATTTTTTTAATTATTTTTCCTTCCCATTAAACAATGTTTGTAACCAGGATACAAAATATCGTTGGAAAACAAAATGTCAGGCATTTATGGGTTAATCTATTGCTGATTTTTTTTTTCCTTTTTTTTTTTTAAGTAAAAGACCGTGGATAACCCCCTGTGAATAATCAGGTGTTTACTGTATACAGTGTCATGCCAACTGATGATGAAACTGTTTAAAAATAGTATTTTATTACTTGTTTAGTGAGAAAAAACATTTTTTTACAGTTCTCCAATGTGCCATCTAAGTTTTCTCTCTCTGATGTTACTGAATCATCTGGCTGCCAGCAGCAGCTGTCTGTGATACTTGAGTGTCCATGGGGAAAAGAAAGAGTCGAGACGGTTACTCTTTATGATGACAGCAATTTTAAGGAATTGTGCTTGAAGTATGGCTTTGAACAAAAAATGTCTAATGTTAGTGTCCCTGCAGTTGTAACATGTGAAACAGAATTGGATCTAGCCATATTTGCATACTTGACCTCTGATTTTTCAGAAAAGTATCGAGAGAATGAAATGAGAAGTGTGAGTAGCTTATTTCTTTAGTTAAAATAAAGTCAAAGTAAATTAGTGACAAGGGCGTAGCTAGGGGGGTGCAGGGGAGTGCAGCTGCACCCCCCTAGATCAGAGCCAATGGGAGGTCAACGTGACCTCCCATTTCATCCCCTTTCATGCTTTTCCTTTCTGTTTTGTTCTTTTAGAAAGATTTTATACCATCCATTGGTTTAAGGCGTGCATGACTGAATAAAGTATAGCTTCTTTGAGTTCATAATTTCTTCCTTTTTTTGTGCAAATAGAATTTCAAGCACTTTTTTCTCTTTCTTTCTTGCTTTTTTCTTTCTGTTTTTATTGAAAAATTTGGCTTTTATGCTAATTTTTGGGAACTTTATATAAACTGCGTTATTATATCGAGTATTTTCAGAAAATGATAGTAAGCTTGCCTGTTTTTGAGGAGAAAATTTTTAATTTACCGAATGATTAAAAAATAAAGAAATGAAATACAAGAATGCATACTTATCTATGTCTACCAAAAGAGACGTGAGGCATAACGAAAATAAATAAATTAATTAATTAAAGAAAAAAAAATAAATAAATAAAATAAAGAAGTTCAGCCTTGCAATAGTGTCTCACTGTTTTCAAATTTCATCAGCCAAATTGTATTGGATAAGAACTTTTTTGGAGGTCACAGTGACCTTCTATTGGGGTGCCACTGCTTGCACCCCCCTAACGTGAGTCCTGGCTACGCCCTTGATTAGTGATGCACCCAGGTTTGTTTCTTGGGAGGGGCTAACAATGTCGGGGAAAAGCTCCGGTAAACGATGCTAAATTGACGAAAAGGGGCTCAGGGGCTGTAATCAGAATTTTTTTACATAGAGGCTCTAAAACCGCAATTTCAAAAAATTATTTTTGGTGATTCTAAGGGTAGAAGAGGGGGGATTTAGGAGCTCTATGTTCTTTGCGATTAAAGTCCCAAAAGCTCATTTTAGGCTTTCTTTGGTCAAGGTAAGGAAGAAAGAGAAAGTAAGTGTCAGGCCTTCAGAAATGCTTCGGTTTTGAAGTCATAGAATTATTCCTTTTTAGTCATCTGTGAGGAAATGAGGAACGAGGTTGGGGGCAGTGGTCGGAAGTAGCGCGCTACAAGTAGCGAAACTACTGTAGTAGCTACATTTTTTAGTAGTTTGTAGTGTAGCGCACTACATTTAAAAAAAAATAGAGTAGTGAGTAGTGCGATACAAAAAAATAGTAGTTTGTAGCGATTTCTGGAAACTACTTTTAAATTAAAAAAAATTAATAAATGAAAAAAAAAAAATTAAAAAAAACAGAGAATGAAGGCAAAAAACAAGGTTTAATTAACTCTGACTGGTGCAAATCTTGCACGAGTACGGCAGCGGACGTAATGAGAAATAAGAATCATAAAAATATGAGCTGACCCTACATCATTTTGACGAATTTTCAGATACATCATTTTGACGAAATACATTCTATCTGTTTGATGTCATTGGTTTATTTGGTATCATAATTATTATATTCCTTCAAATAATTTTCACGTTCTTAAATATTCCCTGGCAATAAATTTTAAAAAATTGAAGGTTGAATTCTTTCAATCATTTAAATTTTGAACCCTTTCTTGTGGCGAATATTCGTAAAAATTGTTAAAAAAAATCTAAAAAGGACAATTTTTTGTAAAAAAAAAAAAGGAGCAAAACGGAAAAGTAATAAATTAAAAGAACATTCTTAGTTCTATTACATACTCAAATGAGTTTATTTATTAATGTAAACCACTTTTCGAATGTTTTGGGTCAACCCTCAAACGGTATATGCTTTTTATTTATTTATACTTTAAAAAGTAGCGAAGTAGTGACTACAATTCAAAAGTAGTTTGTAGTCGCTACATTAAAAAAAAAGTAGTTGTAGTTGTAGTTAACTACATTTATAACAAAGTAGTTGTAGTTATAGTTCGCTACAAAAGAAATGTAGTTTTTCCAACCACTGGTTGAGGGGCTTGAGAGGTGGGGGGGGGGGGGGGCTCTCCTGGAAAATTTTCAAAATTGAAGATCAAAAAACAATTTTAGGCACTTTTTGGTTTTGTAAAAGAGGTTCGTTTCATGTTCCTGGGAGGGGCTTAAGCCCTTTAGCTCCCCCCCGTGGGTGTGCCACTGAAGTAAATGTCCTTTGTGATTTCGGCTATTTTTATCTGATAGAGTACAAACTAACTGTTTTGTTAGTGTGAGGTTGTAAATCGTGAAATTCCATTTAACTGTCATCTAATTGTTACGAGTTTGTAGCAGAAAAATGTTTTAAAAGAACTTAGCTCAAGTGAGAAATGAATATGTATTGTTGTGAGTTATGCAGTGTATCTGGTAGAGCAAAAATATTAATACTGACTAAAATTTTCACTTCTATTTGTTACTTGTTGTGAGTTGAGAATAAATTGCTTATGTGTTTGTATTATACTTTTTGCGCAGACAAAAACATGAGAATTTGTATAGAAGTCTAGAATATAGATTACTTTTGTAAGTAGATGTGGATTGATCAGTACCGTAAAATGGGGTGAATCGGAACACTGTTCAGCTTTAATTGTAAAAAAAAGTAGTTAAAAATTTTTTTTTTTTAATTTGATTTTTCGGATAAAAATTTGGTCTTGCTTTGCTTTTGATATTCTAAGCAAAGACAAAACATTTCAAACAGTTATTATTTTTATACATAGAAATTTAGGGGTGTTCCGAATCACCCCGCTGATAGGGGTCAATTGGAACGCATGTTAAAATTTTTATTTTTTTCAATTTAACCTGTAATATGTCTCACAAGTAGAGTAATATTGATGGGGGAGAATAAGAACAGATAGTTACTGTTAAATAAAAGTTTATTTTATGTACTAGTAAACGTTTATGATTTGCCAAAATTCAAAATAATTTTGAACTTGAAATTAATTTTAAGAAATGCTTTTGAATTGAAATACACTGCTGTAAAATAAATTGAAGTCACTCATATCGTCCTCAAATATGTACTTGTCCTTAAAACTAGCAGTTGTGGCTTGGCTTAAGTTTTTTCATAATATCTTCTGGGATGAATGCTGCCTTTTCTTTAGTTTTTTGAAATCTCTGGGTTTTGGGGATTGTCCTGTAAGATTTCCCCATTTATTTATCATTGTCTGTGTGCTGGATTTTTACTACATAAAGTCTGTGACTTTCCTCCATGTATTTTAGGTAAAAAGCAGTCTCCTGGAGCAAAAATCTTTTTAAATCTGCAACTTTCTGTCATTCTAAGATCTAGTTGCTCACGAGAAGAGATAAACAATATTAAATACTTGTTCTTGTCTTGACTAGAAGAATTGGGGTTAGAATCTTGATTTTTCAAACAGTTTCCTTTAAATAAGTTTGAATTGAAACAACATAACCAAGTGTTCCGATGCACCACGCAAATTTTTTTCCTATGGCATTTTTCAAAATTCTTCATTTTTATGACACAATTTTTAAAAAATGTAAATTCTAATGCGGTATTTTGTTGTTCAGATACATTCATAATTGAAACATACCACTCTTCTGTTTAAAATATAAGACGGTTAGTATTTACAAATGAAGTTTTGCAGTCTATGAAAACGTGATGTTTTCTAGCATTCCACGTGCAGCCCTCCTCATAAGCCAGTAACGTTGCCCAGATTGACAAAAGTAATTTTTTTCTACTTCCTATGATTTTACCTTTCTAAAAAAAAAATGAATGGCAAAAATACCCAATAATATATTTATGAAGAATTTCTTTGTACGGTCGGGAAGTTTTGTTCCAATTGACCTTGCTGTTCCTATACACCCCATTTTACGATATAGAGAGATTTTTATAAGCATGATGCATTAATAATGATATTTTTACAAAGAGCTTTCTTGAAATGATTTTATATAGATGTAGATTAGATATTCATTAATCAGGGGCTTATATAGGAATTTATTTTAAGAGGAGCCCAAGCCCCTTTGGCTCCCTTTCTTAAATACACACCTGAAATTGATAAACAGATAGAGAAATATAGATAGGTAGATAATACAGTCAGACAGATTTATAGATAGATAGATATATAATTAGATAGACATAGAGATAAGTTTGTAGATATTGATAAAGAGAGATAAAGAAAATGTCGTCTTGGAATTAATACTTATTTATACCGGTTGATAAATATATAAAGTTAGAGATAAATTGGTGAATACAGATACAAAGATACTGATAGATATATATTGATAAATAAAGAGGGATTAGGTTGATATAGCCATAAGTTATATATAGCTAAATTAGATATATTTAAATTGACAGATTGATGTACCGAGACACAGATATGTATTCTAATTCTATAATGTACTGCATAATTATAAATATCAATGTAGAATTTCTTCTAATTTTAACTTAAATAATAACTGAGTGTCTTGAATATTTTCCCTGGCAACTTCTCTATTATGCCTAGTTTTACTTGGTTTTAAGTAGAAATTTTTGGACTTGAGAAAAAATGTTCTTAGTATTTTTTTCTCAAAAGAATAAATTCCAATGATTTCCAAATTAATTATTTGGTTTTCTTCCTTTCTAGCTGTTTCAGTTCCATGTGAAATTAGCCCCTTACAAAGTTTGCCTCTGTTTATCTGCTTCCAGTACTGACACACTGAAGAAGTTGTCCGATGTGGCAAACCACTTAATGAAGGAATTTAGAAAAGCAGATATCATGGTGTTCCCTCACTATGATGTCCTCTCATCAGATGAATCTCGGTTGCAGATTTTGCCGTTTTGCAGGTAGGTTCTATTTATAATTGAAGTCCGGTGACTCGGTGGTTAGTGGTTCGCCTTACTATGCCACAGAAGTGAGTTCAATTTCCAGGTTAGGCACAGTCAACTCAACCTTTCATCCGCTCAGTGGGTCAATAAATTGAGCACCGACTGTGCTGGGAAGCTGAACCTTGGGGGTTTCACGTTCATGTGACTACCTAACAGGGACATCTGCCTTGCACCATAAAGGCCATAGTCAAAAAAACTGAGATGGGCTCAGTAGGCCTTGGCCCCAATCGGGCTGTTGTGCTACTGAGTTTAGTTTCAGCTTTAGTTGTTCTGTATTGACATAAAACCAAATATTAACCTTTTGGGTCCAGGCTATTCATATAGAAGTTTTCCTTTCGAGACAAGGGGTACAACTGTTGAACCGATGATCTCTTTTCCTCTGAAAATGGAAAGGTGCAAGGGCAATCAATTAGGTTTTATGACTTTACGGTTTCAATACAAAGCCATGATCCCCCAGTAAGGGAGTATGAAATCTTGGAAAAATCCTTGGCTCCAAAGGGTAGAAGCGAAGATTTCAACCCTGACTTCAAAAAAAAAAAAAGACTTGCGGTACAGCATGTGTCTACCTAGTTCTTAAAGGTTAAGGAGAGCCAAACAAAAGGAGAATAAGAGCATAACCCAATTATTTTAGTTAGGACATGTATAGGCTAAACCAGGTGTATTTGTTGTAAGCTGTTCAAATCCTAAACAAATCTTGAAATTAAGAAAATTACTACTTCCACATGGGCACTTGGAATAATTTATGGGGGGCGGCTGTTGTTTATAGTGGAATGAATAGTTTTAAGAGGGCTCTTGTAGTCTAAGAGCTCGCAACATTTTTGAGACATTATTTTAAGATGTCTGGCTCTTTAATATATCTTTCCCTATGCTCTTCTAAGCAGCATGTGGGGTGTCTGGCAGCCCAGAGTGGTTCCGTTTTTTACTGCGTATTATTTGTATTGAATGCTTTGTGACACTAAAAGTAGTTAATGAAATTTTCCGTCTCATGTGTGTTGGTATTAAACTGTTTCTAACCAGAAAACCATGTGTCAGTGTAAAAACGAGAAAAATTCAAACAAGGAGCAATTGAAGGGCTTGGAGGATGAAGGGGCTAAGTTATTTTGAAAAATGAGGTACATCAAAAAATAGATGTCATTAGACCATTTCATATGTACACTAACGAAAAAACCGGAAAACAAAAAGGCTGCAACAATAAAACATTGAACTTTAATTACTCACAATTTCTGTTTTTTCGCGTAACCCCTTCATTTCCCAAGCTCTTTAATTGAAAGAGCATATTTGTTTTCTTCTGATGCATAAATCACTTTCTGTCCTCGTCCTCACTTCATTATCAAAACACGAGGTCTTAGTGAGAGGCAACATTTTTGAAAAAGTTACCAAATTTAGCTAGGAATGTACAATTTAACACTCTCTGTAGCTTTGTTAACATTAAAAGATAGTCATCCTGATCAATGTTTCCAGAAACCTTCCAGCTCTTGCTAAACCTGGCGATTTTTCGCTGAACCTGGCGGACATTATAATCACAAAATCTGCAACATATTGCATCCACTTATTTTGGAGTTTCAAAGAACCACTTTTTCAATGCGAAGAAATGAGTTGATGACAAAAAAAATGATGAAAAGACATCTGACAAGTATTGTGTCAATTCAAACATGAGTTTAAAGATGGTTTCTTTTTTTAATGCATTAGGGGCAGTGGCGTATATAGGTTTTTATTTCGGAGGGGGCCCATATAATCAAGCTTAGCCCCCCCCCCCCCCCACCCAACTTTCTTTTTTTTTTTTCGCTATTACTGTAAGACAGGTAACAGGTAGAAATTTTCAAACTGAATTAAAATATTGTAATTTTTGGAATAGATCGAAAATTACGAATTTTAAATTCCCTCCAAAACTTTTTTCAAAATTGAAATTATTCATGCTATCTTTGATGACGTTGGAGAATCAAGACTCCTCTGGGAAACTTACTGAAACTTCAATTCTAAACACACAATTTCGGGCTATCTTTAGTGACTTTAAAGGAATTGAGAAGACTCGGGCATCGCTCCTGAAATATTTTGACACTGAAGCACAACTCAGGATATATTTCTTCATGATAGAGTAACAGAAAAGAAGATGAGTTTTTTTTTTTTTTTTGAACTGAAGTCTTATTTAAGTTAGCTTTGGGAAGTAAAAGTTCAAAGACCCTCACCTGAAAGATTTTCGATACATAGATGCGCAATTTCGCGTTCTCTTTGGAGACGTTTTAAGAAACAAAAAGTGGTTAGGGATCTTCCTCCGAAAATTTTCAAAATTGAAACCTTAAGCCATCTTTACTTTAGACCATCTTTGGTAGTAACGTTAGCAAGGACTCTCTCCTGAAATGTTTCGAAATTAATGTTTTAAAAACATTTTTATTTAGGTTATCTTTATTACCGCCAGGAGAAGAAGCAGGATTCGGGCGCTTTGCCCCGAAATTATGCGGCATTGAAGTTTCAAGAATACAATTTTAAGCTCTATTTTTTGAAACTGAAGGTTCAATATTTTACTTTTAACAGAGGTGCCCATTACCCCCAAGAGCAAAAACATATCATCCAAGAATTCCACGAAGATCACTCTAAAAACGAGAGCCACACGTGAAAGAAAAAGAAACAAAAACATTTTAGAGCTAAACACTATAGAAAAGTAAAGGGGATATCAACTGCCGTTAACTATTTGAATTTTAAATCTCTAAAATGCCATTTGAGGCAATGTTTGACCAAGGTATTGAAGAAGAAGCGGGAAAAGAACTCTCCTCAGAAAATTTTTGGATATCGAAGTCTTGAAACTGCAATTAAATTACACGTTGTAAAAGCGAAATTTTACGATCTCTTTGGACTCCTTAAGGGGGATCATGAGCCTTCTTTGAATTCATGCTTGGCGGGTACACGGACTTCGACTTCCTACCCTAAACCCTCCACTGAGAAGGCACTCTATTCTTTAATTTCACCATTGGTAAAGAAATTGAAAATTCCGTGCCCCTTCTAGCTCGGCCGGCTTTGGACTTCTACCTCTTTTCGATTTTTTTTTTTTTTGGTTCAGCTGAAAGCTTGGAAATTATTTGAAAAAACTAAAACCGAAAATGATTGCACTTTATTTTAAATTTCTTGCTGGGAGGAATACTTACACTTAATTTTAAATTTCTTGCCGGAGAGGAATGATTACACTTTATTTTAAATTTATTGAGTGTAGCATCATTTTAAAGACTTTTATTTCCTGACTGACTAGAAAAAAAGGGGGAATGAGAAGGAGAGAAACGTAATTTGCTGACTAATAATCTACGTGTGTTGAATATTTTTCATTTAAAGATTTCTATTCCAAATGATTAGGATTTTTTCTATGCGTTTTCTAATTGAAATATCTTCATTTTCCCAAGACACGTTCTTTTTTCTCTTGAGTAAAGCGCAAGGGCTCCCTTGCCCTCTTGGGTTGCACCACTGTCTGGTACCATCTAACGAATTATTATTAGCAATAATCATTTATTTATTTATGTATTTCAAGCTAAAAGTATGAATAATTTAAGAGCAAACTTAAACCGAATAATAATAACTACCTTTATTAAAAAAAAAAAAATTCCGAATTCTTTTTCTGCCGGGGGGGGGGTATTGGAGGGAAAGACCCTCTAGGGACCCTCTCTTAATACACCTTTTTGAAAACAATATTAATAGAGAGTGGGCTTTTTCCTTAAGGATTTTTTTTTTTGAGCAAACACGACCCGAACACCTACTTTTGAAAAAATCTTTCTCAATTTCGGGGGGGGGGGGCGGGCCCCTCGGCCCCCCCCTTAAATACGCCCTTGATTAGGGGGGTTAGTTATCATACCATCAAAAGGCCAAATTGGGGGAAAAAAATCCAATTGCTCAATTTGCTGACGTCATTTTTGCAGATTGACCAGTTAAACCTTTATGTTTATTTGATGAGTTAATATAAGTTTTCCTCAAAGCATGTTATTTGTTTTAGGTATGATGAAATGGGAGTTCCTTATTCAGTTTCCTTGAATGAAAACACTCTTTCAAATGGTGTAGCAGGGCTGAGGAACAGAGACACCACACTGCAAGTATGTATCTTTGTTCTTTTTTGACTTTGTAGAAATGCTTTTTTAATAAGATTGAATATCATCCTCCTTAGCATTAACCATAGTATAAAATTTTTAAGTTTAAAACTTTCCAGGAAATTTAAGTTGTCTTAACATAGTATGCTTGCAAACGAAATGCAATGATTCAGTTTTAAGCCAGAAGTTGGGACTAGAGATAACATCTGTCCACATAGCAAGCTGCTGCTCATAATTACTGCTTTGAACTAGTCAGCTTTTCTCCTAATCAAGAGTAAGACAGATATTCTACCAGCAATGGTCTGCTTTTCTCCCTAATCATAGGGAATTTTATTACAGCTTTTTTTGAAAAGTCCTCCAATGAGCTGAATTTTTGTTCAATGTAAATGGGCTCAGTGTATTCTTTACCAATACCAGTTAACATATATGATTCAGCAAGGACAATGATTGGCTTTGCCTAAATCAGTGGTGCCCAATCTATAGCTTGTAACACTGATCCATATGGCCCATTATTATGTTCAATGTTACGAATTGAAAACTGTTCTGGAAACGTCCAAAACAGTAATCATCCTCATTCAGATTTAAGAAGGGTTGTTGACAATTTAGAGCCAAATGGTCAACAATTTGTTTCCAAAAGAGATGTTGGAAGCTTCTTATTTATAAAATGAGCATGTAGTTATGAAAATAACAGTTCTTGGTCTGTTATTTTCTTTCCTTTTCTTTATTTTCCCATGTTTTCTACATACAAATTCATAATTTCATTTTTATGTTGGTTCTGGCCCACAAGATTCATCTTAATATGACATGTAGCTCTCTGGTAAAAATATATAGGGTGTAAATGATGATATATTTTTACCTTGACTTTTGTCTCCAAAAATGTTAAAGTGCAATCTTGTCTTTAGAAACTAATTTCTTTTATTAGACTTGGAAGTTGATTTTGATAACTGAAGTGCTCACATACCCTTTACAAGCATAGTAACCTTTCCTTTACAATTTAAAATAATTTGCCAAATAAATAAAAGATCCCCCCTCCCCCATCCTGAAATAAAAAATGAAAAAGAAATGTGTACATAATTGAAAAACATAGTAAAATATCTAGCCCAAACAGAAAATCAAGTTCCCTTCCCTTGCAGGGAAAAAAAAACGTAAACACGCAATGTAATTCATATAACATCACGTAAACAAAATAAAATACTGTAAGAATAATGACATCGTTTCCTAAATGTTAAAAAAAATAAAGAAAACATGAGATAAGAGCAATCGTGTATGTTTTGTTGAATTCAGACGAGCAATAAGCAAAATGAAGAGTCACCGGTTTTGTTTCTCGAACACGATCTTGTTGGAAAAGTTCATAGGCGGATTTAGGCTGTGAATTCTGGGGGTGCAAAACCAGAGTTTCCGGGGGGGGGGGGGAGCGTATTCCTCAGGACAAACAGAGGTCCCAGGGCTCTCCTTTGAACATTTAAAAAAAATTTTTGGTATTTAATTTTGGAAATTGTACGTAATCCGTAATGATTGAAGATTACTCCTCTGAAAATACAGCTGCTACAGAAATCTTACAAGAAACTTATCCACCCCTACGGTGCTAACCCCCCTTTCCTTTGTTTTTTATTATTTATTTTTTTCTTCTTAAAAAAATAATATTTGGTGCAGTTTTCATTGTTCGATGTGTTTTTATTAAGTTAAGCGTGAGGAAGCATTAGATTGCTGTGTGTTTTTTTTCATTTGCAAATTTAGACTCATTTTTTAGATACATATATGGAGAGAAAGGAAGCATTGAGAAGTAGAAAATAGTACTATTTCGTTCTTCCCTGAAATTTTATAAACCAGCATCAATTGATGTAAAAACTGTGTAATGAAGCTTCGCAAAAATTAATTAAAAAATATATATATACAAAACTATAGTCTGTTACTTTAAAATAGGCACATCAAGATCACAAGTTTTGCGTTGTCTCCATGGAAACTGCTAAAACAATTCATTTATTTTAGGTTCCTGGAGTTAGGTTTCCATGAAGGTGAATCAAAATTTGATTTTGATTCATCTCTTTTAAGGTAACATACTACGGGACGGGGAGTGGGGGAAGACTGTTGAAATTTCTCTGATTTTGCCTCTCACTTCACGTATTAGAATTCATCTTAAAATTTCTAGCCCCCTCCCCCCCCCCAGTAAAATAGCCTAAGCTTGCCACTGAAACTTGACAAGAGCTCTACAAAACATATAGATATAGGACAATGAATCAACAAATTATAAGAACGAAAGGAAAATAAAAAGCTTAAAAGCAAATTAGTTTGGGGTTTTTTTTGGAGCAAGGGGGAGGGGGGATAACAATTTTCAGGAAGGGATCCCTGATGATCTGGACTTTGAAAACCTCTGAATTACATAATATGTTGTATTTTTGGGTTTTCTTTCAAGTAAATTAACTTTCATTGCCCAGCTAGGGAAAAATATATCTAATTTTCCAAACTGTTTCCTGATGGAATATACTTAATTTATTTTTTTTAATTCTAGCAAAATTCTGGGGTTGCGGGACACTTCCTGGCACCCCCGTAAGTCCGCCTATGGAAAAGTTTTAGAGCAGTTTGGTTGAATGTAATTTAATTTGCTCAAGATGAGCCTTGAAAAATGGCTAAATAGGAATTATTTCTATCTCCTGTTCTAAATAGAGGAGATAAATGAAACAAATATCTTCTTTTTCAGAAGAAAAATATCTTTCCAACGATGCATAACATTAGGTGTTGGAGGGATGTCTTTGCCCCCTAATTTGGTGAAGTATGAAATTTATGCTTAAAACATTAATTAAAAAAAACTAATTCGAAATTAAGAAAAGTGGCTCCGAGGTGCAAATCTACGGTGCTCAAACTAATTTTGTACCTAGTTTCAAGTCTGTAGGTGCTATGGGGCGGCCTGGACGCAAGCCAGCCACAAACATCCTTTCACCATATCTTTGAGCTTTTTTTTTTAATATATAGAGATAATGACGCCCAATGTCTATTTTGTTAAGTATGCATGTTCATATTGTGTCTTTCAGTAAAATTCAAAATTCCATTCGGTGAATTGAGATTTCCCCCCTCCTTAAAAGCTTAAGTTGGTGGCTCCCTTGTTATCATGCAAATAAGATTAGAATTATAATGTGGTTTATATTATGTCATGCTTCTAAGTATGAATCATAAATTTTAAGTTCTTGTAAAAATTTTCTTCTGCAGGAGCAAGTACATGTCACTGAATTAACCCTGAAATTACAACGGTACTTACAAATAATGGTAACATCTAGTCAAGCCACTTAATCAAGATGTAATCTATATGAAATAAAAAATATTACTTTAGCTATTTATCTCTATTTTATGACACATTTATCTATGAATTTATGGTTTAACAGAATCAAATAGATGTTTAAAAAACTCATACATATTACATTATATTTTAGATAGTTTTATCATTCTAAATTGAATTATTATTGTACTTTTTTTTATTAAGGGGTTACAGTACCTTTCTAACAAATTTCTTTAATTTAAGTGAAAAAATTAATTCTTTGAAATATTTGTTTCTGCACTTGTTTAACAATCAATAATTTATTTTCAAACATTAAAAATTTTGAAAACTTTTTTTTTTTGAAAATTTGAAAAATGTAAGAAAATTTCAATTTTTTAAAAACCCTAAAGCTTTTTTGTTTCTGCACTAATTTCAAAATTTCTTGTTTGCGAAATGATCACAAGGATTACCTCAACAAATCTGTGCATTCATTTTCTTATATTTTGATTAGAAAATTTTTTGTGACCTTTTATATAAAAAATTATTAGAAAATTTCGTTCTTCGAGGTTTAACAAACTCTAAAATTTTTTGTAGTTTATAAAACGCTTATTCAATGCACAGTTTTGTTAAATATATTATCTTGAGTGCAAAAATTATTGCTTTAAAGTTATATCTTTAATAGAAAAAATTCCTTAGCATTTCCAGTAATATGGAAACACTAAAAACTGATCACCGAGAAAAAGCACTTTAAAGTTTGGCTTTTCCATTAGAACACATAGCATGCATGCCATAAAGTCACTCATAACTTTTTAAATAATTTAACTAGAACAGTGCTATTTTTTCTGGGTGTTTTAAATAACTTTTACTTTTGAAATAAGCAATAAAAAAATTTTTGGTCATTTTTGAGGTACTGTAACCCCTAATTCATTTGGAATATTAATATGAAAGGTAAGGAATTATGTAATGATTTTTTCGATTTAAGTGTGCTCTTTAATTTAACAAAGGAATTTTTTGCTTATTGTTTTAATTATTTCATTTCATAAAATGAACTGATTTTTTTGGAACTATGTAAATATAGATTGAACTGCACTGTAGAAAGCTAGTGGAGGGATTTTTTTGATCAAAACAGTCCTTTCATGGGTAAAAGCTACTATATTATGTTTTGCAACAGTGTTAAAACTAATGCCTCTGGATGGTGTTTTTTCCCCGAAATCCCCCCTTTGCTGTGCCACTGCAACAGTTCCAAGGTTGGTATTATATCAATGTATAGATTTAATTTTTTTAAGCTTTCAACACTAATCTAAAATTATAAATTTATTGAACCATCGAATATTGCTTTTTTATTGTTTAGTGAATTTAGAATCGTGGACTAATGTATTGAGTTTTTCGTACATTTTCAATGTACTAAAACAAAAATAAGGTTCTTGTGTAGAAAAAGTATCTTAGAATACAGAATCTGAGCCATAGTTGATTTCATTTTTCAGCTGAAATCCTTTTTCATACATCAAAAAGCATCATTTGTGCCAAATTGTTTGCAAAATATTAGTTTTGTCAAGAGTTGTTTTTGAAGGTGTTTGTTTTCTCTTTATTAATTTGTATTTTAAGTCTGGCTGTAGAATTAAAAAACAAAAATTTAACAACTGATGATTCAACCAGTCTTTATTTATATTTTTTTCAAGAAACATAAAAAACACAATGAAACATGAAAGACATTTACCCAAGTAATACTCAACCAACTTAAACCTGTGAAGTATTTCATATAGTTAGACCTTCATGGCAGACAAGTAGCTAGGAACAATTTAAATTTGACATTGACTGAACAGAAAATGTGTTGCAAATCAGTTCGAAATTGGGGGATATTGAACCTGAAGTTGTTTCTTAGCAGTTGAATAAAATAAAAAGAAATTGTGCAGTAACTCTAGTTTTTAACTAAAGAGAGTTGTAATTTGATATTACAATTCAGAAAAATTTTATTTTCTATAAGCATGTGCAAATTACAAATATGTATACACTACAAAAAATGAAATGTTGTTCTTACAGTATAATACTGGCAGCCGAGGTTCAATTTAAAACTATAAAATACACAGTAATAAGCTGTAAAACTACTGTTTCTTACTGTAAAGTTAGAAATGTTAGTTTATTGCCGTAAAATTTAGCTATTTTATACTGTAAAAACAACAGTATAATACTGGCGGCAGATGTTCCAGTTTAAAACTAAAATGCACGGTAATAAACAGTAAAATTGACGATTTTGCAGTTTATTACTGTAAAATTAGCAATTTTAGTTTAGAACTGTAAAAGTAAAAATTTTATAGTTTATTACTGTAAAATTAGCAATTTTTTACAGCTTATTACCATAAAATTAGCTGTATTAACAGCATTCATTTTTAGTGTAGTTTTCTCCCAAAAATTATTTGATTTTCCTATTTTTACTTTTACTTTTCTTGAACTCCTTAATGCATCATAGACGGATACAAGTGAGAACTGATTGCCCCTCCTTCCTTGAGGGACTCGCCAGTGGTAAATTTTCAATATTGAAGTTCAAAAAAGGCATTTTTAGACTATCTTTGATGCTAGCAGAAGGGAGGTTTAGGGCGATCCCCTGAATACTTTTTGAAATTGAAGTCCAAAACATATGAGGTCAGCATTTGTAAACCAAGAATGTGTAGTGAAGGATAAGTAATAAAATCAATCCCCCTTCCTTTCAAACATTTCTCGATCCGCCTTTGAAATATATTTAATAGGAGCTTTTTTGACTTATTCCTGAAGTAGTTCATGGCTTTTGGAAGGGGTTAAATAGTGCATTTGTCAAAATATAAATTTTTAACATAAATTTTCCAATGCATCTAGCAAGGTAACCACATGAATTGTGTAAGAATGAATATTTTTTTAATAAGTAGCACTCAAAGAGCATATTGAGATATTTTTTTGACACATAACATTTGACATTGGCCCTCATGTCCCCCTTCTCAAAATATGTCTTCAAGTCTGCCTAAAAACTTGGTGAGAAATACAAGTTGCCACAAGACTTCGGAGTCTACATGTAGCAAAACATCCATCTGCAAAGCGTGCGAAAAATATTTTCCATTTCTCACTGAAACTCGCTAACTTTGGCGATTTAAAAAAAAGGGGGGGGGGTGCTTTCTTTTAGACTTCATAGTTCGATAACGGGGACATTAGAGTAAATAGTTTTTGTGTTAAAACTTCTTTTACTGTGCCTTTTCAATTGCTACTTATTCATATTTTTTCAGTACAGTATCTCATAGTTGCCTGGTAAGAAATGTCCATGTAATGAAAACTAAATATGTTTTACTACTGTTTGCAATTCTAGATTAAGAATTTAATGGTAACTTTTAAAAAATAGGTAGAAATTGTGCATTCACTTTTTGATGAAATCAAAATTATGGTTTATATTATCAGTTTATGTTCATAAACCCTAGTTAAATTGTAATGACAAATAAATTCATGTGTGATTTTGCATGCCCAAAATTAGAAACCAAGGAACGTAGCATCATTTTAAAAAATACATATTTTGGGATGTTCAAAATTATAAAGTGTTAAAATTTTGTTGTCATAGATTTTTACTTTGCAGCTAATAATTTTTGATCAAATAGAACCTAAAATGTCTTTTTAAAATCTTTCTCAAAAATGTTAGTTTTGGGTTGTAAAATCCGAAATTCTACAGTTAGTACTTGCCTCCCCCCGAGCTCTCTATTAGATTGGAGACATTGTAAGATTTAATAAATTTCGTTGCATTAATTTTTAACACAATTTGTCTTACTTGTTTTATTTTCGTGCTTTATTTTTATTTCTACTCACAGAAAGCCTAAAATTTGAAGCGTATCATTTACTTGTGTTGTTATTTATTCTAAACCAGGCCTATCCTACTTCTGAACATTTTGATTCCTCACAAAATGGGTAAAAGCTCTTATTTTTTAGAAAAAAATATGGTGAGCTCTTTTTATTACTGATGTTTTTCTTTGTCTCGGCCAAAAAAAAAAAAAAGAACTCTAACTCTTTCTTATGAAAATTATTCCTAGCTACATTCTGCCATTTTGTTTACCCAAAGCCAACATTTGTCCCAGATCCGCAACAATTTTCCCTTGATTGTGATTAAAGCTCACTATTTGGCTACATCTGTACAATATGATTGAATGCTTGGATGACTGCAGCCCCGGACACTGTCATCATATATTAATCTCACTGGACATGAAAACACATGCAAAGTAAATTTCTGTAACCATTGGTCCCAGAAACATTCATAAAACATATTGCAGTCAGTTGGGTGCTGGAACAATCCTGGCCTTGTACAAGCTGTTGAAGAGAAAGCAGTGTCTGTTTTATTGTTCACAAAAGGTACATTCCACACGTAGTCTTGAAATTGTATTTGAAGGGCGACATCATTTTCGGAATCGATGTTCATTCTCTGCTTCAGTTTTCTTTTAAGAATTTTTAGCAAATTATTTGGCAGTCGTGTTGGTGGTGAATGTCTCTCCCTTAGTCTTGAATTTGGGTAAGTAGCATCTCTGTTGTCCAAAGTGTTGGGGTCTACTCTTTTTTTCACCAAAATCCGCAACTTTCTTCTCCTTTTAGCTGGCTGCCCGTTGCTATGTGCTTGCTGCCTTCCAAAAGTTGATAAATTATCTCTGTGTCGAATAATATTTTCTTCTTGTGGGAGAGAACTTTCTGCTCTGTTGCTGTGTGCTTGCTGTCTTCCAAAAGTTGATAAATTATCTCTATGTCGAATAATATTTTCTTCTTGTGGTAGATAACTTTCTGCTCTGTATCTTTCACGGTGTGTATTTGCTCGAGGTTCATGAACGTTATTCGAAGGCAGTAGTGGTAATGTATAAAATAAGTTTGACCTTGGCACTTGCGATTGAGGAATTGAATTAGTGATTGGCCTTCTGGCAGGCTTAATTTGATAATTATCATCAATTTCATCATCAAAATCAATGTTTTCATTAGCTGTTCTGAAAACTTTGCCTTCTTGTATTTTTGGAAAATGTGCTGTATTTCCTAATGGGCCAACATTTGGAGTTGGTTCTGATTCTGGCAGATGAGGATGATTATGTATTTGGTTTAAGATTTCAGGATTAGTAATGTTTATCCTATCTCCAAATTGCAGGTCCTTTTCATCGGACAGCTCATTTCTTCCAGTGTTTGATACATTTTCAATGGTTGAATTTTCTAAATTATTTGTTCTTTCATTGCTTGTTATTTCAATCATTTGCCTCCGGAGTTGCTCAGCAATTGATGGATACCTGTGCCTATTTAAAATTGCTGGAGCATTTGGTAGGTTGTATGATTTAATTACAGTGGGAAAGTAATGATTGTTATTCAGATCGTATCTGTGCAAGTTTTGCTTTCGAATTTGTTCTCTTATACTAGGATATTTGTACTTCCTGTACAAACGTCTCCTAGCAAACGGGGCTTTCAGTTGAGAGTTTTGTTCTTGCTCATTTCTGACTATTTTGTCATTTGCTAATTTTTTTTTCTTAGCTTCTTCAGATTCGGTGGTGGGACTGACATCAGTTTTGTTATCCTGATTTGGTTCGGTAACATTTTCATATTCTAGCTCTTTTACACGAACATTGGCTTCTGTTCTGACTGTGGTGCTGATATCATTCATCTCTGTTGTACTTGTTGATGAACTATGTGGTTCTTCAGTCGAGGTATTCAGCATATTTTCAATGAGATGTATCATGTTAGTAATATCTTTCATCTCGTTTTCTTGAGTTGTTTCTTGAGGAACTTTCATACCTTCCATGGTTGCATTGAGACGCTTTTTCAGAAGATTTATATTAATGTCACCGCTAGACATATACGTTTTAAGCATTCTATCTACTTCTATCAAAATTAATGGTTGTATTTCATTCAAATGAGATAAATCTACGTTAATAAGTACACCTTGAGGATAAAAATGAATTGGCATCATTTTCTCCCCTTTTGAATCTTCAGTAGTTGAGAATTCATTTGTAGCTGTACTCGATAACAAACTTCTATCCTTTGCTATATCTCCATCCATGTGACTATCAGTAGTTTCTCTTTCTCTTTCGGCGATATCAGTTGAATTTTTTTCGTCTTTTCTGTCGGCATTCTTTTGAGTAACGAGACTTTCTTCCTCAATTTTTCCATTGTTTGAAACTAATGGCGCAGCGAAATGTTCAGTAAAATAGATAGGTCGTTTTACGAACTCATTCTCTTTCTTGAGTTCCTTTTTCGTATTTGTATTATCGAGAAAGTGTGGGACAGAAAAAGGCAAATTTAGTGTAATTTTTTTCTCGTCAAATGATATTGATCTACCTGACGTATGCGTTTGTTCCTTGCTTGCTTGTTTGAATTTTGTATCACTTGGTAGATCACGATTTAGGTTTCCGATTCTTCTGGTATTATCCGCTGGTTCATCCCATGGTGAAAATATTGGTTGATGACCTATTGATTGATCTATCGAATCTTCTTCTGATTTGCTTAGCTGTTCATCTTTTAGAACATATTTGTCAGCATCTTTTGAATTTCCCATTTGAACAGTTAAAGCTATTTCACTAACACAGCCGAAATCCCCATTTTTGTGTATTTCGCTATAACGTCCCACTTCTCTACCACCGTTTTCATTTGCAAGCTTCAAACACCTGATGTTGGTAAATGGAGTTCTTTCGCCAACTTTAGCATCGACTACTTGGTGGTGTTGAGGCATAATGACTCTTGGATCAGCTCTATGTGAAGAACTGCTATTTTGATTAGTTGGTAAGTTATTTTTATTAGAATTGGGGAGTACCCCATTTACAGTTAGAACCTTCTTAAGTGTGTCATGGA
Source organism: Uloborus plumipes (assembly GCA_038373865.1). Taxonomy (NCBI): domain Eukaryota; kingdom Metazoa; phylum Arthropoda; class Arachnida; order Araneae; family Uloboridae; genus Uloborus; species Uloborus plumipes. The sequence goes on from JAXGGA010000270.1 coordinate 104,181, forward strand.
AATGTATATTTCTGTTGCTTAAATTCTCGATTTCGGAGCGATGGTAAAATCCTCTTGTTGATATTGGTTCTTTTTCGACTATAATTTTCCAAACGGATCCTTTTCCACTTTTTTCTTGGTTTTGTGCAACACCTGCATTTGGTTCAATCTCTGATTCTTTACCATTAATTTGGGGAGATGAACTGTTTTGTGATGCAGTTCCTACTTGTCGACTGTAAGGACGTTGAACTCTTGTCCACCCATTGTAATTCCTGTCAGACTCTTTATTAATAAATGATCTGTGCCAAAATGCTGTTCCGTGCTTCTTTTCGATTTGACTTTGGGGATCGTTGCTGATTAGTTCTTTTGCTTCCGCGACTGGCTCTCTTTTATTCTGTGTAGAAGCAACTTTTTCCCTTATCTCTGATTCTCTTTTTATTTTATTGGCTGTAAGTGTTGAGTTTTGGTCACTAACTGAGTGATGAGCTTTTACATAAAGGTTATCAATCGCGGTTTTATTTAAGTTTTCTTGTTGACCACGAGTGGGAGTTTGGTAAATAAGTTTATACAAGTCGCTTCTTTCATTGTCTGTTTTTAAGTCTGCAGCTATTGAATAGTTCCTTCTGTCATTTGAAACTTTATTCGCGTTCTGTAGTTCTGTCAATTGAGTATTATATGTAAGTTTTAACTCATGATCTGGAAGATCGTAATCGATAGATGATTTGTCTTTTTCGAATAAATTGTTGCTGCAGGTTGGAACCATCCACTTCCAGTTGCAAAGCATTTTCTCTTCATCAAAGCCTAGCACATGTGATGGACATTGAAATTCAAATGCTTCCAACTCCCCTTCACCGAGATCAGAACAGTAATAAAACCATCTACAGTCTTCTGGATCAGCATGAAATCCTGGTGTTTTGCATGTGAATGTTTTTGGGGGTACTGGTAGCAATTCATCCGATCCCGGACATGGATCTGACCAAGAAGGCCAAGTGCACGAACCTAGTAGCTCGTCGTAAACCAAACCCCTTGGACATTTGTAAACAAAAACGGCGTACTGGTTTATTTTCGAGTTCTTGGATGATCGGTATTCTGCACATTGGAAAAACTTTTTGCAGTCTGTCGGATGTCTGAAGAAACCTACTCTTTCGCAACCATACTGTTCTACCTCTTCGGGTTGGGAATTGAGTTCGTGGAGAACTTGTATTTCATCCGATATTTCAGACTCGCTGGTGGAAAGAATGATGTCAAGGTCTGCAAAAGCTTCGAAGGGAGACTGATTAGGATTTATAACTTCAGAAACCTGTTCTAGCAAGGGGAATGGACCTTTTTGGCAGAGATTGTTGCTGTCATCTTCGTTTATTGCCCATATGTCAATCCCTGCAACATCTTCTTGGTTTACTTGCCGAGTCTACAAGAGAAGTAGAAATCTTTTAAAAGAGTGAAATAGTTTCAATAGTTATTCGCATTATCCAATAAAAGGAACATTGTATCGTCGTTTATTAATATCTCAAGCTGCTCAAAGTTATGTTTTTAATTGAATAAGAAATTACTTTGCATATCCTACAGTCACTTCTCAGAACATTGGATTAAATCCAGCTTTGTCTCACTACCATTATGTTCCGCTATTCCTTTGATTTTAAATAAAGTTAAATTCGCTGATGAATTGCGGTCGAACTATTACCACGTAATGAGTTTATGCATGGCACCAGTTCAACCTCATTTCATCGAACAACCATTTTTCATTGATATGTGTTAACAACAGTTTTTTCACCCTATTTATTGATTTCAACAATAAAGATTTCAAGGAATAAAACTTCTTGTCTAAACTTTTGCAAGTTTTAGTTGATACAGAGTTATGCACGAAATTATCAAAACAAGTCTTCCGTTGAAGAAATTCTTGGGTTTTAGTTGTTAATTACCATGAATTCCACCAAACAAATTTTAAGCTCGTTAAAGACAAATTAAAATTCGGAAGTTTTAGTTGGTTGCTCTTACTGTTTTAAGAAAATAGAAAAATATTGTACTTACTTGATTTTCTATGTAATCTAGAAGTTCTACGAGAGCAGATATATTTTCAAGTGAACTTTCATTGGAGTTTTGTTGACTGCCATCTTTAAAAAGATCCGTTGAACATTTCTGGAACAAGTATGTTTCAAAGTATTAAATTTTGCTCCAATATGCACTTTAAGTAAAATTTTGATTCCGAAAGTTGCCTAACCTGATAAGTTTAGGTAACCTGGATTACCTGATAAGTTTATTATGTATAATTAGTAAAGTATTGTATGTAATCTACTAAACTGTATTCTAAAGATGCAATGAGCGTTCAAGTGTTTTTTGATATTTGATTTGTTCACTGAATTATAGTCTCAACACACAGATGCCTAATGCCGAATATTTAGCTCTGATCGAACGAAAATATAAAAAAAAATCATAGATCCAGACAAAGAATCAATGACAAAGTTTGGATTCATGCATCTAATATATAGAGCGGAACTTAACCAGACTAGAGAATTCAAGTCTTACTGTTATAAGCTCTAAAGTAACATGTAATAAATTAAAGCTGAATATAATTGGCAAGAACATGACATGGTTCTTGAGGAAGGAAGAAACGTAAACTGGTATTTTATTTCTTATTAGCGCTAGCGGCGTAGCCCAAATAGCTTCTATCTCTTTTTCTGCCTTTATCTAACTCAGAGTTGTGGTGCTAACATATAAAGTAATTTTTGTGTACCAAAACTTATGTACCCAGGTAGCACAACTAACCTTTAAATGTTTTATAAACGTTTTTAAGCGGTTGTTACAACGTTAATAACCATTTTACAACCTTTAAAAAACGAAGTGTGCTACTTGGGTAGCTATTTTTATGTTATAAAATGACTATTAACAGTTTTATTACTTTTTACAAATTATTCAAAATTGGAGAAATAATTTGACATCAGTGAAATATTAATAAAGTTTTAATGAAATGGGTGACTTTGTGTTTTTGAGCACAAATTTTCGCAAACAGTAGTGTCATTGAATCTGCATCGATGTTATTATTGTGGGGGCTCAAATCTGAAAGACGTTATTGCTTATTTTTATTTTCTGACACCGATTCCCCCCCCCCCCATCCCACCTTTTTTTTTCCCTTTCAATAATTTTGTGCCTCCCTGTTCATGCGCCCCTTACAGACTGGAAACCACTGATTTATGATGTTTTACTATTCACTTACAGATTCAGATCAATTTAAAAAATACAATATTTCTATGAACTCAAATATAGGTGGCAACCAAAATAAGCTGACGTTTCTCGGGGAGTATATTTATTTTTTATTCCTTAGTCAGAAGTTACGTACCTTGAACGCTGTAATATATTTTTGTAGTTTCGGTTCTGTTGATGGAAGCAATGATAATGCTATCAGAGTCTTATTGAGTGGAAAATTCATATGAGTTCCATGTGTTAGCCATAGAGATTTCTGAAAGGGAAAGATCAGTGAAATATTTAACAGCAAGGAAAACAACGTACAAATACGGACATTTGAAACAAATTGTAGTATACATTTGTAGTGATTGTTACAGATTTTTGCATTTTTTTTTTATTCCTTTTTGTTGTTTGTTGCTCAAAGGTGTTTATTCATTTCTTATTAAAACATTTACTATTTTATTTTTAAGTGAATTGATAGAAATTAGAGTTGTCCATCTTTTAGAAAATGCTTTTAACGTACTGTCCACAGCTTTTTTAAACTTATCTTTCTACATTCCTATTAGTTAAGTTTTATGCTTAAATGTGTAGGCACAAAACGAACTTGTGTTTTTGCTTTTATTGTAATTATTTTACTTTATTTTATTAATTTATTTTTAGTTGTAGTGCTGTAAAGCCATGTAAGTTGGTAGCACACTGCTTTTAGCGTGTTTTGAACAAAACAAGACAAAACTTTAAACATCATAAAAAATTGGCAATAGCTTTGTGAAAAAAAAAAAATGTCAGAGAAGCAAATTTCACCAAATAACAAAACTAATGCATTTAGAAACATGGAATATTTTTGTACCGTCAGGTGTTTCATTTTTCAACGAAATTGACGTCGTTAATAATTGTGCCATCTGGATTAATCCGGATGTTTAAGAGTCTATATTAGTTTATAGCGTTTTCAAATCGACTGAAAGCTTTTGAAGATTTAAAAAAAAAAAAAAAAAAACAGAAATTTATTCAATCAAGACGTCCTTTTTCTTGATTTTCTGTATTAAAAAGTAAGGAGTAAAGGGTGTCACTCTATTTAGTCTTGACGTTTTAATACTGAAAATATACTTACGTCATTTTTATGGAAAAGATCTTGCGTTTGAGGAGTGAAACTTATGGCGTCAATAACACTGAAAGTAGAATAGTGAAATAAATGAAACGAAAACTACAACAAAAAATTAATGATGAATTTATAAAGTATATGAATGAAAGGTTAAATACTACAAATTAATTAAAAACTTTTATTAAGTTGTTGTAGTTATCATGATGCTATTCAAGGACGATCATAACCACATAGGGCAACACTTCATTAGGGGCTCCTCGTGCATTCTTTTGACCACCAAATGAATGCATAAATAGTTTTTCGTTTAATACAAATGCTTTGTGTTTATTAGTTTTGATGAATGAACTAAAAAGAGTTACCTTTGGGTAGTTTTTAAAAGCACCTTGGATACGAAATCTTCATGTTCTTTTGCAATCGTTAGGAATAGTGACCTCCTTCCAAGAGCTATCTTTAATTGCTGGAAAAAAAAAAAGGAATACTGAATGATTTATTTTGATATGCCATGAAAATTTCACACACACAATTCAATAAATTCAAAAAACGAAACAGTAGACTAAGACTTTAAAATTTATAACAAGTGATATAAGGCACGAATGAAAAATCATAATAGTGATTTGGACAACTTGTTCATATATTTTTTATGAAAAAAAGGAGATAGAAGAGGTTACTGAAACTTGAAATGATACTTAACTATTAAAGGAAAAGAAAAAAAAAGACCAATTTTGAAAAAAATGGACTTGTATGGACAAAGAATTAAGAAAGGGACCAGTTGGAAGAGCAACCTTTTTTGCATAAAATAGCTAAAATAAATAATTAAATAAGAAACATGCACCTATAAACTTGATAACAACATCTGAAGCTGTGCCTGTCATTGTGATATATTGAGATAGTATAAAATCCAATATTATATGCGTATCGAAGAAAATATTAAAAGGGTCCTACATGTTGTCCTGATATTTTTGTAATTTTGTGTCATGATTTTTTTCCCAAAGCTACAATCAAGTCTGAATGGGGACGTAGGATTGCCATATAGCACGAACGAAATGATGGGTAACCGAAGCGGAAAACATCGACCCTTATCAATACAGAACAAATCGTTTGAGGTAGTCAGACAAAGCTCGTGATCATTGGAAAAAAAGAGAGAACGAAATAAAGACTTACTTTTAATAAAAGTGCAAAATTATTCGTAGTTTCATCTATCAGAGGCGTTATTTTTCCTAATCTGATGTCCAGTCCATCAAATATATGATTTGATTGCCACTGTGCTGCCTTGCTCCTAATATAACTACTGTTCCTAAAATCAGATTGCTCTATTTCTATGGACATGATGATTTTTAAGTCTTTGTTGACACTTTTTAGTGGTTCGAGCTTTTCTGAAAAATAATGAAAGAAAAAGTTACATAGCTTTACCTATTTGAGAAACTTGTTTGTTGCAGTTTTGTTTTACATTAATAAAATATTTTATGTGTATTGTTATATTTACACTTATAAACAAATATTAATATACTTATGTCCTACAATCTGTATTGTGTTTTAAGGCTTCGAGTTGCTCCCCGTTAAGTTCAGTGTTTCCCCAAAACATTAGTTAAATGTTACAAAATTTAGCTACAACCATTTTATTGGTGATAAGTTTCACCTAAAAGATGGTGATTTTCCAAATCAGTTGTTTGCAACAGCACCATTACTATTGGTAAAACTTATCACCAATAAGATGGTTGTAACTGAATTTCTCTTGATTTGGCTAATTTCTTGGGAAAACATTGAACTTAATTTTTTAGAACGTAGCAACAAATATGACCTTCTTATTTATTTTTTTGATTGCTCTATTTTTAAAGAATTTCATTTAAGTTTAGAATCACACAGGCTCTTGTTTGCATTTTAAAACCTACTTGCGTTTTTATTTTACCTTCAGTTGATCCTCAACATGGGCTTCTTTGGCACGGGGGATAGGGAGGACATGTCTTCCTCAATATTTTGAGCTCACTCTAAAAGTCTCTCTCAGTATTTCCAAATAAACAAATGTGCGGGAAAATTTTCTGATTTTTTTTTTTTTCATTTATAAAACGAAATTGGATTGGAATTTGAGCCTGGATTAAAGAAACAAAAACTTCCTTTTTGCTTTTGAAGTGCCATCTGTGAGACAGTCAGTTTCCCACGTTACTGTCATGTGGCCTTGGAGCATTAAAATGGCATTTGTAATTCAGTTCGATTACTGCATATTCCATTTAGTAATTATTTTGAAACTATAAAATAGTGAAAATACAAGATTTTTAATTATTTTTTTGGTTTTGGAATCGAACGTGTTACTTACCAATGTTGTTTATGTTAGATCCACTGAGCCATAATATATGAGTGCAGAAGCATGGCTCTAAATTCTGTAGGTTAAATTTTTCATCGTTCCTATAGCGGCAAAAAACCCATTTGCTATTGGTTGATGGATTGCACTCTTCCTCTGAAAAAAAAATTTTTTTTTTGCTGTAAGTTACTTGTTATAAGTTTTGAACTATATTTTTTTCAATAAGTAACTAAATTTCCTTTTACAAAGGAGACAAGTTTTTTTAGACTTAAACAGCAAGACTTTCTACGAAAGTTTGTATTATGCCAACCACTATATTATTAATTAACGTTTTTTTTTCTACATGTTTCAAAGTAGGTTCATTGTGTGTGTCATTAAACGTGTAAACCTGCAAAAAACAAAAGTGTGACTACCACTGCACTGCAAAAAAAATAAGCTGTTGCTTTCACAGTATAATACTGGCAGCAGAGGTTCCAGTTTAATACTGTAAAAGCACAGTAATAAACTGTAAAACTAGCTATTTTATAGTTTATTACTGTAAACTAGCTATTTTACAGTCCTTTATTTTAAAATTAGCAATTTTACAGTTTATTACTGTAAAATTAGCTGTATTTACTGTAAAAAGAACATCTATTTCTTACGGTGTAAGTTGTTTTGATTCAAGGTTTATTTACACTTTTTTTGTGCATATACTATGTCTGCAGGGTATTTCCGAAAACGACACAAGACTTTCCCAAATAATTCATCGTAAATTGTATCCCAAAACTCAAAAGGAAGTGAATATTGAATAATGAAGAATTTTTTCAGTTTAAGTGGGGAGTATTGATTTTATTTCATTGTTCATTAACTGCCAAACAGTTTAGTATTTTTTCTGTACTGTTGAATGCCCAGACCATTGAGACAAACTGTAAGGCCTAGTTTGATGAAATAAACAATGGAAAAAAAATGTATAAATAACCGTTGATCGAATAGTCTAAAGCTATTCTCGACTGCAACCTTTCTTGACAAAAATATCGTGACGTTAGCCTATGAAAAACGAGCTGGATAAAACGTCACAGCCTACTTGGCGAATTAGAGGAGATTGCTAATAGAGCAAGAGCCCATGAGTGCCAGACCTACGTCATTTTATAAAGGCACGAAATTTTTCTGCGTAAGCGCACCACAGTATGTACGAACGGTTCGCTATTCGTTAAGCTGAGTCGCGCTGGCTTTGGCGGGAAACAGGTAGCAAAGGTACGTAAAATTGCTGCCTAAAAACGTCATAGTATAAAGCGTAATTTTTTAATATGTTGTAAGGGGGGCCATTAGAAGTTACACCTTACAGTGCCAGACACTTTGCACGCTGGCCTTGCGCAGCCAGACACTTTGAAGTTGGTAAAAATGTAAGCAAATTTACGTCATTTTGTAAAGCGTAATATTTTAATATGTTGTAAGGAGGGCCATTAGAAGTTACACCTTACAGTGCCAGACACTTTGCACGCTGGCCTTGCGCAGCCAGACACTTTGAAGTTGGTAAAAATGTAAGCAAATTTACCTCATTTTATAAAGCGTAATTTTTTAATATGTTGTAAGGAAAGCCATTAGAAGTTACACCTTACAATGCCAGACACTTTGCAGGCTGGCCTTGCGCAGCCAGACACTTTGAAGTTGGTAAAAATGTAAGCAAATTTACGTCATTTTATAAAGCGTAATTTTTTAATATGTTGTAAGGGGAGCCATTAGAAGTTACACCTTACAATGCCAGACACTTTGCACGCTGGCCTTGCGCAGCCAGACACTTTGAAGTTGGTAAAAATGTAAGCAAATTTACGTCGTTTTATAAAGCATAATTTTTTAATATGTTGTAAGGGGAGCCATCAGAAGTTACACCTTACAATGCTAGACACTTGGCACGCTGGCCTTGCGCAGCCAGACACTTTGAAGTTGGTAAAAATGTAAGCAAATTTACGTCATTTTATAAAGCGTAATTTTTTAATATGTTGTAAGGGGAGCCATTAGAAGTTACACCTTACAGTGCCAGACACTTTGCACGCTGGCCTTGCGCAGCCAGACACTTTGAAGTTGGTAAAAATGTAAGCAAATTTACGTCATTTTATAAAGCGTAATTTTTTAATATGTTGTAAGGGGAGCCATCAGAAGTTACACCTTACAATGCTAGACACTTTGCACGCTGGCCTTGCGCAGCCAGACACTTTGAAGTTGGTAAAAATGTAAGCAAATTTACGCCGTTTTATAAAGCGTAATTTTTTAATATGTTGTAAGGGGAGCCATCAGAAGTTACACCTTACAATGCTAGACACTTTGCACGCTGGCCTTGCGCAGCCAGACACTTTGAAGTTGGTAAAAATGTAAGCAAATTTACGTCATTTTATAAAGCGTAATTTTTTAATATGTTGTAAGGGGAGCCATCAGAAGTTACACCTTACAATGCTAGACACTTTGCACGCTGGCCTTGCGCAGCCAGACACTTTGAAGTTGGTAAAAATGTAAGCAAATTTAGGTCATTTTATAAAGCGTAATTTTTTAATATGTTGTAAGGAGAGCCATTAGAAGTTACACCTTACAGTGCCAGACACTTTGCACGCTGGCCTTGCGCAGCCAGACACTTTGAAGTTGGTAAAAATGTAAGCAAATTTACGTCGTTTTATAAAGCGTAATTTTTTAATATGTTGTAAGGGGAGCCATTAGAAGTTACACCTTACAGTGCCAGACACTTTGCACGCTGGCCTTGCGCAGCCAGACACTTTGAAGTTGGTAAAAATGTAAGCAAATTTACGTCATTTTATAAAGCGTAATTTTTTAATATGTTGTAAGGGGAGCCATCAGAAGTTACACCTTACAATGCTAGACACTTTGCACGCTGGCCTTCCGCAGCCAGACACTTTGAAGTTGGTAAAAATGTAAGCAAATTTACGTCATTTTATAAAGCGTAATTTTTTAATATGTTGTAAGGGGAGCCATTAGAACTTACACCTTACAGTGCCAGACACTTTGCACGCTGGCCTTGCGCAGCCAGACACTTTGAAGTTGGTAAAAATGTAAGCAAATTTACGTCATTTTATAAAGCGTAATTTTTTAATATGTTGTAAGGGGAGCCATTAGAAGTTACACCTTACAGTGCCAGACACTTTGCACGCTGGCCTTGCGCAGCCAGACACTTTGAAGTTGGTAAAAATGTAAGCAAATTTACGTCGTTTTATAAAGCGTAATTTTTTAATATGTTGTAAGGGGAGCCATTAGAAGTTACACCTTACAGTGCCAGACACTTTGCACGCTGGCCTTGCGCAGCCAGACACTTTGAAGTTGGTAAAAATGTAAGCAAATTTACGTCATTTTATAAAGCGTAATTTTTTAATATGTTGTAAGGGGAGCCATTAGAAGTTACACCTTACAGTGCCAGACACTTTGCACGCTGGCCTTGCGCAGCCAGACACTTTGAAGTTGGTAAAAATGTAAGCAAATTTACGTCGTTTTATAAAGCGTAATTTTTTAATATGTTGTAAGGGGAGCCATTAGAAGTTACACCTTACAGTGCCAGACACTTTGCACGCTGGCCTTGCGCAGCCAGACACTTTGAAGTTGGTAAAAATGTAAGCAAATTTATGTCGTTTTATAAAGCGTAATTTTTTAATATGTTGTAAGGGGAGTCATTAGAAGTTACACCTTACAGTGCCAGACACTTTGCACGCTGGCCTTGCGCAGCCAGACACTTTGAAGTTGGTAAAAATGTAAGCAAATTTACGTCATTTTATAAAGCGTAATTTTTTAATATGTTGTAAGGGGAGCCATCAGAAGTTACACCTTACAATGCTAGACACTTTGCACGCTGGCCTTGCGCAGCCAGACACTTTGAAGTTGGTAAAAATGTAAGCAAATTTACGTCATTTTATAAAGCGTAATTTTTTAATATGTTGTAAGGGGAGCCATCAGAAGTTACACCTTACAATGCTAGACACTTTGCACGCTGGCCTTGCGCAGCCAGACACTTTGAAGTTGGTAAAAATGTAAGCAAATTTACGTCGTTTTATAAAGCGTAATTTTTTAATATGTTGTAAGGGGAGCCATTAGAAGTTACACCTTACAATGCCAGACACTTTGCACGCTGGCCTTGCGCAGCCAGACACTTTGAAGTTGGTAAAAATGTAAGCAAATTTACGTCATTTTATAAAGCGTAATTTTTTAATATGTTGTAAGGGGAGCCATTAGAAGTTACACCTTACAATGTCAGACACTTTGCACGCTGGTCTTGCGCAGCCAGACACTTTGAAAGTTGGTAAAAATGTAAGGGTCATTCCATGTGAAATCATCCCGGCCATGACACCCACCACCTCCTATTTTAATAAAATGTGCAGCAGTTGGAGACTTTTTGATGCTGATAACAAAAATACTACTTATATTGAGATAAGTGAAGGGGTTGAAAAGTTATGGCCCTTTAAATATTTTGCTTGGTGGCTCATTTGCCGCCATTTTGAATGACATATACATTTGTACAAACGGCTGTAACTCCTTAACAAATAGTTGTAGAGCTTTCATTTTTTTTTATTTTGTTCATAATAGTGTAAGCTTTAATTTGAATCGAGTTTAATTGGTATACCCAGTAGCGTACATAGACTTCGGCGCCCCCCCCCCCCGTAAGATTTATAAGTATGCCCTATCTTAGATTTATGGCAAAAATTTAAAAGCTATAATAAGACTTCGTTGAAGAGTGTTCTGATATTTAAAATCAAGTTTATTTCAAAATATAAAGTAATGAAAATTGTAATTGCAATGAAAAAGCAGAATTCAGGAAAGGTAATAAACACTATACAGTTGCCACATTGAAATATTACTAGAAAATACCAGGATATCTTAAAATAATTATACTCCAAGTTTCATTAAAGGTTGGACAGGGGGCATATGTTATGCAGGAGAAGGCAGGGTGGGTGGTAAAATCATCACGTTATGCATCATATGTGACGTATCGATGCAGATTTCATTCGGAACACATGGAATTGACATTGAATACGGGGAAAAAAAGTATTTTTGTGTTATTTTTTCAGAGTGCGCCCCCATGCCTCTGGCGCCCCCCCCCCCCCCGCGCCGCGGGGGCTGCGGAGGCGCTATGTACGCCACTGGGTATACCTATTAGAAATTTTTTCCTGCAAGTGTTTTCTTCCAGCTTTTTGACTCAAAAATTAAGGAACTTTAACAGAAAATTACTCACAAAACTCCACCTTCGATTTTAACCAAATTATGTGCTCGGGTATCTTTAAGTATGTTTTAACACCAGATAAAAAAATCTCGATGGGTCATTCATGTGTTTTTTTTTTCAAACAGAATTTTTTAATTTTCCGTCAAAAAAAGGAATCATTTCAAAATGATGTTTATCGCATTCTGTATTCCACAATATGACAATTATCCCCTCCCCCCAATAAAAAAGAAAGTAAAAATCCGATATATGGCAATTGAGGAGACTTTCAGCATTAATATAACCACCAAAATAAGAACAAGTAATGATTTATTAGTCAATAAAGACATTTCGTTCTTTAGAGCCCTAGCACACTCGTTATACATTAAATGTGCTACTCAAAAATTAAAAAAGCAAGTGAATAACATTATTATTGAAAATACTTCATATAAATAATATAAATTGTGATAAAGACATCAGACTTATAAAAGAATATCTAATGTTGCAGAAGAGATAAGAGTGATGTACAAATTGCGAAGTGCAAGGATATAACAGCACATTTTAATTTCTTTAGTATTTCATTAAAGATCATAGATATTTGACTAAATCCAGATTTTTTAGAACAGTGAAACACATATTTTATTAAATACATATAAATTAATAGCAATAATTTTTGTTCATCTAGTTTTCAAAATTAGAGTTTACCAAGTTCAGAAACATATCTTGTCCACTTGGTGTGCACTAAAGCACTAGAACTTTCACTAAGTTTATACGTCTTTCCAGTTCTCGTACTGATGTCAACATTACAGAGAATGTGACTCAAAGGGACAGTACAGTTCTCCCGTTCAGGCCAAAAGTAAGATATTGCTGGGCCATGTGGATGCAATAACTTAATATCTACATCACCTTCTTTCATGTGAATTTCAGAAACAAGTCCTAAAAATCATTTCGAGTTCATGAGACATGAAACATAACTGTTTAGAGGTGGAACATTTAAAGTACGTTTCTATTCTAACAATCAAATACTGTTCTAAAAATCTAGATTTAGTAAAATAACTATGATCTTTGATAAAATACTTAAGAAACTAAAATGTGCTGTTATATCTCTGCACTTGGCAATTTGTGCATCACTCTTATCTCTTCTGCAACATTAGATATTCTTTTATAAGTCTGATGTCTTTATCACAATTTAATTATTTATATGAAGTATTTTCAATAATAATGTTATTCACTTGCTTTTTTAATTTTTGAGTAGCACATTTAATGTATAACGAGTGTGCTAGGGCTCTAAAGAACGAAATGCCTTTATTGACTTATAAATCATTACTTGTTCTTATTTTGGTGGTTATATTAATGTTGAAAGTCTCCTAAATTGCCATATATCGGATTTTTACTTTCTTTTTTTTTTGGGGGGGGGGAGTTATTTTCATATTGTGGAATACAGAATGCGATAAACATTATTTTGAAATGATTCCTACTTTTTTTGACATTCCTTTTTTTTTTTTTTTTTTTTTGACTGAAAATTAAAAAATTCTGTTTGAAAAAAAACACATGAATGGGCCATCCATATTTGTTATCTGGTGTTAAAACATACTTAAAGGTACCCGAGCACATAATTTGGTTGAAATCGAAGGTGGATTTTTGTGAGTAATTTTCTGTTAAAGTTACTTCATTTTTTGAGTCAAAAAACTGAAAGAAAACACTCGCAGGAAAAAATGTATAATAGGTATACCAATTAAACTCAATTCAAATTAAAGCTTACACTATTATGAACAAAATAAAAAAAAAGAAAGCCGTACGACTATTTGTTAAGGAGTTACAGTCGTTTGTACAAATGTATATGTCATTCAAAATGGCGGCAAATGAGCCACCAAGCAAAATATTTAAAGGGATATAACTTTTCAACCCCTTCACTTATCTCAATATAAGTAGTATTTTTATTATCAGCATCAAAAAGTCTCCACCTGCTGCACATTTTATTAAAATCGGAAGTGGTGGGTGTCATGGCCGGAATGATTTCGCATGGAATGACCCTTACATTTTTACCAACTAACAAAGTGTTTGGCTGCGCAAGGCCAGCGTGAAAAAGTGTCTGGCACTGTAAGGTGTAAATTCTAATGGCCCCCCCTTACAACATATTAAAAAATTACGCTTTATAAAATGACGTAAATTTGCTTACATTTTTACCAACTTCAAAGTGTCTGGCTGCGCAAGGCCAGCGTGCAAAGTGTCTGGCACTGTAAGGTGTAACTTCTAATGGCCCCCCTTACAACATATTAAAAAATTACGCTTTATAAAATGACGTAAATTTGCTTACATTTTTACCAACTTCAAAGTGTCTGGCTGCGCAAGGCCAGCGTGCAAAGTGTCTGGCATTGTAAGGTGTAACTTCTAATGGCTCCCCTTACAACATATTAAAAAATTACGCTTTATAAAATGACGTAAATTTGCTTACATTTTTACCAACTTCAAAGTGTCTGGCTGCGCAAGGCCAGCGTGCAAAGTGTCTGGCATTGTAAGGTGTAACTTCTAATGGCTCCCCTTACAACATATTAAAAAATTACGCTTTATAAAATGACGTAAATTTGCTTACATTTTTACCAACTTCAAAGTGTCTGGCTGCGCAAGGCCAGCGTGCAAAGTGTCTGGCACTGTAAGGTGTAACTTCTAATGGCCCTCCTTACAACATATTAAAAAATTACGCTTTATAAAATGACGTAAATTTGCTTACATTTTTACCAACTTCAAAGTGTCTGGCTGCGCAAGGCCAGCGTGCAAAGTGTCTGGCACTGTAAGGTGTAACTTCTAATGCCCCCCCTTACAACATATTAAAAAATTACGCTTTATAAAATGACGTAAATTTGCTTACATTTTTACCAACTTCAAAGTGTCTGGCTGCGCAAGGCCAGCGTGCAAAGTGTCTGGCACTGTAAGGTGTAACTTCTAATAGTACGCCTTACAACATATTAAAAAATTACGCTTTATACTATGACGTTTTTGGGTAGCAATTTTACGTACCTTTGCTACCTGTTTCCCGCCAAAGCCAGCGCGACTCAGCTTAACGAATAGCGAACCGTTCGTACATGCTGTGGTGTGCTTACGCAGAAAAATTTCGTGCCTTTATAAAATGACGTAGGTCTGGCACTCATGGGCTCTTAGACTATAACTGCTTGTGGGCTCTTATTGGCTTCTCCCGTAGTGACGTTCAGTGTCAAGTTGCTTTCTAGTATAGCAACGTTTTCGAGAGAGAATTTTGAGACGCTCGGCTCTTTGATATATCTTTCCCTACGCTTTTCTAAGCAGCATGAAGAGTGTCTGGTGACCGAGAGTGGTTGCGTTTATTACTGCGCAACACATTTTTGCTGGTAAAAATAGTGGTTTTTTAAAACCATTTTGGGACAATTAGAAGCTTAAACCTGTCGCAAGTATGTCATGTAATGTATCAAAGAAAAACTATCTTTCTTGCCTTTACAATGAATTTAAAATTTTTATTCTACTATATTAGAAAAGAAGTTACAGTCATTTAGATATAAGTACTTTTTTCTTTTTTGCATTTTTTAAGTTTTTAACCCTTTTTAAGGCGGTGGTAAATATTTTACCTCCAAGCTAGAACTTAAAAGGCATTGAAAACGCACAAAAGTTTTATGTACAACATGTAATTGTGCGCTGCTCTATGTTTCATAATCTTCCATCAGCAAAACTAAAAGTGTCTTTTTTTTGTCAATTTACATTGGATTTAGTGTTTCTATAACTCGTTTTATAGGTAATAAATATATTTTTAATTTTGAAATAACCAATAATAAATAGCTTTACAAAAATGCCCGTTTACTTGTGAAATTATTTATATTATGAAATTATGTGTAATGTTTTCTATTGAATAAGTAAGTAAAATGTGATTGGGTGTATTTGGCGATAGTTAATATGTTACCACCCCTCTTAAAAACAATAGCCACAACAAAAAATTGAAAAAATTCTTTTTTTAGCTCATAAATAAGCTTTATTTCTCTAATTATTGTGTAAAATGTTCTTTTAAAGAAAACTACTTGTGCCCGTTAAAGGGTTAACAGCTCTGTATTTCGTACAATTTTTAATGTAGAAATTAAAAAAATTGGCAGGATAGCTTATCTTGTCATGTGCGTCCTTCACACCAAATTTTGCTAAAATCGGAAATGGTGAGATCAAAAACTTTTTTTTTTATGATTGATTTGACGGAAAATTGCCTCAAAATGGTTCAAAAATCACTAATTTACCAACCAAAATGTGATGCGCAGTGAAAAACGCTACCAGACAGCCCACACCCACTTGCTACTTATAAAGAGTATAGGGAAAGATATATTAAAGAGCCAGAAGTCTTAAAATTGTTGTTTTTTCGGGGTTGCTAGCCCTTGGACTATTAGTGCTAACCGTTTTTGCTGCCAAACTTGACTCAGGTTATAAGTTGATTTTTAAGTGCCGGTTGTTATAATAGAATCCCGAAAAGTCGGCCTAATGTGGACCGAAAAGTGGCAGAGTTTGAAAATTCCGAATTATCGGCAATGCGCATGGTTTTTCAAGTGGGGGACTGGCGACAAAACTTCATGTTTATACCGACACCGGGGTTGGTTGGAATTTAAAAATCCCGCTATGGTATTTTAGACATCTTTAACATCATATTTTATTATTTTATTGCATTAAACTCTACTGAACCATCCATAAAAAGGCACAGGGCTTACGCTGGAAAATTGCATGGGTAAACTTATTACCTTAACCAAAATGTTCGGAAGGATTTTTAACCCTTTAACGTCAGGTGTGATGAATTCGGCATATACCTCCAGAATCATTTTGCCTCAGTTGTTAAGTGATTTATTCCACAATAGAACATTGTGACGCTTTTGGCATATTCGTATCTGCCGGCAGCAGTAGGTCTTTAAAAATAAGTAGGTGTGCTTCCTATGGTCTCCCTTGGTTGAGATTTGGAAGGAAAAAATTGTTTCCTTAAGTGAAAAAAATGTTGTCCAGAAAGGGGGCATAAAAGGGATTTTTTGGAGTGTGGTTTTGAAAAATATTGTGAGAATCTTGCATCCTAGCGTGAACTCTAAATCTGGACACCATCTATAGACAAACGATTTGGTCGTCTTTTTTATTTGAAACAAGTTAAACGTACAGACAATCGACAATTGACCCTTGCCGTGACATTCCGGTGTAAACCAGAATTCTAAGTGTCGCTCAAATCCAAATCCATCTCAGAGCCACTTTGGTCGATGACTATATCGCTGACCGGTGACCGCTTTCGCATCCAGATTTTCCTCACCATGCTTCAACTCAACACTGGAGTCATCCTTGGACTGTTTACGATGGATCTTCTTGAGCGAAGTGGGGCGACCTCTGGAGGTTAAAAGGGCCGTTCGCGGGTCACGGCTGAGGAACGAACGCTTCAGCAACTCCAAGCTCTTTTATTCTCTGGGATCATAATAATGAAATCAGAAGGGCAGGGCAGCAGCAATGCCCAACAACTTCCGGGAGGATTCACTGATTTCGACATTTAACCCTTGGGTTGGGGATAAATTGTTTTTTGTCTTAGTTTACATTTGTTTTTGTTCGGATTATTTTTACCGAAGGTGCGGCTTTTTATCCTGCATATTTTGTTTTAATTTAAATTTATCCCTGTTGTTTGAAGTAAAGTATCGTGACACAACTTAATGTCGTTATCTTGAAGAAGTGATGAAGAGGAAGAATGTTGATTCACATCTGTATTCATACATTAACTATTATTTGAGAAATCTAATGCGGAAGTGCAAGAAATTGGCTCTTAAAAGACAAAGAGAAGAAAACTCAAACAGAACATTAAAAAAACCTAATTTTTAAATCTGTTTTCAGATTAGTGAAATTTACTAATCCGAAAGTAAGATGAGTAAGTAGGTGTGGTGTAAAGGTTTGGTGATTGGGAGCAAAAGTCGTAATGTATTCGGGAACCAATCACGTCAGAGTGCAATCAACAAATGATGTTCCTGCGGGCAAGAGTAATTTTCAATGATGGAATAAATGACAGCCAATCATAACACTATCGGCAGAGCGTGTTAATTAATTACGTAGAACCAATGGACGTGCTCAGACATTTTCAGCAAGTTTATTGGTTCTACGTAATTAATTATTCTATTCTAGCAACTGTTACCTCATAGAACAGCGGCAGCTGTTGAATAAATATAATGCGAAGCACAGTTTTCACATTGATTTGAAAAATTTGCTTAAAATTATGGTAATTTAATCTGAGTCAAATCGTATAAAATTAAACTTAGAGAAAACAAGTGGTTCTAAATGTGTTTTTCTATAGTAAAATACAAAAGTTTTTTATTTCCAATGGCTGGTGCTAAAAATAAGAGAAATACAATTAACAACAAAAACATAATTACCATTAAAAAGGAGAAAGGACAAAATAACACCAAATAAGTTCAGTAACCGAAGGCTATTGCCCCATTAGACCCCTCGCTTCCCAATGATGACTCTGAATCTCTGTGCTGAGCGGCACAGGTAAACAGATGGTGTTTATCCAGTGGTTCATTTTTATAGTCACACACGATAGTTTTTCATAACGCCCCTTGTGTGATAGTCACACAAGATTCGAGGATAATACTAAAATGATGTTAATGGACAAGCATGTCGAGTAAAAAGACGAATGGACATGCTTGTCCAGTAAAAAGACGAGAAGTAGCCACTACCTCCCCGTCTAGGTTTTTCAAGTACACTTTTCAAGATATCATTATTACTGTACTTGGTCACTATTTGAGATAAGAATTCATTCTGGTTAATTGACATCATTATTTGTTTAATACCTTGCTAAGCATATGGAAAGAGAGGTCTCCCTTAGTACTGTATGTAAGAGCAGTATACCTCTTTTACCATGCCAATTTGCCTGATCATTTCTGTATAGGTTGCAATGGCCATCAGAGAGTCATTGCAAGAGATAACACGCTTTTGATTAATTATCAACAGCATACCAGTTGTTGACATTGATAAATCTCATTTGATAGTGGAGCCTGAATAAAGTTGATTGATTGAATGACAGCCTGCGAATCTGATAAAAGAGCTACTTTCAAATTTGCATCGGTGACAAGTTACTTGTTGAGTAAAATACAAAAGTGCACCAACATAAATTTTATAGTACTTCTGATTTAAAGTAAAACCAAGAATTAATACATTTGTTGATATTATAAGGGCACGAAAAGAAAAGTAGTGTATGTAACTCACTTTAAAAAAATATCCAGTTGAGTTTATACTAAAATTATCGACTACAGGTATGTTAGATGGAATAGTTGTGTATGCGATAGATAATAGGGTGGAGCGAAAAAAACAAAGTTTTTATTTTCGAATTGTAATAGTGCGGAAAAGTTGCGATTGGTGAAGAGTTACAAAACAAAACAAAAATTTTTGAAATCGGATAATATCTTCCGTTCCCGCAACGAACCTGAAATTTTGAAAAAATGAAAATTTTCATGTGTTTTTAGTGATTTTTTAAAATTTTTGTTTTAATGTTTTATTTTAATGCTCTTGGACAGAAAAGTTACGTTTGGTGAAGCAATCTGAAATTTTGAAAAATATATTGAAATCGAATAATACCTTCTGATCCAGGAACAAGCCAGAAAAACCAAAAAATTATAAAACTTCAGCTTTTTTTGGGGTGATGAAAAAAAATTAAAAAAAAAATGTTCTCATTTTTTTTTTCTTTTTTACCCGGTATCATTGCGTAAAGCCTTTTAAAAAGCACTATATTACTCTTAAACATTAATTTTTTTCTTGATTTTTCAGGTACCTTCTAAACATGCAAAACTACCATTTTTTACCACAATGAAACATTTTTAAATAATCGAAAGTTATAAAATATTTTCCAAAATTTCTACAATCCAGTACAAAAATCCACTAAATAAAACACCCACTCCAAAAAAAAGGCTAATTTTAATCACTAAACTATAAACAATTTTAATACCTAACTAATTATATACAGTTTCTTAATCCCCTTTTGTAGTCGGTGCTTCTATAATTATGTTACCTAACTTAACTGACTACCCACAGAATCCTTTAACATTAATTTAATTAGAAACGTATTTTAAAATTAAAACTTCTTTAAAATTAAACCTAGTTAGGTTAGGTAGTGTATAGAATGAGACTGCAAAATGCAATAAAATATTCAGAAACTAACATATAATGAGGTAGGTATTAAAATAGTTTAGGGATAAAAAATATTGTTCATCTTATGAGTGAGTGTTTTGTTCAATGAATTTTTGTACTAAAAAAGTTAAACAAGTTTAATAATTTGGTATGGGTATGAAGTTGAATGTAAATATTATGTATTATTTTTTTCTGTTTAGCTCCCAGTTGTTTTTTAATGGCGGTTTTGTTTTTAATACGCTTTTACTAGTTTCACATGTGGGTTTGTCAGTATGTATGTAACTCTGAATAAAAGATAAAATTCACGTTCTTTAAAAATATAAAAGTGATATATTTAATTCTATTGTTAATACTAAAGGCTAAACTATATTATTACATGTTGATGTTATTGAATGCTATTATTAGTACTAAAGGCTAAACTATATTACATGTTGATGTATTATAAGGTGCATGTAAACTTATAATTTGAAATGGTTTAAAGCTTTATAGTTTGATTAACTCTAAAAGCGTATTTTTTAGTTTTTTAAACTTAAATTTAATTATTTATTTTAAAATAATTTTGTGTATGAAAAATTAGAAATCAACAAAATCTAAAATTTGTTTTGTCTTCTACACTAATACATTCCTTATATTTATGGCTTTCATATGAAATGTGTTCCAAAATCATCACCGAGATGCTTATAGTAACCTTTTAAGCACAAGTTTCTCTGCAATCGTGTTTCAAATGTTCAATTGTCATGATAACATGTTTTAACATTTTTTGCATAAGGCTAATAGGGGTGTGTGGGGCAGTAGTGCCCTCTCCTTGTCAAATGCTTTCCAATCCTTAATTTTTGTTACACCTTGCCCCACTTTGCCTGGGACTGTGTTACTGTAGGCACCAAGATAACCTTAAAGCAAACTAAAAGCAACTAAAAAGCAAAAAATAATAGATAACATTTACATAAAATTTTTTACCCATACCTAATTATTAAATTTGTTTAACTTTTTCAGTACAAAAATCCATTGAACAAAACACTCACTCATAAGATGAACAATATTTTTTATCCCTAAACGATAAACTATTTTAATACCTACCTCATTATATGTTAGTTTCTGAATTTTTAATTGCATTTTGCAGTCTCATTCTATACACTACCTAACCTAACTAGGTTTAATTTTAAAGAAGTTTTAATTTTAAAATTAGTTTCTAATTAAATTAATGTTAAAGGATTCTGTGGGTAGTCAGTTAAGTTAGGTAACATAATTATAGAAGGCACAGACTACAAAAGGGGATTAAGAAACTGTATATAATTAGTTAGGTATTAAAATTGTTTATAGTTTAGTGATTAAAATTAGCGTTTATTTTAGGAGTGGGTGTTTTATTTAGTGGATTTTTGTACTGGATTGCAGAAATTTTGGAAAATATTTTATAACTTTCGATTATTTGAAAATGTTTCATTGTTGTAAAAAATGGTAGTTTTGCATGTTTAGAAGATACCTGAAAAATCAAGAAAAAAATTAATGTTTAAGAGTAATATAGTGCTTTTTACAAGGCTTTACGCTATGATACCGGGTAAAAAAGAAAAAAAATGAGAACATATTTTTTTTTAATTTTTTTTCATCACCCCAAAAAAAGCTGAAATTTTATAATTTTTTGGTTTTTCTGGCTTGTTCCTGGATCAGAAGGTATTATTCGATTTCAATATATTTTTCAAAATTTCAGAAGGCTTCACCAAACGTAACTTTTCCGTCCAAGAGCATCAAAATAAAACATTAAAACAAAAATTTTAAAAAATCGCTAAAAACACATGAAAATTTTCATTTTTTCAAAATTTCAGGCTCGTTGCGGGAACGGAAGATATCCGATTTCAAAAATTTTTGTTTTGTTTTGTAACTCTTCACCAATCGCAACTTTTCCGCACTATTACGATTCGAAAATAAAAACTTTGTTTTTTTCGCTCCACCCTAATAGATAATGGGAGCAGTTTTGACTAAATAAATTGAAAATATTATGCTATGGATTAGTGAAACTCATAGTTACTCAAAAACTTGACTTACACTCAGGGGCGGCAAATAAGGGGGGCAAGAGGGAGCGGTCGCACCCCCAACTATTTTTCGCAGAATGTTAAAAACTGGCAAGTTCAATTTATGTATGACACAAATCAATTAATCAAAAGGAACTAAAATAGCTTGTTGATTTTCAAGAAAAATTGATAAAGCTCATCTTTAAAGATATTCTCAAGATTATTTCTAATAAGAGAGGAACCTGAAAAAAATGTTCTGAAACAAGTACAACGGAGCAAGAAAGGATTTTCAACTTTAACTGTCTGGAAAATAGCACAAGACACTGGGAATCGATGAAAAAAAACTCTTCTTTTTGACTCCAAACTTTGCAGATTATAACCTGACTGAAAAATAAAAACTAATTTCTAATCAAGATATTTTGTGTGATAACTAATTACAAAATAATTTTTCGCTTTGATTGAAAAATTGATTGACTTTGATTTTTTGTGAAATTTAAATTGTTTTCGTGTAACTCCAAATTTTCTAAATATTAAAGTCATTTCAAGATTTTTTTCTTTTTACAAATATACCATAGTGAGGTACTTCATATTTAAAAAACTCGCCGCCTCAAATAAAATACTGAAATGCCGCCCCTGCTTACACTACGTTTCTTTTTACCGGCTTACATGCAATAGCAATGTTGTACAGTTGTGAATACTTTTTACGTTAGCTCCCGATTGAAAATGTTTCCTTGTAGTCAATCAAAAGCTGCAAGGGTAATTAAATGATATGCTCTGGAGAACATCACCGGTCCATGCAACTCCTCTGTCATTTTTGTAATCTTCAGTTTCTCAAACTGGAGCTTAATAATGTCACACAGGGGCAAAATGGCAAGTGGAAAAAATACTTTCTGAAGTGGAAGAACAACTTGCTAACTAAGCATTGTTCAATCATAGATTTTGGGGTGGGATGAATTATTTTTGTCTCCGATGCTTCGGTTGAAGGGATATAAGAAATTTATATCCCATGAACACTATTGCAACGTAAAATTTAAATAAAATCGTCGTTTTATTGCAGCTCATCTTAACTTAATGAATAGATTCATATACAGGATGGATACTGACGGATGTGAAACAGCTCCAAAATTTATTACACAAGACGATTTTAAGAAACATTTTAGTTTCTAAAAAAGGTTTTAAACAGCTGCTGATTTTTTTTGCTACAGAATTTTGTGAATACTGTAGCGAACCGGAATAAAAAAATAAGATACAAGCAACGATTGTTGGCAAGGATGCTTCAATGGAATAATCTTCTGTAATCTCAAAGATACACACGCACATACAAGAAACAGCAATGCCAGAAAGAAAACAATGAATGGGTTGTGATGTAACAGCAATAGTTTTAATACGATATTTCAACTGTTTATAATCCTTTTGGACAAAGGAACATGCATACCTCTAATGCCTAAGCTATTGCATAAAAGCATGCTCTGTCCAAACTTTATCATAAAATTTTCGAAATTTAATAAACTTTCATGAAAACATCGCGTAAACTGAAAAACTGCATGCATTTTAAACAGAAATGGGTTTATAAATGCTTCTGAATCGAATCCAATCCTGCTTTGTTTGTGTTCCCTTAGTTGGAAATTAATTAAATACAGAATGCACAATATTTATCACTGGGGAATAGTTTAAGACAACTTACGGACAACTTTAGCGTTTTGCGTGCTTATGTATTTTCGCACAAAAGTTTCAAAAATGCCTTGCAAGAGTACATTAAGCGAGCTAAAATTATTAATTTTTTAGTACTAACATTTAATTAGCAAACAAATTCAAAATGCTTCTTGCACACTAACAGTCTTCTGAAAGTCAGAAATTAAATAGATACAAAATGCAACCATGGTGGCTTAGGGGGGGAGGGGGAGGGAAACGGGAAACTCCCGAGAAATTTTTGTCGCAAGCTTTCTGCTTATGTCAATGAACTGTAACTTCAGCATATCATTTGAAGGGCTTGAAGGATGATGTAGGGGCCATGTTACATTTAAAAAAATGAAAACTCTGGACAACGGTAAGCTATGGATACAGTCAAGCAAATAAAATTTGGTTCATCAAAAAGTAGATATCATTAGACCAATTTCATACACACACTATAACGACAAAGCCAGGAAACAAAAAAACTAACAATAAAACGTCGAACTTTAATTACTCGCAATTTCTCTTTTGTCACATAACCCCTTCATCTCCCAACCCCTTCATTTATAAAATCGCATTATTGAGAAAACAATTTCTTTGGATGCAAAACAATTTCTTAATGAAAATAGTGTGGGCGTGGGGACAGAGGTTAAACAGTTGGAAAAAACTGATTTAAGGTGTCTTAGGTTGATTTACGTCAATTGTGAGAGCGAGAGCAGTGAAATTTTTGTGCAAGCTCATGTCATTAGTTCTGCATAGCTTAGTTATTAGTCTCTGATTGGCTGACGCTTACGCCATCATTAAAATTTACTTCCACTCAAAGGACTGTGCTCTATTGACAATGCTTTTTTATGATATAGAACAGCAAAGCTCGTTGTTAGGGTAAAGATATATCAACAGGGATGATAACGGCGTATTTTGCAACTGTTGAGACCGGAGTGAAAACAATATTATATTTTGATAAATTTGACACTAACTTAGTGTTTGAAGTATTTACCAGCAGTGGATAGTGGACTGATAAATCTTACCTAGATTTTCATCAGCAAAAGCATCTTCTATATGCTTGCCATTAACCTGATGAGGAAAGTCGGAGCATGCAATGTGCATTGAAGTAAAAAGAAAGTGGAGCATCACCTGCAAAAGAACGTTAAATTTGAGACACATCAAAATGATAGCAAGAAATAATTTTAATCAGAGACAGTTCGATGCTTATAAAGAGCAGACACCATGCACAGAGGGACCTTAATAGTTCCCTCTTGATTGATTAGTTGCTTCAAGGGAGAAAAAATGTAAGTTCCAAGTGAAAAGGAAACATTAAAATGCTTCATTGCATTATTGCAAATTCTCGAAGAGTTTTTTAAATCAACAATGGTTCTTTTGGTGGACTAACCCTACCACCTGTTGTTCTTCATCGGACCTCATAAAAATTAATTATTTTTCAATCAAAAAAGTATTGATCTGTTCTTTTATTTTCAACTACAGTCAACGAGTTGCCTCCACTTTTGGCTACTGTTTTGGCGTTAAATTTGGCGAAAAGTGACCAAGTTTCGTGACTTTTTAACAAAAGGTCCTCACTGTTTCGTGACCATCAGCAACAGTCTTGAAAAAAATTTCTTAGTGAATCTTGCACATTAGTTTCGCATAGGTTAAAATATGGAGTTATTGATCAAATGAAATGTTAGTGTATTTTACATTTTTGATTCATGCATCACTAAACAACCAGATGAATGAATTTACTGTCAAGTTATCACGATTGGTCTGGACCACTCCCACACTTGGTGTTATCAAGCCAAGGTAATGCGCAGGTCCTGGTAAAATTTGGTGCCATTCTCACAAGAAAATCCGCGCATTTTCAAAGTAGTAGTTTTCGAAAAGGAACAGAAAGAAAGACATTTACCCTATTTTGATGCCTCTAAGATTGCAGTTCCAGATCGAAGGGCCCGTAGGACCCTGTTTCCACTCGCAGAATTTCCTTCCGTGCGTAATAGGATTGTTCCTAATTTAGGCTCGTCATTTCAAGTTTTTCTGGGGGGAGGGGGGAGTCAAAGGGTATAACCACAATGCAATTTCATCAAAAAACAACAAAACCCAAGCCCAATTATAGGTTAATACATTAATTTGTCAAAGCCAGGGAGGGAAATTGAACCTGGCCCCTAACCCCCTTAAATGACGGGTCTGTCCTAATTGTTCATGCTCTTATATACACTGGTCTCCAAAAGTTAAGGTACAACCAGTTTTTTTGCGTTTACTTTGTAATTGAATGTAGAAACGGCATATTTTGGAGGAATGTGTGTTAAGCATCTATTTATTGAATGTGTCATGGAAATTTGCATAAGTTAAATGAAAAAATGATTTTCAGAGAGCAAAAAAATATTCTTGGAGGGAAAAGTCCATTTTTGGAAATTACAAAATATTACCGTTCTATGCTTAAAATATCATAGAAACATTAGGAAAAAGTGTTCACTAAAGAATGTATCCAACTCTGATTTGAATATATTGTTGGTATCGACTCTGTTCATGTTGTCAGTTAAATTGTGGAGGACTGAAATTGGAAGTTCAGACATGGAGTAAGCCATGTTCCAGATCCTACCTTGGAGGACAAAGCAGCATTCTGTCTGCCAAAGTAATCCCAAAGATTTTTTTATCGGATTCAGGTTTGGAGATAGAGCTGTGCATTCCATTTTTTTCAAACCATGGCCTTCAAGATTTTCCTCAACAACCGCAGTCGTGCATCAATTAGCTGGAAAACGGTCTTCTGCAAATGTTGTAGCTCGCGGTCAACCTGGAACATGTTATCCGAACACAGAATCTTCGGAATTATATTGATCCCGAAGTCATTGGACCACACTGTGAGACACATTGAGCCGTCTAACTGCATCAGCTTAACATACAGTAAGCATATGATAATAGCCCGATTTCCATCCATGGCACAAGACAACATCAACAACAATACATCTTTAATTTTTAGGAATGTAACAGAATTCCGTGTTCACTAGAAACACGAAAAGGAACCTTTTTTGTATTGTGCGTGGGATGTTCAATATCTTGTAAATTCACAGCTTTGATATCCATGTAGCTTAAAAACATAACGTGATGGACTGTGAGATCAGTTTTACATTCAGCGGCTTTAAGTTAGTCCCAAATAAGTAACAGATCTACTAAATTAGTGTTTCCCTGTGTTATTAGTTCAAAAAACTAATCAATGATACTAAAGTTAGATAAATGAAATTCAAATAAATTCACTTACCAAAGAAAATCCCTGTTTGCCATCCATGTGTAAGATTCCTCCCTTCAAGCCAACTTGTGAGCAAGTATGCAATTTCAATAATTTTAGGAAAGGCGCAGAAGCAAAGAGCGTGTTATGAGTCCCAAGAAGTTTCCATCGAAAGTGAATCGGGAAATAATCGCGGGAAGATCTCTGGTCAAAACGGGTTAGTTGGCTGTTACTGGCCTTGTCTTAACTACCGATGGGAGAAGAGGCGATTGTGTTTGTTTGATGTTCCGGTTGTGTAGTTTCTCTGGAATGGGCAGCTAACGGTTCAATTCACCGGTTGGGATTGGATTGAAAGGTAACGGTGTTTGTTCTTACGATTTGCTCTTTGCATACAAATTTAAGACGGAATGCTGCTTTTTAGTAGAAAATAGTAGAGAATGTCGCTTTGCTGACTAAAGTTGGGAGGTTTTTTGTGGGGAATTGTCTTATTAATTTCAAAATTGAAAGATTTTTGATTTAGAATGTCATCTTATTGATTTAAAATTGAGAAATTTTTGTTGTAAAAACTATGATTTGCCAAATTCGAAATCGAAAGATTTTTGTCAGAGAATGCTATCCTACAAATTTGAAATTGTGATTTGTAGAGGATATTGTCTTTCTAATTTCAAAGCTGAGATATTTGTAGCTGTGAGAGGTTACCATTTCCAATCAGATGGTAAAAAGTTGATGTTGGTGTACGGGAAAGTAGGCTACATGTTAAATAAACTGGGTTTAAAATTAAATGTTTAATATAAAATATTAGGAAAATATTAGGGTGGGCTTAATACTTTTGATCGTTACTTTTCCCAAACCATGGTTTCACTGAAAATAATGCTGTTCTTAAAGCGGGCGCTCAAACCCGAATGCCATAGCAATGATCTACTGCGGATTATCATTTTCGGACAGCGATTTTTTTTTTTTTTTTCAAATTTAATTTTAGTACCAGCTGCATGCCCCCTTACAATGGGTTAGGTGCCCATTTACTGGTAGGTCTACTTTATTTATGAATTTTAAGTACGTAAAAAAAAATTAATAAACAACTGGAAATGTTTTTATTTTCAACTATATTCAAATCTGTTAAAAGTTTTCAATTTCAAAATAATAATTGACACTTTTCCTTAAATAAGTTTTTACTTGTTTATTTATTTCTTTGTGAAGAAGTTTGCGATATTTTTAGCGTTACTTTTTTTAAACGTTTAATTGAATATATGGATACAAATACAAATGCGACGACCAGCAACAGGCTCTGGGTATAGCTAGGCTGCTCCTAGTCATCTTATAGTCCCCAATGAAGATCAATGGCCTTCTTAAAGCTATCTACTCCCTTGAAAATCCATTCACTAACGTTTCAGCCCTCCTTTGTACCCTCCTTTGTACCCTTTCCAATAAATTAATATGTACTTTTTTTCTATATATATATTTTTTCTTTCCTTGAATGCATACCTAACAGATATGATGGTTCTGATTGTTTAAGTCAATTTGTTCCTTTTTTTTTAATCGAATGCGCAAGTTTTGAATTTTAGCGATATTATAATGTGTGTTTGAAAACCGCACATTGCAAAAAATGAACTGTTGTTGTTATAGTACAATATTGGCATCCGACGTTCCAATTTAAAACTGTAAAATGCAGTGATAAACTGTAAAATTAGCAATTTTACAGTTTCTTACTGTAAAGTTAGTAATTTTACAGTTTATTGCCGTAAAATTTAGTTTTTTTATACTGTAAAAACAACAGTATAATACTGGCAGCAGATGTTCTAGTTTAAAACTAAAATTTACGGTAATAAACTGTAAAACTTGCAATTTCACAGTTTATTAGTGTAAAGCAGTTTATCCTATACTATAATACGAGGAATGTTTGTAATGTCGAAAATCGCCCCAGAATTAATAAACTCCGGTAAACTTGGGGGTCTGGGGTTTTTGGCCACGGGGAATCGATTGGCACCGGTTTTGAAGCGCTACGGTCGAAAAGTTCGGAGTTACAGATAGGATTCATTAAACGTTTGAGAAGATTTCTTACTACGCCATTTTCTTTATGATTTCTCTTATTGTTACCGTTTCATAGCAACCGCGTGCTAACAATGGATTTCATATTTAATCCCATCAGCGTAAATTTATGTTTTTCTGGTATTTGGCAAATAATTTTTGGCAACATGATAGAATTGTTATTGCTTTTGAAATTTAAAAGAGATCGATCAAAATAAAGTTAGAATTGGGTATGGGCAGCGGTAGAGCCGCTACATAGACAGGCCGACGCATCAAGCTTAAGTTTTACCACTTTGGATCCAACTCATAAACTTTCACTTTCATTTTTCATTGTTGAGGAATTAGGGTTACCAGAGTAAAGTTTCGGGACATTGCCAAGCTTTGTTAAATTTACGTAAAAAGTTACCAAAAAGCGATAACTGGCCAGAAAAGACAATCCTCACACACGCGCTAGATCCAAAGTGGTAATTTTGATGCTTCGGCTCGTCTATATAGGGACTTGAGGCCGCGGTAGTCCAATCGGTAAGTCGTCGGACTCGTAACCGGAGGGTCTCGGGTCGATCATATAGCCGCCGATCAAAGGTTCACCGTCTTCATTAATGGTTGCTGGGGGACGTTCAAAATGTTCGTGGTCACAAAATCCTCCAAGTGAAACGAAACCTCTGGGGTGTGCTGGGCCAAGGGTTTACTCGGTCCTTGCGCCTTCTTCAAAAATGAACAGAGCGCATCCGGCCCCATCCCGGTTAAAAATCGAGTTGTGGTATGTACGGGGGGGGGGGGGGACCTGGAGTGTAAAGTGAAGTGAAAGTCAAAACCAACTGGAACCAAATGCGTACTGGGAACAGGGACTCTGCATTCATTCTCATCAACCCCTCCCGCGCCTTCGGCGCCAAATGAAATGAAATTAGGTGTGATTTTACGGTGAGCGTGGATTAAATAGGGTTGTGATTTTTAAAATAAATTACGGCTGTTTTGAATGCGTAATTGCAACCAAAGGCTCAAAAATGCTTTTCAAGTTTATCTAAATAAGTACTTCGCACTTAAGAAAAAAACGCGAGTTTACAAACCTCTTTTTTTTAACCGAGCGGGCTCGGTCCCCTGGTACACGTTAGGGGTAATACGAGGAATGGTTGCCAAGTCGAAAATCGCCCCAGAATTAATTAACTCCGGTAAACTTGGGGGTCTGGGGTTTTGGGCCACGAGGAATCACGAGGTTTGGTTTTTCTAAATAAATTTGTCAAAAATATTGAACTTCAACACACTTCAATCTTTACACTGCTCACTTTGTACCATTTCTTTAATTGCGTAGTTTTTTTTATTATCAATTACATTTTATTTCCTATGACTTTTCAAACTTAATCTTTGTATAGAATAGTTCCCTTTCCAAACTCTAACTTTGTTAAGAAAAGTTTACAATGGTGCACTTTAACCGGTTATCTTTTCACCAATGGTTTCACAAATTTTCTTATGGCATGTATTGTTTTGATAAATCACAATTGAAAATTTAAATCTTCGAGTTAGCTTCGATACCTGTTTTCCTCGAGCGGAGCTCGGTCACCCGCTGGTTACTATAAAATGAGCGTTATTATACTGTAAAAACAACATTTAGTTTTTAGTGTACGTTTTCCCCCAACTTTAATTTCCTTTAGGAGCTATCTATTTAGAATGTAAACTTTCACATCAATACTTCATTTTGCCAGCACATTAAATCTATAATCGCAGTAGTAACTATCTGTAGTGTATAGTTTTTACAAGGCCAATTATCCGTTCTTAATAGATAAAAGAATATCGCGATTCGCTTGGCCAATGAAGTCAAACTGGCCTTGTGGGCTTTGTGATACTTTCGATGGTGGTATCAAAAAGATGATCCTTTCCAAAACCTTACTCTTAACCTATTTCCTTTTGTTTTCGCAAAACTTTTCTTCCATCCGGATTAATTAACATCTGCCTTCCTTTGTTTTTTTTCTTTCTTGTTCTTTTCTTTTGAAGGTGTGTTTTATTTCAAATATTTTTAGAGATTCATTCCTAATAAGTATCTTTTGTTCAAACAGGGTTGTTGTTATGATTTGCAGGAGGCAGCTTGAAAGTAGTTTCATTCGTCGAAAATGGAATGAAACGGATATATTTGGTCAAAAGCTGAAGGGTTATTATTTGTTATCAAGACGTCTCAACTTCTATTTCATGAAAATAATACCATACTAGGATTGGCAATATAACATAAAATTGATTTCATCCCATATTCCTTTTTTTGTTTTTGAGAAGGGGGGGGGGGATTACATCCTGTGTAGTTTAAAAACGAAAGCCTTGAATGAGATCTGATTAACAGCACAGCTGTTTCACGACTTTTATCGTGTTCCGACAAAACTTTCACACTTATTTAAACAAAAACGGTTTTAAATTTACTATGTTTATAAAATGGCCTAAAAATTTATAAATAATTTCTCTGAACATCACGTAGATTTAAAGCCCTATCGAGATGCAGAACTTCTTACGAATTGCCCGGAAAATTTGTGATTAGGAAGTTTTAATAGCTCTCAAAATACTTGTATGGTTGAAATGAAAAACCTGGGAGGTCATCATCAATGTTGATAGTTGCATTAAAATTATACTGACAATTTTATTGTGCTGCAAATAATATTAACTGGTGTTGTAATTTTTTTTACTAATTGCTTCTCTTTACGCCTGTTTTGGTTATGTAGAACTCGCGCCGCTCTATGTTTTTCCTTTAAATATTTTGACAGCTATTAGAAATTCCCAATTACTAATGAATCGATAAGAGCAAAAACGACACAAGTCACAAATATTCGAAAAATCGTTTTTCATGGAAACAAGCTCTGGGAGGCAAGATGCGTGTTGAGTACAAAACTACATCAGTTAGGTGAGTAGTTCAAAAGATACGGGGCCCGTCTTTTGAACTTAGCCCATTAACCGCCGAAATTTGAAATCATTTTTTGTTTTTGATAAAAATCATAAAAGTTGTTCTTTTCAGCCCATACAATACTATTATGCTGCAAAAAGAGCAAAATATCACTTACATTTAGAAATATAGGGTGTTGCGTTGACGCAACGTCAGCGGAAAAGGGGTACGGATGCGAAGTAGTTTTATTTGATACAATTCAGCAGTTTTAATGCGTTTTAGCCAGGTAAAATTTGTATGAGCTTTGATATGGTTTTAAAACGTGCAGAGAACTTTAGAAGAAAGTGAAATTTATTGTTAAAAAATCGTATAATTTTGTTTAATAAATTTTAAATTTAACAAAAACTAGATTAGCCAAGGTTATATATAATAAACTTCGTTGCAATCGGGCAATATCACAAGTATTGCAACGATAAACAGTTTGACAATGGCAACGGGACCGCAGTCAGCCCGATCAGGAATGCATCGGACTCGTAACCGGAGGTTTCCGGGTTTGATCCTAGCCGATCAAAGATCCATCGTCGTCACTAATGGTGGCTGGGCGACTCAAAATAAGGGTATGGTCACAAAGTCCTCCAAGTGAAGCGATACATCTGGCGGTACTAGACAAGGGGTTTGCTCGGCCCTTGGTCTGGTTCAAAAGAACAGAGCGCTCGGAGTTAAATCGAACTTCCAACTTAATGGTGCTCGTAAAAACGGAAGCCGTTCTTTTTCCAACTTGAATCGGGTAGATCTGTCTCTGGCTCGTGTACCCGAGTAGTTTCAGAAACAAGAACGCAGTGGCAATACTTACACCGTAGGCTTTTGTTATTTCTAAATATTGCTGTAAAATGCCTCCGAGGTACTGGCATTGGTAAACTGAATTTGCTTGGCCGTCCTGTAGCTGAACTTTTAGTCTGTGTATATTTATCAAAGTGGGGGGGGGGGGGGGGGTACTGTAAAACATAAAGTGCAACCTCTCTTCTAAAATCCAACAGTGACTTTCTATGTTTCCTTCTTCAGCCTTAAAAGTTAGCCTTGAAAGTGTCCAAGCATTTGTTTGTGCAACATCAAAAATCACTTTTTCTCTCGGTCTATAATTCTATAATTTGAAACTTGACTATCGCACAAATCAACATTACCAATTTTCATGTTACATTGCTCAATGATACAAGGCTGAAGAACAGAAACCTTTTTCTTCTGAATTTTAGAGTAGCGAGAAACGTTCTTTACAGGCTCAATGTTACCGTAAGTAGAACCTCGTATCATCAGCAACAGAGTTTTTATTTATTTATTTATTTATTTTTTTTTTTTTTTTTCAAAAATCTGTTCTAATGCTTCTTTAACTAAGATATCGTGTTCTGGTCATTTCAAAACGCGGAGACGAAAAAAAAAAAGCTTGCAGAGTCAAAACGCACAGAATAAAAATGAAATCGATGCTTTCGGAAAAGCAGTTGAGACAGAGAGTCTGACTACCCCTTTTCCGCTGACGATGCGCTCGCGCAACACCTGCTTTTGCTTTCCTTCCCTCCCCCACAGAATCAGTTTCTGAGTGGATTTTTTTTATAAAAGTGACCTTGACTAAGAGTATTTCACATATAAACCCATACTTTTTTTCATTTCTAACTTTTTTGATTGAAAAATAGATCACAAATTTGAGCAAAAAAAACTATGTTAGAACCACGATTTTTATTACATATAATAAAAAATGTTTGAGTCAAATTTTTTGCGAAACATTTTTCTGACGTTGTTCTTAAACCTAAAACTGAAATCGATACAAAAATTAGTTAAATAGCGAATTTTTTATGATTTTTTATGATGACCGTTGCGTCAACGCAACACCAGCGGGTAATGGGTTAGAGCAGTCACAAAGTCCTCCAAGTGAAACGATACCTCTGGGGGTGCTAGGGCCTATGGTTTGCTCGACCCTAGGTTCTGGTTCAAAATTAAGAACAGAGCGCTCTTCAGGGCCCTATCCCGGTTAAACCACTAAGCTGGTAGATACGGGGGACCCTGGAGGGTGAAATGAAATGAAATAAACAGTTCCTCAACCCGGAACTTGAATCGGCGAGTTCCGGACATTTTGTAAGAAGTTCTGAATCTCTATGAGGCTTTAAATCTACGTGATACTTAGAGAAAAACTTTTTAATTTTTAGTCCGTTTTAAAAACATGGTAGATTTAAAATATTTTTTTTTTCTGCTTTTTAGTATTGTGTGTGAAATTTAGCAGTTGATTTTAAACTGTAATGAGATGTTGTCAGAGACTTGCGGTACATTTCAGTTTTTTCTCAGATTGTTTTAACTTGATATAAATAAAGTATAATTACGTGTATTGCTTTAAAAATTTAAAACATTTAATGAAGTAAGGTTCAACAATGACTGATCAACAATGAATTTTAATTGAATTCTCACCAACATTTTAGCATGAGATAAGTTAAAAACAATTATAATTCACGCTCTAATTTCCTTAGAACTTTGGAAAAGAATTTATATGATGCAGAAAAATGGGGGGGGGGCAAGCGCGGATACAAGGGGGGAGCCAAAAAAAAAAAGAAAAGAAAGGGAAAAGGGAAAAAAGAAAGAAAGAAACAAGCACTTACCAAAAATGTAAAAAAAAAAATAATTTTCTACCTTTCTAGGAATGAGGGATTTATTATTTATTATATTTCTTTTTTGTTCCTGTGGAACTGAAATTTGGCACCATTTTCAAGACAGCGCCGATAAATTAAAAGTCTCTACAGGCAGAAATGCAAATGATAAAAGGAGAAGGGGGATCCCTTCCGTGTCTCTCCCATTTTGCCACAAAGAAAATTCGCCACCTTGTGATTGACAGGTCAGCTATACGCTTCAGTGATCTCCTCTACACAGTGGGAAGGGAAAAGTGGTTGGGATTATCTATCCCTAAAATATTCCCTTCCATTTTGCCACAAAGAAAATTCGCCACCTTGTGATTGACAGGTCAGCTATACGCTTCAGTGATCTCCTCTACACAGTGGGAAGGGAAAAGTGGTTGGGATTATCTATCCCTAAAATATTCCCTTCGACTACGTAATCCCCTACCCCTACCCTCGTATCACTTCATGAAATTAGGATAAAATTAGGAAAATGTAGCTGGGCAATTTTATTTGACTGTGTGGGCAATTGTCCCCCCAAAAAATCCCTTAAAATATGCCCTGCTCGATGCTAATCCCTAAAATTTTCCCTGCCGTCAAGAAAATACCTACGATTAAGATACAAGTTAAATGGTATCCCCTCTCCTGCAGCGAAGTCACGCCTTCTTCTTTGTTAACAAGTTGGATGGCAATTCGACCAGGTGGCGAATTATCCGTAGGATCTATCCTTCGCCTTCGAATGCATACATTCCGAGTCGCCGATTTCTTGACGCCCGTCATCATATGGAGGGACGCCTTTTGGAGTCAGTAGAACTGAGCAACGTTCCTAGTTCGGTTATTACTTTCTTGTTTATGCAATTTTATAGAGAGGTGGTTTAAAACAAGGAAAATGTAGCAAATCAAATATATCATTTGGACCTGAGCCACTTTTATCAACTAAATCGCCGTTAATATCCATTGAATCGCATTCAAACACAGAAAAGACTGAAGGTAAGTTCCGTTTAGTGTAATGCATGCAGGGGCTTCCGAATCTTGAACTATTCAAAGAGGAAAATTTCTGAATTTGCTGATTGAAATTCCCAGTCACCTTCACACTAGGATAAGATTTTCTAATGAAATACTTTACTACTGTGTAGAAATTTGTTTACTCATCAGCCAAAATTTGCCAAAAAAGGATGTCGCAATGACTTCAATTCCGGGCACCCCTGAATGTATGCTAATACAATTGTAATACTACTAATATAAACTACAGTAACTATGCTGAAAACCGATGTAAGCAAGTGATGATGTGTTTATTTTTTTTCTCTCCCCTCGTTCTTTATCTCTGCAGATTAATGTCCAGGATTTGTCGGTCCACATTTTTTTAAATATTTTAATTGATCTTAATTTGCAAAAGGCATAACATTTAAAAGGTTTTGTTTGATTACTTTATTCTCAAATTTCTGCAGTCTCAATAGCCATATAAGGCCTCGTAATGCAGAATTTTGTATCTATTTTTTAAAAAATTTCCCGGGGGAAACCCCCCCCCCGACCCCCTAAAACTAGGGATATTCTACCCTCCTTCATTTAAAAGAGTTAAATACATCCCCTACAAAGGTCATTCTTCTAAAAATATTTAAAAAAAACACAAAAAGCAATAGCATTGGAAAAAAAAACATAGGTGGGAGGGATCAACAAAAAGAAAAAGACCCATCAACACGCACACATACGTATGTTTGTGTTTTTATGCTTCTTTTTTTGTGGGGGAGGGGGGGGGCATATGTGCCATTTTTTGAGGGGGTTTTATATAATATATATATCTATATATCTATATATATATATATATATATATACACTGCGATGCAAAAGTTTAGACAAAACGCAAATAGGTGAATAAAAAGAAAACTATTCAACGAAATACTTTCAAATTTCTACTGCAGGTACACAATATGGTCCCAAATACGTGTCTACAGTTCTTATAACTATAACTGGAATCAAATTTTGGATATTACAAAAGATATTTTTTTACATTGTTGCAAAAGTTTAGACAATAGTCAGATTTTATGCAAATATCCCTTGAAATGTGATTGGTGGAGGAAATGCAGGACTGTATTATTCATTTATAAAGTGCAGAGATTGCTGAACAAATAATCAAAATCTCAAAAGCTCTTTAGTTCTCGTGCAAAGAAGATGAGAAAGTTTGGAAGCCGAAATTAGAAATGAACCTACTTTATTATTTTTTTGTCTTTTAAATCGGCTCTAGTATGGTAGTACATTGTTTTTTACTTTGTGGAAAGCAAATTCAGACATGCGTATCGATCAAAAAGTCCAAGAAAAATTATATTTCTGAAGGATGAAGGAAGTGAAAAAACGGCTCAGACTGACGATTCGCCCCTTAATCCTACAAAACTTCAACTTGGGTCAAAAACAGCACGTGACAGCATAAGTAGATGAACAACTGAATCGGAATGCATAAAAAAAACAAAGAATTGTGCTTGAGCCTTTTCGGACAGAGTGTCCCAAATAAGCCTGATTTTATTGGTAAAAGCAGCACAGCATATGATCATTGGATATGTCTCAAGTCCCGCGAGAAGAATTATAATCCATCTAGGCCATCCCAATTTTAATAATTTTTATCAAAGAAATTACCATTCCTTTTTTATTCACGATGATACATATGCTGCTTTTCACATTAAAATCTGGCTTATTTGGAACAATCTGTCCGAAAAGGCTCAAGCACAATTCTTTGTTTTTTTTATGCATTCCGATTCAGTTGTTTATCTACTTATGCTGTCACGTGCTGTTTTTGACCCAAGTTGAAGTTTTGTAGGATTAGGAGGCGAATCGTCAGTCTGAGCCGTTTTTTCAATTCCTTAATCCTTAAGAAATATAATTTTTCTTGGACTTTTTGATCGATACGCATGTCTGAATTTGCTCTCCACAAAGTAAAAAACAATGTACTACCATACTAGAGTCGATTTAAAAGACAAAAAATCAATAAAGTAGGTTCATTTTCAAATTTCGGCTTCCAAACATTCTCATCTTCTTTACACGGGAACTAAAGAGCTTTTGAGATTTTGATTATTTATTCAGCAATCTCTGCACTTTATAAATGAATAATACAGTCCCGCATTTCCTCCACCAATCACATTTCAAGGGATATTGCATAAAATCTGACTATTGTCTAAACTTTTGCAACAATCTAAAAAAATGTCTTTTGTAATATCCAAAATTTGATTCCAGTTATAGTTATAAGAACTCCAGATACGTATTTGGGACCATATTGTATACCTGCAGTAGAAATTTGAAAGCATTTCGTTGAATAGTTTTCTTTTTATTCACATATTTGCATTTTGTCTAAACTTTTGCATCGCAGTGTATATATATATATATATTATATATACATATATATATCCTATACTATAATACGAGAGATGTTTGTAATGTCGAAAATCGCCCCGGAATAAATAAACTCCGGTAAACTTGGGGGTCTGGGGTTTTTGGCCACGGGGAATCGATTGACACCGGTTTTGAAGCGCTACGGTCGAAAAGTTCGGAGTTACAGATAGGATTCATTAAACGTTTGAGAAGATTTCTTACTACGCCATTTTCTTTATGATTACTCTTATTGTTATACTGTTTCATAGCAACCGCGTGCTAACAATGGATTTCATATTTAATCCCATCAGCGTAAATTTATGTTTTTATGGTATTTGGCAAATAATTTTTGGCAACATGTTAGAATTGTTATTGCTTTTGAAATTTAAAAGAGATCGATCAAAATAAAGTTAGAATTGGGTATGGGCAGCGGTAGAGCCGCTATATAGACAGGCCGACGCATCAAGCTTAAGTTTCACCACTTTGGATCCAACTCATTAACTTTCACTTTCATTTTTCATTGTTGAGGAATTAGGGTTACCAGAGTAAAGTTTCGGGACATTGCCAAGCTTTGTTAAATTTACGTAAAAAGTTACCAAAAAGCGATAACTGGCCAGAAAAGACAATCCTCACACACGCGCTGGATCCAAAGTGGTAATTTTGATGCGTCGGCTCGTCTATATAGGGGCCTGAGGCCGCGGTAGTCCAATCGGTAAGTCGTCGGACTCGTAACCGGAGGGTCTCGGGTCGATCATATAGCCGCCGATCAAAGGTCCACCGTCTTCATTAATGGTTGCTGGGGGACGTTAAAAATGTTCGTGGTCACAAAATCCTCCAAGTGAAACGAAACCTCTGGGGTGTGCTGGGCCAAGGGTTTACTCGGTCCTTGCGCCTTCTTCAAAAATGAACAGAGCTTTCTTCAGGGCCCCATCCTGGTTAAAAATCGAGTTGTGGTATGTACTGGGGGGGGGGGACCTGGAGTGTTAAGTGAAGTGAAAGTCAAAACCAACTGGAACCAAATGCGTACTGGAGAACAGGGACTCTGCATCCATTCTCATCAACACTCCCGCGCCTTCGGCGCCAAATGAAATGAAATTAGGTGTGATTTTACGATGAGCATGGATTAAATAGGGTTGTGTTTTTTAAAATAAACTACGGCTGTTTTGAATGCGTAATTGCAACCAAAGGCTCAAAAATGCTTTTCAAGTTTATCTAAATAAGTACTTCGCACTTTAGAAAAAAACACGAGTTTACAAACCTCTTTTTTTTTTTACCGAGCGTGCTCGGTTCTCTGGTACACGTTAGGGGTAATACGAGGAATGGTTGCCAAGTCGAAAATCGCCCCAGAATTAATTAACTCCGGAAAACTTGGGGGTCTGGGGTATTTGGCCACGAGGAATCACGAGGTTTTGTTTTTCTAAATAAATTTGTCAATATTGAACTTCAACACACTTCAATCTTTACACTGCTCACTTTGTACCATTTCTTTAATTGTATAGTTTTTTTTTATATTTCAGTTACATTTTATTTCCTATGACTTTTCAAACTTAATCTTTGTTTTGAATAGTGCCCTTTCCAAACTCTTAACTTTGTTTAGAATAGTTTACAATGGTGCACTTTAACCGGTTATCTTTTCACCAATGGTTTCACAAATTTTCTTATGGCATGTATTGTTTTGATAAATCACAATTGAAAATTTAAATCTTCGAGTTAGCTTCGACACCTGTTTTCCTCGAGCGGAGCTCGGTCACCCGCTGGTATATATAAATATGAAGGTAAAAAAAATCAATCGCCCCCCCCCCTTGAAAAGTTTCTGGATCCGCCCTTGGGGGGGGGGAGGTTCTTCAGATATGTAATTCTAACTTGTGCGAACACTTTTCCGTCTTCATATTAGACGATGTATGCAAAAATGTTGATTAAAATTGGAATAAACTTATAATTAATCGTTAGTTATTCAATTTGATTAGAGAATATTGCATTGTCATTTTGTCTGAGATTACATACAGAATTTTAAAAGAATCCGATCACAGGAAGTGGGGGAAAATTGAGTTGCGAGATACCACACTGTAAAAAATGAATGTTGTTTTTACAGTATAATACAGCTAATTTTATAGTATTGTAAACATTGCTAATTTTACAAAATTGTTGGTTAATCTGTGCTTTGGGTCCCTTTTCTCGCCAAACACGGATTTCGGTTTTGTCGCCATAGAAACGACATTTTTGCGTAATGTCTCTCGGAGCTTTCAACTGCGCGAGACAACAAGGAAAAACGCGCCAGTTGGCGATTTTTTGAAAATGCGCCAAGCAGAGACCCAAAGCGCATTTTCACCAAATTGCTAAATTTTACAGTTTATTACAGGGCAAAATCCTACTTTAGGGTCCGGGTTTGCGATTTTTTTCAGACTTTAGCTTAAGGTTGCAATCATTTAGCTTAAAATCGCCAAACAATCCAATCATCCAATGATAATTCTGTGGTTGCCAGATTTAATAATTTATCGCCGGACCAAAAACTAGGATTCATCCTATTACAGTTTTAAACTGGAACCTCTGCTGCCAGTATTGCATTGTTGTTTTTACAGTAGGCAATAAACTGTAAAATTTCAAACTTTTCAGTTAGAAACTGTAAAATTGTTAGTTTTACAATTTATTACTGTGCATTTTACAGTGTCAAATTAGAGCCACGGCTGCCAGTATTGTACTGTAAAAGCAAAAGTTCCTTTTTTTGCAGTGCAGCCGAACAGACAAACACCAAAACAAGTCAATAAAAACATGGTAATAAAATAGTAAAAATCATTGTTGTCTCTAGAAAATGTAACAAACAATCAAATTTCGTAACAATGGTGCAAATGTTTTCCCGTTGTTAAAAAATGACAGAAACAAGCAACATATTTATTACTTTAAATTTTACTTAATCGATTTTATCTCGAAAGCAAAATTCAGTGAATGTTGGAAATTTTTATGCAGAAGAAACCATATTAGGAATTATAAAATGAGGTAAGTATTTTAAAATGCAATTAATCCGAGTAAAAATACAAGAGTTACAAAAATAGTAAGAGTTATTGCTTCGTTGCAGTGTCATAGTAATGGACAACGGTACAGGATTCTGCAAAGCGGGTTTAGCCGGTGATGCAACGCCATTGGTTGAATTTCCATCAGTCGTAGGAAGACCTAGATACATAGTAAGTACTATAGCGCAGATATTATTCTTAGAAAAGAACAAGCGCATTACCTGGATTAAAAATTCGTGAGGGCTATCCATAAATAAAGTCACACTTGGTTTGAAAAACATATGAGCCAATATTTTGAAAAGTGCCAATTTGAAGTTGGAGTTTTCCGATTCAAAAAATTTTTTGCAGAAAAAATTTAATATTGGATTCTAAGTCTAAATTAGGTCTAAATGCAAGAAAATAAGGGGGGAGGTCAAGGAAGTTATTTACCCCCTCCTTAGATTACTCACTTTTAAGCCGTTACAGATCTGATGAGTGTTACAGATCTGATGTTAATATGAGTTACATATTT
Organism: Uloborus plumipes; assembly: GCA_038373865.1. Taxonomy (NCBI): domain Eukaryota; kingdom Metazoa; phylum Arthropoda; class Arachnida; order Araneae; family Uloboridae; genus Uloborus; species Uloborus plumipes. The sequence goes on from JAXGGA010000270.1 coordinate 145,344, forward strand.
GAGTTTATGCTTTCAGTCTTCGTTAACATCTCTAAAAATGATATCATTTCCTTGCATTTTTAACATAGAATTAAGATAATTATATTAAAAGCTAAAAAATCAAATTTCATTATAAAAAAGCATTTCTTGGAAATAAAAATGAGCGATAAGGTTTTTAAATAAAATAAATTATGAGATTACCAAATCCAAGCTAATAAAACATTTGTTTTGTTTTGAAACAACACACAACTTCAACTTTTTCAACACAACACACAACTCTGCTGCTTGCTTTTCTTTAATTAGTTGCAGGAAATTTAATTGCTTGATCAGAAATTCAAATTTAGCATGCTAGTTATTATCTAGTTATTTAGCGAAGTTATCAGAACTTGAAGCACCAAAAAAATAAATAAATAAATAAAATAATAATAATTAATTAACTTAATTTCTGCAGTGTCAATTTTTCTTATTTTACTAACTTCTATTGTCAGGTCATACAAACTACAAGTGAAGCAATTGTACTAAAACTCATTGCTTTTCATTTTTTAAGAACAAAAATATTCAATATATATGGCTAAAACCTATAATTTTTGCTTTTTAATAATTCTGAAACGTGTGAGTTAGTTCGGTAACATATTCGCTGTTTTTCAATGTTACCGCTCTGACTGTTACCGATCTGACAAACCGACAAAGTTTTTTTTTATTTCCGAGTCGATAGCGCTAAACCAAAATCAAACACGTGGTTTTTTTACTTGTAATAAAGGACTATACTTATATATAAAATCGTTTTAAAATAATAAAAACTGCGCATTTTAGCGCGTGTTACCGATCTGATGACTTAAATGACACACATTTTATAAAATCACTTTCAAAAATCTTACCTACAATTTTAAATGCAGAAATGCAAATTTTTAATTACGATGCGATAAAACATCACACCAGGTACTCAGTATCACGTGGTATAGGTGCAGGAAATGATTTTGGGAGCCTAAACATAGATCGAAAGTTATTGTTACCGCTCTGACGGCGGAACTAGGGACACGCTTATTTCGCATCGGCTAGAAAATCAGAAATCGATTAAAACAAAAATGAAATAAAATATTAACAAAGGGGTAAAAATAGAATCGTTTTTTGTGCAAGTGCGTTTTTTTTGGGAAGTTAGAAAGTGCGCATGACCTGTTTGCATGCTAGGCTTTGCTACTGAGGACACGTTACCGATCTGATTTTTGATGTATAAAAACAATATTTTCCGAAGAAAAAAAATTTTTTTTTCCGTAGTTATTAGATGAAATGAAAGCAAAACCTTATCGTCTTTCTGGGGAAAATTATCTTTTTAACTAGTTATTGAAATACTAGTGAAAATTCATTTGGGACTCAAATTGGCACTTTTCTAAATATTAGCTCACTTGACACCCCTCCCTCCCTTTAATCGCAAAGTGTCACACTTCACCTTATCCTACACTGTAAAAAAATACATGTTTTTACAGTATAATGCAGCTAATTTTACAGTAGTAAACTGTAAAATTTCTAATTTTGCAGTAGTAAACTGTAAAATTGCTAGTTTTACAGTTTATTACTGTGCATTTTACTGTTTTAAACTGGAACCTCTGCTGCCAGTAGTACACTGCTATTTCACAGTATAATTTTATGGTTAAATTGCTAATTTCACAGTACGAAACTGTAAAATTTCTAGTTTTACAGTTTTAAACTGGAACCTCTGCTGCTAGTATTATACTGTAAAAACAGCACTTTATTTTTTGCAGTGTAGTTCACGTCACAGTATATTATCACAGTATTATTAAATAATCCTAGTACATTAATGATTTTATTTTAAACAAAATGTGGTATACTAAAACCTGTGTAAGGTTACCACTTACACAGTTTGGTTAACTTCACTGTTTTTACTGTATGTCTCATTTTCTGCTATCCCCTCCCTCCCTCTCCCTCGTCACAGAATGTCACTAACCTCCCTCCTCCTCAAATCCTGACATCGTTTGTAGTCGATCCCGTGTACCAAAACTCGACTATATCACACAACTAGTTAATACCCAGCAAAAAGAACAAAGTGCTGAAAAGCTTTTAAAATCTGTAGAAAATATAAAGATGATTTGGAACATGATTAAAAAAACCTGCAGAATATTTAGAGAAAACTAAAGGAAAAAAATTTCCTTTTAGTTTTGTCCTTTCAGTTTTTCTAAAAGGAAAAAATAGCTATGAAGTTATCTTATTGGCCTATGAATTTACAGACACACGTTAAAAAATTTGATTGCTTACTATGAGAGTTAGTGGTTTTGTTCTTAGAGCTTTTTACCAATCCCGATAAGAGACCAGCCATGTGTCAACCCAATCAGAAACTAGGAAGCCCGGCCTGGAGTAGGCGTAGTATAAATTTATTACGTTTTATGGGTGGAGCAGGGCTCGGCAACCAAACTGACACACTGTAAAAAATGGTTGTTGATTTTACACTAAAATACTGCTGTTATCTACAGTTTTATACTGTTTCATCAAATAACAGAGCAAAAATGTTATCTGTTTTAACCCGCGACTGCGCAGTATACTCGATTCGGTGCTACACTGCAAAAGAATCCCGTAAATTTTACAGAATAGTAGTGGCAGCTGAGGTTTTATTTCCAAACTGTAAAATTAACAATAAGAAACCGTAAAATGTCTTGAAAAATAATTTTATCGTAAAATTGACAGTGATAAACTGTAAAATGTATAGCGATAAACTGTAAAACTAGCAGTGATATACCGTCTTATAAAGGAATTTTACTGTGAAATTAAAAATAGTAAATTGTAAAATTAGCTGTAATATACTGTCGTATAAAGGAATTTTACTGTGAATTAAAAAATGATAAACTGTAACTTTAGCATTGTAATACTGCTTTATGAATTAAGTGTCCCATGAAATTTACAGAACATAACAGTAAATGATGCAGTGATATACTTTCTCATAAATGACTTTGCCCTGTAAAATTAACCGTAACTACCCATAAAGTTAGCAGTATTATACTATTTGTGTGAAATTGTCATTTATTAACTGTGAAAGCAATAGTAATATATTGCCTTATAAATGAGTTATGCCATGCCATTAACAGCATTAAACCATAAATTCATTAGTAAATAGTGATTTTTGTGCTAAGAGATTAATTTCGAGCACAGGCCCCTCATTTGGCCAGGCGAGGGGGGATCCCCCCCCCCCCGACTTTGGGAAATCAATGTATTTTCATATAAGTGGGCATGGTTTTTGCTGTTTTCCGATGAAATCGCATTGTGTTTGCACCCTTTGCCCCCCCCCCCCGTAAAAACTCATCAGTAAATAGTGATTTTTGTGTTAAAAGGTTTATTTCAAACACAGACCCGTCATTTAGGGAGCTCAGGGGTGGGGGTTGATTGCCCCCCCCCCCGGGGCTGACTTTGTGAAATCAATATATATACATATCAGTGGGCATAGTTTTTGCTGTTTTGCGATGAAATCGCATTGTGTTTGCACCCTCCCCCCCCCCTGGAAAAAACATCAGTAAATAGTGATTTTTGTGTTAAAAGGTTTATTGCTAACATTGTTGCATTTCATGGCCACAATCATTTGTTTCTACACTAGGTGGCCAAAAGTATCCGGACACTTTCAAAAATTCACATTCTTACATATAGCTCGAGAAATAAGTGATCAATTGTTCTTTAACTTTAGTCATACAAAATATAGACTTCACCGAACATTTCCAAGTTGAAATGAAATTACCCTTGCATTTGGGGGACGACAAGAAGGGGGTTGAAAGAAAAACCGCTTTTTGACCATAACTCTTCGAAAATAGCTCGGAATAAGCTATCAATTTCAGTAATTAATTAGCATACTATGTATAATTACTGTACAAATTTTTATGAACGTACCACTCTTACTTCTAGGGATATGAAACATTTTTGAAAAAACGGCAATTTTATTTGAAGGGTTTTTGCTCATAACACGCAGAGTTTTTGATCAAACCTTATCACAACTTCAGAAAAGATGACAAAATACAAGAGAAAGAACATACTAAAGCGGTAAATAAAAATATTGAAAATTCGATGAGATATGAACGTTAAAAGGAAATAATTTTTCACGGCGCATGCGCGAACGACAGAAATTTATAACTACAAAAATATTGTAGCCTGATTTATACTGCATCTTATAAAAAAAGTTCCAGTTGAATATCATAAAAAATGAAAAAGATATCAGCGATCTAGTGAGCTGTATTTCATTCAGTCGCAGACAATACATAAATAGTGAGGGGTTGTCCACAAATAGTGTGGTGACAATCGATCATTTTTTTTCAATGTTAAATTGTATACAGTTTGAAAATTTATATTCGGCATAGAAGTCACATTTCGTCTGTTCGGCCAAAAAGACCTTATACGTACGTTTCCAAAAGTATCCGGACACCCTCTGAAACGTTGGTTTTGAAAGACGACGCAATAACCTTTAATTTAAAAATAGCTCTTTGTGGACAGACCCTCACTATTTATGTATTGCCTGCGAATGAATGAAATACAGCTCACTAGATCGCTGATATCTTTTTCATTTTTCATGATATTCAACTGGAACTTTTTTTATAAGATGCAGTATAAATCAGGCTACAATATTTTTGTAGTTATAAATTTCTGTCGTTCGCGCATGCGCCGTGAAAAATTATTTCCTTTTAACGTTCATATCTCATCGAATTTTTAATATTTTTATTTACCGCTTTAGTATGTTCTTTCTCTTGTATTTTGTCATCTTTCCTGAAGTTGTGATAAGGTTTGATCAAAAACTCTGCGTGTTATGAGCAAAAACCCTTCAAATAAAATTGCCGTTTTTTCAAAAATGTTTCATATCTTCAGAAGTAAGAGTGGTACGTTCATAAAAATTTGTACAGTAATTATACATAGTATGCTAATTAATTACTGAAATTGATAGCTTATTCCGAGCTATTTTCGAAGAGTTATGGTCAAAAAGCGGTTTTTCTTTCAACCCCCTTCTTGTCGTCCCCCAAATGCAAGGGTAATTTAATTTCAACTTGGAAATGTTCGGTGAAGCCTATATTTTGTATGACTAAAGTTAAAGAACAATTGATCACTTATTTCTAGAGCTATATGTAAAAATGTGAATTTTTGAAAGTGTCCGGATACTTTTGGCCACCTAGTGTATAGCTAAAACACTGACAAAAAAGAAATCAGAGGATTTTGTATGTTGCAAAAAAACAGACTACATTACATAGGTAGCACTTGCCTTAAGTTTTTCAGATGTAGAAAGTAGTTTCTTTAAGATTTGAAAAGCAAATATTAAACCTATTTTCCTGTTAAACACATATCATAAGACAAATCCAAAGAAGTTGCAAGTTTTTGTATAATGTATATTTATTCTTTTGCCAGATTCAAATGTAATCTCTTAATAAATTGGAAATATATGTAGTTGCATTATCGATATTGAGACATTTCGAAAATTGAGTTAAAGAAATAAATGGGATTAGCAATCTGAAGTGATCAACAAAAGTTGAAAATGAGTATCTTAAAGTAGAATAACATCCGGTACAATAAAAAGTAGAACCTAAAAAGAAAAAGAAATGTTCCTTTTTAGTTATTTATTTTACTCTAGCAATGCATTTAGCAATTGTAAAAAAAGTAACGGAGACTAAAACTTTCGCTTTGAGAGCTACATGGTAAAGTAATCTGACTTACTATTATAAGATAAAATCATGGTGAAACTCATAACTATGTTCATTTAAAATTATTTGATTTTTAAGCATTTATACCTTTAATAATAGTATAACTTTATGGATACAGCTATTTTTTCTGTCTGAAATAATGTCATGGATTTTTTTTTAAGTGTTTGCGTCGTATTTGGAAGGTGGAGCTATTTTATTTGAGAAATACTAGTGACCATATGTGAGGTTCTAGTCCAGAGGAGATGAAAAGTTTCAGCACTTGCATCGTATAAGCAGAACTAAGGACTTTGATTGTAAATACATGTTTTATTTGAAACTCCAGTAGTATCTATTATATTTCAACATTAGAGTTAAAATCGATCAAAATAAAAACACGCAGTTCAAATCTGCTCAGTTACTAGAGTGAAACATTTTACTTAGCAAACTAAAACTTGTCTTTTCTATCTGCACGATTCTGATCGAGTTAAAAAATGGTTTTACTTAAAAATTATTTCACAGCCAGCTGTATTGTCTTCAAAAGAAAATATCTAAACATCACCGCTTTTATTTGCAACGTGTTTTTTTATTGACATCATGTATTAGGGCGATTCTCTGTAAACTCGTCATTTTTCACATGAAATCTGACCGGGCACGGTTTTTTGAAATGTTCGTATAATTATAATACTATTGCTCAGAAAATGAATCTATTACTTTTGTTTGAAAGAGGGCCAATTGAAGCTTGTGTTTTTCTGATAAATCATGATAGGGGGTAAGTCCCCCGCCTAGTATAACTAGGCAGGGGACTGTGCCAGGTGACTGTGTTTTTGCTCTTTGTAGCGTAATATCTGCGAAACTATTGGAACATAATTAGTTACGAGACTACCTATAAATTTAGGCACAAATCGTGGACATAATAACTAATATGTTTTATAATTAAATTAATTGACATTAATAAAATCACTTCCCAGAGGACTGTTTTCGCAACGGTCACGATGCATACTTTCATCACAAATGTGTCTCTCAAACTAAGCAAAGTAGCGTTTCAACACCGTTCTCGGCGATTTCGGCAAATTCACACTGATTACTTTAAACTTCATGCCAAAAAGAATTTGCAAAAGTTATAAATTTTTCGTATTACAGCTTTAAATTTGTTGCAGGGGACTGTTTGAAAAAACTCCGGACAGAATTGACATGACAATTTTAAGTTTTAGAAATACGTAATTATACCTTATTTCATAAGAAAAATATAGCTTCATTATTCTATTTTTAGATATTAATTGCCAAATTTATGTAGTGTTAATAGGTTTTTTGAAATACTATCTTTAACCCTTCACTGCACGGTGTGCCAGATCTGGTACAAACCAAATAAACCCTCATATATTCCTATGATTTTTAAATGCAGTTAAACTGAGCTTTGTGCCCCTTCTGGAACATTGCTATAACAGTTTAGTGTGATTTTTATGCACTAGTTAGTTGCACTAGTCTAGGTATTACAGTTCTTGCTTTTGAAAGAAAGAGTGTCTGCATTTCCGTTAGAAGTGTGCTTAGTCATTATTTCCTTCGTTCTAAAAATGTTTAAATACACTTAGTGGAAAGTTTGTTCATACCACTTATGGCACAAAACACATTGTAGATTATTAAACTTATAGTATACAAAGCATATGCTATGTGCTTTGTGCCATATATAGAACAAACAATTAAAACATCATTTTTGGTGCACATTTTTAAGATTAATTTTTTTCTTCATTTTTCCTGAACTCAGGGCTATTTAAAAAGTAACAAATGATTTTTTTATGAAAATATAAAAAATCGTGCAGTGAAGGGTTAACAGTTAAACTATGGGATTGGGACAGCCAGGGGACTGTGTTTTTGGCGCTTAGATAATTTCTAGAAAAAAAAAATAAATTGTTATCACTCCAAATACAATTGGGCCACAAAGTATTAATGCTTTACTTGTATTTAGAGTGATAATTACTTTATTACACTTTATTATTTTTAAAATATTCAGTCCGGACAGCCAATTACCAGTTTACAGAGAATCGCCCATTATAGAGTTTCATTTTGAAATCCATTCCAAATCCGTTAGCCTTTTTTGGAAAGTTGAAACTTTTGCATTGAGCACTTACTTGGTGCATTTTTTTCACATTCTTGCTCACTTTAGTGTCACTGTTAATGTTAATGTTAAGAAAGCAGCTGTCAAAATAAAAATAGTCAATAATCCAATAAAACTTGCAGAAACTAATCCTAAATACATTTTTAAAAAATGCATTGGTGAATTTAGTTTGCATTTTTTTAAAATAAAATTTCAGTGATAAAACTTAGAATTTTAGGATTCAGCATGATCTAAAATTAAGATGGATTACGAAGCAAGTAGTTTTATTCTTTAACACTTTTAACGTATACCTGAAATGGAATTGAGTGCTGTACGTCAGATACCAGGCCAATTTCGAACTTGTTGTATGTTTTGACAAAGATATTCCACAACATTCTAGTTTTTAAAAAGGTTCTGAAGCAGTTTAAATTTGTTATCTTCCGCAATGCTTCGCCACAACAACGCACCGAATATCGCCATAACTGGTCATTCTGACAAGCTTTCGCCGCCTATGGCTGCGTGTAGTGTAGGTCAATAGCAAAATGGTTTCAGAGCTGTTATGGGCGCGTCTCTCTAAACTTGTAAGTCGTAGTCCAGGCCGAGTATTTAAAAAAATAAAATATTTATTTCTCTTAGTATAAGTAAAGCATTAGTACTTTGTAGCCAAATGGTATTTGGACGGATAACAATTTAAGTTTTTTTTTCTAGAAATTCTCTAAATCTTAAAAACAGTCCCCTGGCTGTCCCAATCGTATAGTCTAGCACTTAAAGATAATGTTTCAAAAAACCTATTAACACTCTACATAAATTTGGCAATTAATATCTAAAAATAGAATGATGCAACTATACATTTTTTATGAAATACGGTCTAATTACGTATTCCTGAAACTTAATATTTTCATATAAGTTCTGTCTGGAGTATTTTCAAACAGTCCCCTGCCCCAAATTCAAAGTTGCAATGGGAAAAATATCTTACTCTTGCAAAAATTTTTTGGCATGAAGGTAAATGGAATCGGTGTGAATTCGTCGAAATTGCTGAGGATGGTGTTGAAACGCCACTTTGTTTAGTGTCAGAGCCACATTTGTGATGAAGGTATGCATCTGGGTCGTTGCGAAAACAGTCCTCTGGTAAGTAATTTTATTAATGTTTATTAGTTCAATTATGAAACATATATTAGATATTATGTCCACGATTTGTGCCTAAATTTATAGGTAGTTTCGAAACTAATTATAATCTAATTATTTTGCAGATATTACGCACCAAAGTGAGAATACACCGTCCCCTGCCTAGTAATACTACGCTTGGGACTTACCCCCTACCATAATTTATCAGAAAAACACAAACTTCAATTGCCCCAACTTCAATAGAACTAAAGTAATAGATTCATTTGCTAAACAATAGTATTATAATTATACAAAAATTTCAAAAAAACATAGCCGGACAGATTTTGTATAAAAAATGACGAGTTGATAGAGAACCGTCCTTATAACAAACTTCGTAAAAATAATTTTTTTCTTGTATTTTTTGCAAAATCTTAACTTTGCCTTAATCAAACGAAAAAACAATTTTCAACAATTAAGAATATACTGTCAATCAACGGTAATTTAATTATTTTGAGATTATTTTGAGATTGTACATTTGAAAATTTAATTATTTTGAGTATAAATTTCCTTTTCAAAGTTTATTTTTCCGGAAAAAAAGTTTAAATTTAGTTCTTTTGACAAAAAGTGAAATTTCGATATTTTATTGCTTTAAATGTTGTGATTTTAACTAAAAATTCTCAAAAACAGCCCTTTAAATAGACTCAGACGTTAAGATTATAAGTTTTAATACTGATCTACTTATAATCATATGGGATTTAATAGTTTTTCTTAGGTTCAAGACCCCCCTGCGCTCTATTAAGGCTAATTGTTTCAAATATTCCTACATTTTTACTACAGATTTTAACCAAATGTTTAATTTCTTGAGTTTTCTTTGCTGGAAGAACAGAATTGTGCTGGATTCATTTCAAAGTTACATGGTTACATTGCAAGAAACTAAGTGTTGGTTTATTTTCAAGTTTATTCCTTTTAAAATAATGTTTTTGTCGAAAGTATAAGATTACTTTCATGATATCTCAATTTGAATTTACTTCCATATTTCTTCTTGCTTTAATTACTTTAAAACAAATCACCTTTGTTTCAGTATAAAATTCTGTGCTAGATGGAATCTTGGTATAGATTCCTTTCAGTACATTTTTACTTACACAGTTTTGGAAGAAATTATTTCTGAAACTACAATTTAAGTTTTGCGTTTCGTATGTTGAAACTCCATTCTAATGAACGTGAACCAGTCAAGTGCTAACGTGATTATTGGTCTGGTCATGAATTGTATCTACTCTTCTATTTAGCCTTTATGTTTACATAAACAGTAAAATAGTTTTTTGTTTCATAATTCCTTGGTCATTATAGCCAAAAACTGCTGTTTACCACAATGCTATTCCTGTTTTTTTACTTCATAGGTAAGTACACTTATATATTTTATAATGAATTTCGTTTTTGTCACTTCTTGCACCTTTAGTAAATGCTGCTTAAATGCTTAACTTCAAAAGCTTTTATTTAGGTGCCTTTTAAATCCGAAATATGTATAAGCAATATTTTTGTAATACTATGTTTTAACAGCATTTTTTTTTTTAATGGGCGATTCTCTGTAAACTCATAATTGGCTGTCCAGACCCAGTATTTTGAAAATAATAAAGTGTAATAAAGTAATTATCGCTCTTACTACAAGTAAAACATTAATACTTTGTAGCCCAATTGTATTTGGAACGATGATAATTTTTTTTTTTTTTTCTAGAAATTAGCTAGCACCAAACAGTCTCCTGCCTGTCCCAATCTTATAGTTCAACACTTAAAGGCAATTTTTCAAAAAAACCTATTAACACTACATAAATTTGGCAATTAATATCTAAAAATAGAATAATGCAACTATATCTTTTTTATGAAATAAGGTCTATAATTACGTATTTCTAAAACTTAAAATTGTCATGTAAGTTTTGTCCCGAGTTTTTTCAAACAGTCCCCTGACACAAATTCAAAGCTACAATAGAGAAAATCATCTTGCAAATGTTTTTTGGCTTGAAGTTTAAAGTAGTCAGTGTGAATTTGCCGAAATTGCTTAGAACGGTGTTGAAACGTAACTTTTTTTCAGTTTGAGAGCCACATTTGTGATGAAAGTATGCATCTGGGTCGTTGCGAAAACAGTTCTCTGGGAAGTGATTTTTTTTAATGTTAATTAGTTTAATTATGAAATATATTAGTTATGCCTACAATTTGTGCCTAAATTTATAGGTAGTTTCGTAACTAATTATGTTCCAATTATTTTGCAGATATTAAGCAACAAAGTGCAAATAAACAGTCCCCTGGCACAGTCCCCTTCCTAGTTATACTAGCAGGGGGCTTACTTACCCACTATCATGATTTATCAGATTTATCAGATGATTTATCCCACTATCATGATTTATCAGAAAAACAAACTTTAATTGGCCCTCTTTCGAAACAAAGTAATAGATTCGTTTTCAGAGCAATAGTATTATAATTATACGAATGTTTCAAAAACACATGTCCGGGCAGATTCTGTATGGAAAATGTCGAGTTTTCAGAGAATCGCCCTTATTTATGATTTCCCCAAAACAAAGTTAAACCGCTTATGTTTTAGAGATCGTCCTAAAAGGATGTCGCGTTTTGACAATAGAAGTTAGCTAAACTATGGCTGTTTGAGGCACGGGGGGGGGGGGGAGGGGGGGTAACAAGAAATGAAACTTTTCACATTTTAGTTCACACAAAAGAATTTTGTAAACATAACAATATGTTTTTCTATTAAGTGTGACAGGGGAGAGGAGGTGTAACGTGAATTGCGAAACGTTGAGACAAAGGGATGGAGGAGGGAAAGCATGTTGGAAAAAAAATAATGCGTCACTTATGTCCATTAGGGTGGAGCGAAAAACAAAAATTTTGGAATTTTATTCTGTAATACCTGGCAAAAGCTGTGCATGCGTAAGTATAATACACATATAAAATATTATCAAGTTTGCACAACTCCTTTAGGGTCCTACCAGGACTTGAATTTCTCTAAAACTACGAAAAAATGTCTATTTTCTAAAATTTTTTGGAAAATACAAATAATCACCATTTTTGTTCTAATGTGATTAAAATGCTTCCTTTTAACACTCTTTTCATGCATCTTAAAAATTATTTAAATTTTATGGAGTATTAAGTTCGTACATAAACCGCAAAGTTCTGTGAAATTAACCAAAAATTGACTTTTTTTACCATTTTTTGCACGTAGCAATAATTCTTCTTTTGTAATCCAGATACTATTTTTTTGCAATGAATGGGCAAAATGCAGCTTTTAATTGTAAATGCAATTATATTTCGTTACATTAACAGCCCAGAACGCACCACAAGGAAGTAGCTGCATTTCGGGTGTCATTCTGCCTCTCCCATCCACCCAGCCACGTTATTTACATATTTGCAATACATTAATTAGGATGCAATTACTGCCTGATGTTAAACAGGTTTCTCCTTTTGAATCAAAGTTTGAAGTTAGACTCATGTCTCAGTTTTCGCATTGATGGTTGCGAGCCCCCTCCCCCCATAAAGTTTTTCATTTTAATTCAAATCTTGTCTCTTCCTTCAATAGCAATCTACCGTCTCACTAACCAGTTTTAAACCCTTAAAACAGTCGGAATGTAGAAGAGGTATACTTATTGAATCACTGATAAAGTACAACTTGTTTTTGAAAAGTTAACTTATTAACACAGCAAGAACTCGGTGGAAGATTTCGAAGCTTTAAAAACGGATTTAAACAACGAGTAAAAGTACTTGATGGACATTGTCAATGCAGTACAGAACGAAAAAGGTGACCCTGGTCTCACTATCGAAAATCGGAGACCTTTCAGTCATTAGCTTTCATAAAGTCGAGCTAAATAGAGTTATGAAGCTGTTGATTTTCAAGATGAATTTCTAATGAGATAAAGATACTCGTCAGTTATATCATTAAAAATGTGCTTCTGTCTAGTTCAATAAATTTTAAATTTATAAAAAAGAAAATTTCCGTGAAACATGGAGCTGTAAGAATACTAAAAATTACACATTCTATAAAAGTTTGGAATTATAAGAATAAATTGACTGGTCAACGCGTGTTTACTTTCCTCCCATCAATGATGTCAATTAAAAATATCTCAACTTTCAAAACTTAATATTGGTCATAAAGGTTCTCATTTTTTTTTATCGAAGTGTTTTCTGATCTTGTATGCATTTCTGTAACCCAACTCTTTTACAGTTTGACTATTGTCCAGTGCCGTGGCCAATAACAAGTTCTCAAAATTAACAAAGCAAGCATTTCTTCGAATCACCTGATCCACGAAAAGAAGAATCAATCAAATGAAATATAGATTGTGTAACTTTCACTATACCAACAATTCCATGTTTCACTGAAATTTTCTTTCTTTTTTTAAAATTTCTAATTTCTTGAACCGTACTGAAGCATATTATTCAAAGATATAACTGACGAGTATCTTTATCTCATTAGAAACTCAGCTTGAAAATCAACAACTTCATAACTCTGTTAGCTCGAATTAATGAAAGCTAATGACTGAAAGGTCTTCAATTTTTGATAGTGAGATCAGGGTCACTTTTTTCTTTCTGTATTACGTTGACAATGTCCATCAAGTACTTTTACTCGTTTTTTAAATCCGTTTTTAAAGCTTCGAAATCTTCCACCGAGTTCTTGCTGTGTTAATAAGTTAACTTTTCAAAAACAAGTTGTACTTTATCAGTGATTCAATAAGTATACCTCTTCTACATTCCGACTGTTTTAAGGGTTTAAAACTGGTTAGTGAGACGGTAGATTGCTATTGAAGGAAGAGACAAGATTTGAATTAAAATGAAAAACTTTATGGGGGGAGGGGGCTCGCAACCATCAATGCGAAAACTGAGACATGAGTCTAACTTCAAACTTTGATTCAAAAGGAGAAACCTGTTTAACATCAGGCAGTAATTGCATCCTAATTAATGTATTGCAAATATGTAAATAACGTGGCTGGGTGGATGGGGGAGGCAGAATGACACCCGAAATACAGCTACTTTCTTGTGGTGCGTTCTGGGCTGTTAATGTAACGAAATACAATTGCATTTACAACTAAAAGCTGCATTTTGCCCATTCATTGCAAACAAATAGTGTCTGGATTACAAAAGAAGAATTATTGCTACGTGCAAAAAATGGTAAAAAAAAGTCAATTTTTGGTTAATTTCACTGAACTTCGCGGTTTATGTTCGATCTTAATACTGCATAAAATTTAAATAATTTTTAAGATGCATGAAAAGAGTGTTAAAAGGAAGCATTTTAATGGTATTAGAACAAAACCGCTGATTATTTGTATTTTCCAAAAAATTTTAGAAAATAGACATTTTTTCGTAGTTTTAGAGAAATTCAAGCCCTGGTAGGACCCTAAAAGAGTTGTTCAAACTTGATAATATTTTACATGTGTATTATACTTACGCATGCACAGCTTTTGCCAGGTATTACAGAATAAAATTCGAAAATTTTTGTTTTTCGCTCCACCCTAATGTCCATACCCTAATGAAGCTTCTTTTGATGTTTTAAATTATTTTCTTTTTGACATAAACGTATTTTTAGACGTTATTCAGAAGGAAAAAACTTGTTTTCTAGAGCAATTTTTAAAACAAAGCTTTTTTTACGCATCTGAAGTATAAAAACGAAAATTGCATCAATATCCAGAGAGTACTGTGTTAAGTCTACTGCCTAAAGTTAATAATGGTAGGTTAATAGTCAGAAAAATAAGTAAAGCGCATGGTGTACCAAGAAGTACACTACAAGATCAACTACACTGCCGAATACCAGAGGTACCACGAAAAATGGAACCAGATATACTACGTATAAATGCTGCTCTGTAAGTTTCACTTTATTTATTTTTTTTTCTTTACATTCAATCACCCATATCACATAAGATCAATGAAACTGAAGCGACCGACTATTGGGTTCAACGTGGCCAAGCACTGGATTTCTTTTGCCTTCTGCTGGAGCATTTACTAGGCTTGGCAACAGCTTGGATTTTAATATAATTTTTCTTTCAATTTCTGAAACAAGTTGGTGCATCACTATCAGAAAAGTACATTCTAATGTTTTACCTTGTTTTTGTTGCTGTATTGAGAGCTGAAAGTTCTAGGTTAACCACGATCAGGAAAATATCTCTTAAATCTATGATTGCTGGTGCTCTTACCCTATTTAACGTACAAATTAGAGGATGTGGGGATTAATTCGATAGTCTGAATGTACGCTGTAGGCGCATACATCAATCAAATAGCAAGAATAAAGTTTAAAGCGCTAGCTTTCAGGTGCTTTTTTTGACCTAAAATAGCAACTTTGGAGCCTCGTTGCAGCCGAGCTAGGGCCTATGCAGTCAAACCGCTTTACATTGGTACTTACCCAGTGCAAATCGACCTAAAATCAGAATTACGTCCAAATCCGTGACCCTCAAGATCGAGCAGTTTAGTCGTAAGTAATGTTTTCCTAGATAAGTATAGGCTGAAACTGTTAGTGCATGCGTGCAATACATTTTGTGTCATTAAAAAAGTTTGGGTGCAAGTTTGGACTGTTTAAAGAAAAATGCTTCAATTGCACCATGGAATAGCATCCTATCGTACCTCCAAATCGACCAAATCTAATACAAATCGACCTGATAAAAAACAGCGGGGAGATTTACTTTAGCAATAGTCTATTTTTTGGCTGTTCAAATACAACAAAGGTGAGTATTACTATTTCTTTGAGACTTCCGACGTTTGCGTAAGTCAAAATAAAGTTTAGACTATGGTTTAAATTCGATTATTCCCCTTTTCAAGTCCTTCAATGTATTCTTAAAGTTGTCTATATTCTCAATTCTTTAAACGTTAGTTTACAAATAATTTTAAACTCTCACTTGTGCTCTAATGTTATTGTTAAGTATTACTTGACTCAGTTCTCAAGATTTTTATTAATAACGTCCTTACAATTTTTGAATATAATGTGCCGAATATGTTACGTGGTTTTGATTGTCAGGTTGTTGCCAACCTGCATTATCTTTTAAAATAAATACATTACATGCCCCTTTTAAAACAAACAAAAGGTTTTAAATGTTTTCCACAGAAGTAATTAATGAAATTCATAGTTCAAACGTATCCATATCGCTGAGGCTTAACAATAGTTCTTGACGATTTTCTTACCGAATTTTCCACTGTTTCTTTCTGAGAATTTGTAATATGAACCTTTTTGTCTTGCTTACTTGAATGGGCTTCATTTATTGCTTGATCTGTTTCTTCCGCTAAAGTCGAAGGATAAAAATCTTCCACTGATCTTTTATGAGCAGAACTATCTTGTTCTGACTTATCTGGGCGGATATAAAATCTGTTTCTCTTATAAATCCTACCATCTATCCCTTTAATAATATAAGACCGAGAATTATGATTAGTTTGAATGACAGTTCCTTGCTTCCACGGCTCTTTCGGCGTTTTTCGAAACCATACCTTTGATTGATCATGCAGAAGTGGTAGCTCTTTTCCATGCCTGTTTGCATATTTATTTTGTACTTTCTGTCGCTTCTTCAAAGATTCTTGTGCTTCCTTTACTGGGAAATTTGGTTGCATTTTCTCAGGATGAGATGGTAAAAGGGATCTTAGTCGTCTGCCCATCAACAATTCAGCGGGAGAAGGAAGATCAGAGGATGGCTGGGTTCTGTAGTCTAACAAGACCATATATAAATCTTTCCCATCTTGTACTGCTTTTATCAGTGATTTCTTTATTGTTTGAATTGCTCTTTCAACCTGTCCATTTGCCCTAGAAAAGTATGGTGACGTGATCTGATGGTCTATGCTCCATTCCGTGCAGAAACTTTTTACACAATCCGAGTCAAAGGGTGGTCCTCCATCACTCACGAGCACCTCTGGAATACCATGTCTGGAGAAAATCGATTTGAAGATAGTGGTTACATTTTGTGCATTGTTATGCTTCACTGACTGAACTTCCACATATTTTGAAAAATAATCGATCAATAAAATATATTGTTGCCCTTGCAAATAAAAAAAATCACAGCCCACTTTTTGCCATGGCCTTTCTGGTATTTCTTGATCAACCAGAGTTTCTTTCTGATTATTACGTTGATGTTGCTGGCAAATTTTACATTTGTTAATAAGTTTTTCCACGTCAAGATTCATGGAAGGCCAGTAAAAATACTCTTTTGCTTTTACTTTACAAGCTACTACACCTCTGTGCGTTAAGTGCAACTTATTTAGTACTTCTGATCTTGAAGCTTGTGGTACAACTAGACGTTGACCGCGACAAATAACTCCTTCTTCTGTACAGTATAACTCATCTCTGCAATGCCAGTAAGGTTGGGCGAATTTCTTAGTGTTTCGTTTATCAGGCCACCCATTTCTTATATGATATAAAACATCTTGTAATTCATTATCATTTAGAGTAAACGTTGCAAAGTCTTTCCACTTATTTGGTGAGGCATGAGCTAGAATACTTATTCTTACACTTGTTTCCGACTCTTCTTCATTTTGAAATTTTTCATCACTTAGTTGAGCTCTGGAAAGTGTATCAGCAATATGTAATAGTTTTCCTGGAACGTATTCAAGCTTGACATCATATCTGTTGAGTCTAAGGAGCATTCGTTGCAGCCTAGGTGATATAGTATCATATTGTTTCTTGTTTAATCCAATCAACGGTTTATGATCAGTCTGGACGATCACTGGTCTTCCATAAGTATAGTAATTAAAATGTTCTAAACCATAGATTACGGCAAGCAATTCTTTTTCTATCTGAGCATATCGTTGTTGTGTCTCACTTAGTGATGCAGATCCATAAGCTATTGGCCTGTTGTCTTGCAGTAGAACGGCTCCTAGACCATTGCGGCTGGCATCTACAGATACTGTCACAGTTTTCTTTTCATCAAAATATTGTAAGCATGGAGCTTGTACTAGAGCTTTCTTGATTTGCTCAAAATCTCGTTGAGTATTTGCATCCCATAACCATTGCCTATCTTGCTTCAGCAGTTGTCTCAAAGAATGGGTTAAATTCGAGAGGTGGGAAGTAAATTTTGATAAATACGTTACCATACCAAGGAATCTCTGCAACTCTTCACGGTTCTTTGGTGCTGGAAACTGAACAATGGCCTTGACTTTTTTAATGTCTGGTTCTATTCCTTTGTCAGATAAATTATGACCCAAATAATTAACTGACGACTTTGCAAGTTGAGTCTTATCAATATTGAACTTCAAGTTAGCTTCTCTAGCTCGCGTTAAAACTTTATGTAGTAACTTACAGTGGTTTTCAATGGACGAAGAACCTAGAGCAATGTCATCAATATATGGGTTTACTTCTGGTATATCATCAAAAGTTTCCACCATAGCTCTCTGAAATTCCTCTGCAGCGTTATTTAGACCAAATGGCAAAACTAAATACCTATATCTTCCCCACGGGGTTGTAAATGTAGTTAAAAATGACGACTCTTTATCGAGTGGTAGTTGCCAAAAGCCATTCTTTGCATCTAAAATCGTAAATATTTTACTTCCTTGAAGTCGGGTAATAAGGCTATCAGTTTTTGGTATTGGATAGTGAGGTCGTAAGATCACTTCATTAAGTGGTCTCGGGTCCAGGCAGATGCGTAATTTTTTGGCTGTATTAATAACAACAATGCTATTTACCCACTCAGTTGGTTCATTCACTTTTGTAATTATTCCCGAATCCATCATATTTTGCAGCTCTTCTTTAACTTTATCATGCAAAGCAAGAGGTATTTTGCGCGGTGCTGCTATGTGAGGGGTGTAGTGATCTTTCAGTTTTATTTTTACAATACGGTTTAAACGACCAACCCCAGTAAATACGTCAGAAAATTGGTTGACAAGTTCTTGAGGTGTTTCCCCTAAGTAATTCCTGGGTCTCACTACGTTATAAAGTCTTTGAATAAGTCCTAATTCCTCACAGGCTTTGAGGCCTAATATTGGACTTGAATCCAAAGAGGTAACTAAAAATTTGAGGATCGTTTTCATTTTCGCTGTTTTGCAACAAAGCATACATTCGCCAAGAATTGGCACGTTATTATCGCTATAATCAAGTACATTTGCTTTGACTTTCTTTATCAATGGTTTTTCTGCCCATTTTAATAACTCGCACTTTGGAATGACATTAACTTGTGAACCAGTGTCCAATTTAAATGTGACTTCATTCCCATTTATCTTCAATTTATGAAGCCATACATTTCTTACATTTTTTTCTTCCAAATGATTTACATGGTTCAATTCTCCTAAGTAGACACTTTCTGAATCACTGTCACTAGTTTGCTCTACAGCATTAACTCTTGGCAAACGTTGTTTATTATTTAATTTTGTTCTGCAAACTTTGGACCAGTGATTATTTCCGCCACAGTTTCGACATTTAGTGCCAAATGCAGGACATCTTCTTGGTGCATGACTTTTTCCACAATTTTTACACAGAAATTCTTGTCTTTGCGAATGTATGTGATTTTCCTTGTATTTTACTACATCTAAATTAACTTTTCCAGCTTTCTCACACATTTCTGCCGCTTGCACTCTACTTTGCTCGGCCATTTTACATTCAGAAACAATTTCATTCAGAGATTTCTTATTTTTGCTAGTTTCACGAATCAGCCGCTCTTGTAACGATTTATCATCAAGTCCATGAATTATTTTATCACGAAGCATTCGATCTGTAAGTTCACCATAGTTGCATTCCACTACTGCATAGCGTAATCGGGAATAAAAGTCCACAAATTTTTCATCATTATTTTGTCTTTCTTCCAAAAATTTGAAAGAGGCGTAAACCTCATTTACATAATCTTTGAAGTATTTATCAAATTCCTCTAAAATTTGCTGCAATGTTACTTCGTTTGATTCACCGTTAGGCTTAATGTTGAAAGCTCGCAACTGTTTCTTCAATTCATCGCCACAAACATGTCGAAAAAGTGCTGTTTTCGTTTTTTCCGTTTCTTTACCATATTTTAATGCTTCTATGTAATCGTTAAAATCTTCTCGCCAATGGCGCCAAGCTTCGGATGGATTTGATCCGGGATCAAATGCTGCTATTGTTGGAAGATTTGCAGTCATTTTATTAATTTATTTTTAATTCATTAAACTAATATTTTACTAAGTATACAAACTTATGAAAAGTACTTTTTGCTTCTAGTACCGGCTACGTGAGTACTTTATACTCTGACACCATGTTAAGTATTACTTGACTCAGTTCTCAAGATTTTTATTAATAACGTCCTTACAATTTTTGAATATAATGTGCCGAATATGTTACGTGGTTTTGATTGTCAGGTTGTTGCCAACCTGCATTATCTTTTAAAATAAATACATTACAGTTATAACTATTTTAAAATCTTTTAGTTTAAAAATTGTTTTTATACATTTTATGTGCTATGTTAACTTTAAACTTTTAATTGCATTTAATTCTTAAATTCCCGTTGATTGACAGTGATAAGTTGTCAGAATGGCCCGTTCTTGCGATAATCGGTGTGTTATTGTAGCGACGCATGTAATACTGGGGAAGAAAACAAATTTAAACTGCTTCAGACCCTTCTTGAAAACTAGAATGTTGTGTAAAATCTTTGATCTCTTGAACGAGTTCGGAATTGGACTGTTATCGGACGTTATACACTCAATTATATTTTAGGTATGTGTTAAAAATGTTAAAAAAGAAAACTACTTCGCTTCGTAATCAACCTTAATTTTAGATCTTGCTGAATCGTAAAATTCTAAATTTTATCACTTAAATTTTATTAAAATAAAAGTACAAACTAAATTCACCAATGTACTTTTTTTATTTATTTAGTATTAGTTTCTGCAAGTTTTATTGGATCATTGACTTTTTTTTTTTTTTTTTTTTTGACAGCTGCTTTCGTAGCATTAACCCCAACAGTGGTATAAAAGTTCGCAAGAATGTAAAAAAATGCACCAAGTAAGTGCTCGTTGAAAAAGTTTTAACTTTCCTAAAAGGACTGGCGGATTTTGAATGGATTTCAAAGTCCGCTCAAACTGTATAATACACGATGTCAATGAAGAAATATGTTATTTTTAACTGCGGTAATATTTAAACCTTTTCTTTTGTAGACAATACAGCTGCCTGTGAAATAATTTTGAAGTAAAACCAGTTTTTAACTCAATGGATCAGGATCGTGCGAATAAAAAGACAAGTTTTATTTTGCTGAGTGGAATGTAAATGTATTTTGCTGAGTAGAATGTAAATCTGCTCTAGTAACTGAGCAGATTTGAACTGCATGTTTTTATTTTGATCGATATTAACTCTAATGTTAAAATACAATGGATACTACTGAGTTTCAAATAAAACATGTAATTTACAATCGAAATCCTGAGTTCTGCTTATACGATGTAAGTGCTGAAGCTTTACAGTTTCATCTTCTCTATAATAGTACCTCG
This sequence comes from Uloborus plumipes, assembly GCA_038373865.1. Classification (NCBI taxonomy): domain Eukaryota; kingdom Metazoa; phylum Arthropoda; class Arachnida; order Araneae; family Uloboridae; genus Uloborus; species Uloborus plumipes. The sequence goes on from JAXGGA010000270.1 coordinate 166,566, forward strand.
CATATCGTCACTAGTATTTCCCAAATGAAATAGCTCCACTATCCAAAGACAACACAAACACTTCCAAAAAAATCCATGATATTTAAGATAGAAAAAATAACTGTATCCCTAAAGTCATACTATTATAAACGGTAGAGCTGCTAGACAATGAAATAATTTTAAATGAACATAATTCTGAGTCTTACCATGATTTTATCTTATAAGAGTAAATCATATTACCTTACCATGTAGCTCTCAAAGGGAAAGTTTTAGTATCCGTTACTTTTTTCTCCAATCGCTAAACGCATTGCTAGAGTAAAACAAATAACTAAAAAAGAACATCTCTTTTTAGCCTACTTTCTCGTTAAAAATATAAGAAAGACGAAAAAGTATTAAAAGTAGCTTAATGCATCTAAAAAATATCGCCAAGTCTAAAAAATATCGCCAAGTCTAAAAAATATCGCCAAGTCTAAAAAATATCGCCAAGTCCAAAAAATATCGCCAAGATAAAAACATATCGCCAAGTCCAAAAAATATCGCCAAGTTAAAAAAATAAAAAGGTAAAATGAGTATCGAAAAATTAAAAATTTGAAAGTAGGGTATTGAGATGGGGAATTTGTGTGTCGGTCGGTCTGTCGGTCGGTCTGTCGGTCTGTCTGTCTGTCCCCCCCTAATAACTTTTGAATGAACATTCCGATTTGGACAAACTTTTTTTTGTTGGAAAGATCTCGACGAGTACAGCTCATTCCCATATTTGATTTTTCGATTTGAACAATTTTTGGTTCAACTTTGAACCGTTCAAACAACCTGTCCCGCGATGCTAACTTTTGAATGAACAGTCCGATTTGAACAAACTTTTTTTTTGTTCGAAAGATTATTTCAAGGATACTTCATTCCCGTATCTACATTTCCGATTTGAACAATTTTTTGTTCCACATTGAACCGCTCAATCAAGCTGTCACCCCTAATAACTTTTGAGTGAACAGTCCGATTTAAACAAACTTTTTTTTATTCGAAGCATCTCGGCAAGGATACTTAATTACCGTATTTAAATTTTTAATTTGAACATTTTTGGTTCAACATTGAACCGTTCAAGCAACCTTTCCCCACCTAATAACTTTTGAGTGAACCGTCCGGATGGAATAAACTTTTTTTTGTTCGAAAGATCTCGGAGAGTACAGCTCATTCCCATATTTGATTTTTCGATTTGAACAATTTTTGGTTCAACTTTGAACCGTTCAAACAACCTGTCCCGCGATGCTAGCTTTTGAGTGAACAATCCGATTTGAACAAACTTTTTTTTTGTTCGAAATATCTTATCAAGGATACTTCATTCCCGTATCTACATTTCCGATTTGAACAATTTTTCGTTCAACATTGAACCGCTCAATCAAGCTGTCACCCCTAATAACTTTTGAGTGAACAGTCCGATTTAAATAAACTTTTTTTTTTGTTCGAAGGATCTCAGCAAGGATACTTCATTACCGTATTTAAATATTCCATTTGAGAACTTTTAGTTCAACATTGAACCTTTCCCCACCTAAAACCTTTTGAGTGAACCGTCCGAATGGAATAAACTTTTTTTTGTTTGAAAGATCTCGGAGAGGCTTTCCCATACATTCCCATATTTCCTTTTTGATTTGAACCATTTTTCGTTCAATATTGAACCGTTCAGAAAAAAAAAAATAACATTAGCGTCTACGGGGAATTTAAGTTGAATGTTGATCCTGAACTTAAAGTCGGATTTCCTTCAAACTAACTTTGTAAGAAAATGGTTTTGATAAATAATGTTTGTAAAGTACTTTTCTGAGTAATCTTCTGTGAGGACTCTGATTCCGACTCCAACTCCGCGAACATGGCGGAAATGCAGGCTCAGAAATAAAATGACTGAACGTGCAGACGATTTTTTGTTTATTCATTCATTTGTATTATTTTATTTATTTTTTTTTTTCTGCAGACGATTTTTTTGTAACAAAAATTTTTCATTCACGAGAACATTTTATTCTTTATTTATATTTAACAGCTGGCAACGGATTAAAAGTGAAACTCGAGACATTTTATTAACGGACTAGTTTTTTTTTCTTCTTTTTTTTTTCTTTCTTGAATAAAATGTGTTTTGATGCTCTTTGTACTTTTATTTATTTATTTATTTAATTTATTTTATTTTTTGAAAACGATTAAGGATTTTTTTCTACGGTAGAACTGCAATAGTTACATTCTTTAAAAGGTGCGACAAAACTTTATTTATTCATTTATTTACTTTTTATGTGTCTATTTCATCTGATGAGAGGGGTATATTTTGCTTTTCGAAATCAGCTCTAAGTGCTAAAAAGGTATGTTTGACATAATTTTCAGTCTCAGATAATCAAGAGAATAATGATCAGATGCGAGAATGCCGATGTCGATGTACGGGAAAGTAGGCTCGTTTAGTTCTTGACAGAACTTCTTGTTTTAGGTTCTCCTATCCTTGTTCTGGATGTCATTCTACTTCAGGATACACGTTTCCAGCTTTTGTTGATCACTTCAGATTGCCAATTCCATTTAGTTCTTTATTAAAATTTCCAAAATATCTCAAAATAGAAAATACAACTACGCATATTTCCAATTTATTAAGAGATTACATTTGAATATGTTAAAAGAATAAACATACACTTGGCAACTTCCAACTTCTTTGAATTTGTCTAATGATGTATGTTTATAAGGAAATTAAAAATATTAAAATATCAGTTGTATGTGTCTGCTGCTGCGAATACTTTAAAATATTACATTTGTCATGCTCCAAAGTTTAACTGCACAATAAAGCAAAGTGTGTGCGTGTGAGGGGGGAGGCACATAGTAAAGTAACAAAGTACATATATTTCCTGTTATGGAATAAAACTTTCTGAATTACACAATTTTTATGGGGGTAAAAGTTTGCTTAATGCCAAACAGCATTTTTTAAAGTTACATTAAAACTTGGTTCTAAACATATTTCTCTTTTTTTCAGTTACAGACTACATTTCGAAATGAATCATCTTCTTCAGTTTATGTCATTAAGTTTATAACTAATGAAATTTTGTTTTCTAAAAAGCTTAATTAACGTTAAAGTAGTACTATAAAATATGGGTATCGCATTGCTTTTTCAGTATTAAAGTAAAGTTAATAGTACCAAACCGCATACTTATCAAAATCAATGTTTTTATGCAAAAAAAAATGAGTCATTTGCTTTTCAAATCCTAAAAAATTTACTTTTTTCAGCTGAAAAAATGAAGACAAGTGCTACTAATTTAATGTAGTCTGATTTTCTACAACGTACAAAATCCACTGATATATTTTTCGCTAGCGTTTTATCTATACAAGTAAATAATTTTGAGCCATAAAAAACAACAATGTTGGAAAGAAACCTTTTATCACAAAAATCACTATTTACTGATGAGTTTATGGTTTAATGCTGCTAATGGCATTGCATGACTCATTTATAAGACAAATATATTACTATTGCTATTACAATTACAAATGGAAATTTCACACAAATAGTATAATACTTCTAACTGTATGGGTAGTTACGGTTAATTTTACAGGGCAAATTCATTTATAAAACAGTAAACCACTGCATCTTTTACGGTTATTTTCCGTAAATTTAATAGAACACTTAAATCATAAGGCAGTATTTCACTGCTAAATTTACAGTTTATCATTGTTTATTTCACAGTAAAATTTCTTCATACGACAATATATCACTGCTAATTTTACAGTTTATCACTGTTAATTTTACAGTAGATTTCCTTCATAAAACAGTATATTACTGCTAATTTTACAGTTTATCACTGTTAATTTTACAGTAGATTTCCTTCATAAAACAGTATATTACTGCTAATTTTAGTTTACTATTGTTAACTTTACAGTAAAATTCCTTTATAAGACAGTATATCACTGCTAATTTTACAGTTTGTCACTGTAAATTTTACAATAAATTTCCTTAATAAGACAATATATGACGGCTAATTTTACAGTTTATCACTGTAAATTTTACAATAAATGTTCTTTATAAAACATTATATTACTGCGAATTTTACAGTTAATTTTTGCAAAGTTTGCAGTTCTAAAATGGAACTTCAGCTGCCAGTATTTTATTGTAAAATCAACGCCTTTTTTTTTGCAGTGCAAGGGGCAACTTTGCTCTCGGCGCCATTACTCTTCTGTTTATAGACATTACTCTTTTTGCAGCAATTTTTTTATTGAGTCGTAAAACATTACCATTATTATTATAAAATTGGCCTCAGATATTTAAATAGTAAAAAAAAACGAAAGAAGAGAAAATCATGAATTAATTTTCATACTATTCGATTGAAAAATTCAACGCGGCCCAAATTGAGCCGGCCCACCGGGCAAATGCCCGACTGGCCGTCAGGCCTATCCGTCCCTGCCTAAATGTATATCAAATGCAGAATCACCGTATATATATAGAATTTGTCTTTTACTTACTTTTGCAAATAACTGCGCAATTATAAAACATAAAGCAAAAGAAACAATAACATATGTCAGTTATTTACAATATTATGATTCTAATCTGATAAAAGCAGTAGGAAATGGTTAAGTAAAGATAATGCTTTAATGCAGCCTTCACACAAATTTTTATTTTCAGCCTGTTGTAGCCGGCCTCAACTACCGAAGCTTATACGTGGGTGGTGCAGCTCAGTCACGTCGAGGAATCCTTCGACTATCGTATCCCATCCGCCAGGGCATCGTCCGCGATTGGGAGGACATGGAGGTCATCTGGGAACACACCTTCCACCACTTGTTGGACATCGATCCTTCGGATTACGCGGTCATCGTCTCTGAAGCACCCAAGAATCCTTTAAGAAATAGGGAGAAGATACTTGAGGTAAATATTGTATAATTGCATTGATTCATTATTGTGACATCATGAATTTGAGGTTACTACAGCTTTCGTGTCATTTTTGCTTTGACATTGCCACAGATACTGTGTCGTCTTGTTTTCTTTGTCATTATTACAGCTACCGTGCCATCTTTGCTCTGACAATAATATATCTACCGCTGTGCCATCTTGTTTGATTTGCAGGGACGTCATTTCAAGTTTTTCCAGGGGGGGGGGCAAAGGTCCAATCACAATTCAAATTCACCGAAAACATCAAAAACCACGCCCACTTTTTTGTAAATACATTGATTTCTCAAAGCCAGGGGGGGCGATTGACCCCCCCCCTGCCCCCCTAAATGACGGGCTGTTGATTTGGCATTAGTATAGCTTCCGTGCCATCTTTGCTTTGACAATACTACAACTACTGTGACATCTTTGCTCTGACAATACTACATCTACCGTTGTGCCATCTTCACTTTGACAATCCTACAGCTACTTTCGCGTCGTTCCATCTTTGCCTTGACAATACTGTAGCTACCGTGCCATCTTTGCTTTGACATTACTACAGCTACCGTGCCATCTTTGATAATACTGCAGCTGTCGTCGTGCCACCTTTGCTTTGATAATACTGTAGCTACCGTATCATCTTTGCTTTGACATTACTACAACGACCGTGCCATGTTTGACAATACTGCGGCTATCGCCCTGTCGTTTTTGCTTTGACAATACTGCAGCAACCATCGTGTCATCTTCGCTTCGTCAATTCTACAGCTACCGCCGTGCCATATTTGCTATGACAATACTGTACCTACCGAGCCATCTTTGCTTTGACATTACTACAATCGTGCCATCTTTGAAAATACTACAGCTATCATTGTGTCATCTTTGCTTTGACAATACTATATCTATCACCGTATCATCTTTGCTTTGACAACACTACAGCTACCGTCGTACCATCTTTGCTTTGACATTACCACAAATCACATGCCATATTTTCATTGACGTTGCTAAAATTACCTTACCGTGTACCACCTTTGGCGTGACATTACTACAATTACCGTGAACTAGAATGAATTAAAGCTTTGACGCCCTAATTTTCTGAACTCTTCAATCAAGAGAACGGTAAATTCAAATGTTGAATAAGTAGCGTTATAGGAACAGAAAGTCAAGTAATAGAGCTGACAGTTATGAAAAATTCATTAAACCAGTATGGCATATTGATCATTTTCGTCTGTAGACATATCATAGCTCTTTGTCCAACTTTCAGTGATGCTACGACATAAAATTACCATAGTTCTCAAAGTATCAAAGTAGATTTCTCTGGAAACCATTAGCTTAGTAGTATTTGAGCTAACTTAATGGTTTTATTTTAGTTCCATTGTTATCATTTTTTATAGGTTCTTTTTGAAAAATTTCGTAGCAAGGGTGCTTTTGTTGCGATACAGGCTGTGTTGGCCTTGTACACGGGTGGACGAACTACGGGTGTCGTGCTCGATTCCGGGGCTGGTATAAGTCATGTCGTACCGGTGTACGAAGGATACGCAATTCATCACGCCATCTGTCGTCTGGAGTATGCAGGAAAACATCTGACTGATTATTTGAGAGAACTGCTGACTGAGAGAGGATACTATTTTACCACAACTGGTAATTATTTTTGCAAATATTAATCAATGTCTGCGAATATTTAGTAAAATAGAATTGTTATTGGGAAATGATCTAAAAATATTGCCCCAAAATATTTTGAAACTGAGAGAAAGAAAGGAGAAGAATTAAAGAGAACGTCATGAAAAAATTGCTCGAAAAAGGTGTTGCAGAATTTCACAAAAAAGTAAGGTTGAGCAAATTGACAAATAATAGGGTAATGTCTGCATCCACTGTTTTTCTATTTCATTGTAGATAAACGTTTCCAAGAAACTAAGAATTCGGAAATTGAAAGAAAGACACAAACAAATAAATAGTAAAAATAAATAATAAAGAAGCAGTGATCAATATTATTAACAATAATATCATCGAAAAATTTTAACTTTTTTTATTTTCAACAACTACTTCAGACTGAAAATATAATTTTCCGTTTTGTGAAACCCGTGAAAATAGAATAATTATGAGAGGTCGGAAGGTGAAGAAATCGTCACCAAAAGGAAAATTGTTTTAGAAAAAAAAAAAAAGAAAGAAACTGAAGCAACGTTGCCAGGGAGAAAGAATAGGAAATTGGAAAAAAAATGCTTTGGTGCTGACTGTGAGCGCCGATTTCAAGTTTTACAGATTTAGAGTCAAATAACCTGTGACAGGTTAAATAAAACAGTGATTTTTAAACTGCATTGTGCATTCTCATTTCTTTGTGACCTTCAGCGTGTAACCACGACATTGCTGTCACACGAAATGTAACTTGGCTTCATTATATAAACAAGGAGTATTACTATTATGTTGTTCAATGTTCCCTAATTAATCTTACCTTTTCATTGCGAACATGGAAAGCAAATCCATAAAAAGAAGCTACTTTAAACAGAATAAATTTCACGAATGTACTCTCTCCAAATTTGTATTCTTACAAATTTTACACTGATTTGCTGAGAAGTCAAATGTTACCATGTGATGTCACGGCATATAGCATGAAAAAAAAGGTAAAAAATGCCTCAAGAGTGGTTTCCGTTTGATAGTAATGAGAATTAAATTTATGAATTTTTGATAATAACAAAGGCTGTTGCTTTATGTCCAATATTGTAAAAAGCGAAATAATTTATCAGCCAGTCATTTCGTAAATGAAGAAACTCTGGTTTAATGACTGCTTTCTTCTTCTTCATAGCTGAACGTGAGATTGTTCGTGACATCAAAGAGAGCTTGTGCTTCGTGAGTGAAGACTTCCTTTCTGACATGCAGATAGCTGCCACCAACTTGAAGGCTTTCGATCAGAAGTACACACTGCCCGATGGGCAAGAGATCACAATTGGATCAGAGCGGTTCCGGTCTACCGAAATGCTTTTTCGCCCAAACTTCATCAACCTGGAAGATCCTGGAATACAAGTAAGACGACGAATGTAAAACAGAAGACGTTTTTTTAGGATATTGGTCATTTTGCATTTCTATGGTTGAGTGTGACTCAATATTAATTTTTGCCTCAAAATCTCCGTTATCATATGTGAGTCGATATCTATTTTACCCTCAGGAGTTCTTTTGCCGAGACTTCCTAGGGATTTTCTAATTCTACAATAATAGATATAGAGCACATGTAACAAAGTGCCGTTCACATGCGACGCAAAAGAAGAAAGCTTCGTTTCCTTTTTTCGGCGGTGCATTAATTAATCAGCAGTATAACAACTACTAACCCCCTTCATCAACTAATATCCTTCTCGCCCTGGCGCATCAAACTGTGAGTCTCACTTAACCCACTTCTGCTCAAACCAATAGAAAGAATTATTAGCAAGAAGCCAGCATCATTCCCACAGACTTCGGTAGAGAGAAAAAGCTGCCTAGAATCGAAGTTTTTGATTAATATACTAGCGAAGTAGTAAATCAGTACAAAATTGAGACCGGACGTATGAAGTTTCCCAATAAGTTCAAAATATTTCGGGTGCCTGAATTGACTCTGTTCTCGAGAAGATGAGGTTACACATATAGGTAGTAAGAGGATAAAGGCACACCTTCGAATTCCACCGGGATACTAACATGATACTAAATAACAGAACTAACCTGAGTGTATGCTCCTTGTCTTTTTTTTCCGCACAACTTCGAGAAATCAGAGTTACTTGCCCTGAAACCTCATAGCAGACATTAAATAGAGAACGGGTGCTTTTTAACCACTAGCATGAACTTGTTTAGTTGCACGTGAAAATGCATCTTGCTAACCCATATCAATGAAGTTATAAAACGCTGTTTTGGCGAGAAATATTTTGTACCTTTAACAACACGTGTATCATAATTAAATCAATATATAATTATCAATTATCGCTAATGAAACATCACGTCAAGGGTAATGAAACGGCTTGACGCGTGATAACGAAGAATTGTGATTTCAGAAGAAGACTAATCTCTCTACTCCCTCTGAGCCTAAGTCAATAATTACCAATGATAGCCGAAGAATTTAACTGCTTTAAAGGTACTGAAAGGGCCTGCCGCCTGATAAGGAAGAATTTTGCATTTCAAAAGGAAACTAATCTCTCTACTCCCTCTGAACCTAAAACAATAATTACCAATGATAGCCGATAAATTATTGCTTTAAGGGTAATGAAAGGGTCTTCCTCTTGATTACGAAAAACTGCCATTTCAAAAGGAGAGTCATTTCTCTACTCTATCTGAGCCTAAATCAGTAATTACCAATGACAGTCAATGAATTATTGCTTTAAGGGTAATGAAAGGGCTTGCCACGTGACAACAAAGATTCGTGATTTCTAAAGGAGGATCATTTCTTTACTCCCTCTGAGATAGAACAAAAAATTTGCTCGTAATCCGTCCTAACAAAATGATCTTATGCTCAATAGGGAGCCGTCTACGACACCGCCATGAGATGCGATGTGGACATTCGAAGGGACATCTTGGACAATGTCTTGATTTCTGGAGGGAGCAGTCTTTTCCCTGGACTGTCGTCAAGGCTGAAGCAGGAGCTGCAGGCAATGTGCCCTTGCCCAGTGCGAGTCTGGGCACCAGCAGAAAGGAGATACGCTGTGTGGCTTGGAGGTTCCATCCTGGGGTCGCTGTCCACCTTTCGAGAGATTTGCGTGACCAGGAAAGAGTATGAAGATTATGGACCACACATTGTACATCGAAAATGTTTCTGAAATTGGGGAACTGATACTCTTCTGATTTCGCAAGGGTTGAAATTTACATGATCTGTAGTTGAAGGGCATAAAGAAAACGCTACTAGAAGTGACTTGAAATTTTATTTGTTGCATCAATAAAGACTATCTATCAATGCAGCTTTTCACCTTTTTGCGGATTTTTATTGAAAAGTGTTTTCAGAATCCTTGTAATGTCTTTAAATCTTAATGTGCTACCAGTGTTAATAGTTTATAGGTAAAAAGATTTTAACATAACCTACAGCTTCAGGTATTAGCATATTAATATAAATAACTGATTAATTCACCTGTTGAAAATTAACCTTAAAACATTTTTCAAAATAAAAACAAAGGTAAAATATTTAAAAAAAAATGCTGTACTTAAGGTGTTTTCGACAGAGCCAATTCACCTATTTCATGTGGATTTACCCAAAATTCCAACAATTTTCTCTGCAGTTTCATCTTAAATTTTTTTTCGCTGTTCAAAAATGTATGAAATATGAATCAAATAAAAACGTGAAGAGCGGAAATGAGCCCTTTCCAGCATTACGAAATTTTGTGAGAGATCTTTGAATCGAAATTTTCTTTCAAAATTCATTAAGAGAAGCATGTTATATATTTCCCGTGTCTCATAGCTTTCTTTCAAATTTTTTAAAACCTTTTAAAATAGTATTGAATAAGTTTATTTCTTAACTCACTTTTGTTTTTAGCTACATTTTTGAACGGGATCATATTCTAATTGTGGCTTCTTTCATGTTCTTCATTTATCTGTTTTCTAATAAACTTTTAATAGCAAAATTGTATTAAAAAAGTAATATATGCCACATAATTTTAAATTTTAAAAGTTATATTTAGATAAAATTCAAAATAAATTAATAAATTATTCGGGGAAACATTGTAAACAAAAAAAAAGAAAGAAAGAAAGATTTCATAAATGTAATGAAATATAAAGCCCAACTGTCCACACGTGATGGTCAGAAGGGAGGTCACTGACCTTCCTAAAATGTCCTAATTCGGCAATTTGGTCTTACGATTCGGCAAATTTGAAGACAAAATCGTAAAATTTCAATTGAAAAAAATGCATTATGATGCTAAGCTTTTATTTTATCATTCTGTAAAATTTGTAGTTTCATTCGCGGCAAATCAAAAAAAAATTATCTGGTAAAAATGTAGGGACGATGCTCCCCTGGTGATGGTGGAATCACTCACATTAAATTTCAAAAGTTTTTTTTTTTTTTTTTTTTTAATAATTTTTTCAAGTCTGGAACGAAAAATTATTCGCCAGATAATAGCTAAAAAATAAATGCAGACTAGGAAACGACTTTTTTCCCCACGAAAAGCAAATTCAGACCATCAACCTTAAGTTACGCATGGCAGTTAGCCCTCACAAGTTGTTCCGATCCGAAGAACGAAACCTTTTCAGAAGTCGCTAACTGAAAGGAGGAAACAAAAAAGGGAAAAACTAACCAACATTGCCTCTTGTGTTGCGCCAGAAAACGAAACGCCCCAAAATCCTTTAAAATGTAAAAGGCTTTTTAGCCGTCTTTTCTTTCTTCTGAAAAGAACTCCTACTGCTGTTTCGAATGCTTGGGTGTCAACAGCAGTCGTGAGTCATTATGCGTTGTGCTGTCCGTCGGAAAAAGTCGGCTGTTCTAAAAATGCGTTCTAGAAGTTCAAGACGGAAAATTCGATCTCCTGGAATGTAAGTTTTCATCATTTTTATAAAGATTTTATTTCAGTAGTTCTGATAATGCACATGGTGGACTGTTAACCTTATTTATTTTTGGCCAGTTCAATCGTTTATTTATGTTAATGAGAACTAGTTTATTTTCACCTTGCTTTTAAGATCTTGTGAACGACGAACTTTCCACGATGATCAGTTTAGTTCTATGTTTGTCAAGGTATTTTCTATAACTGTATGATCGCCATCATGCTTGAAAAACTGATTTAAGTCAAATTTAGAATAAAATGAAGGAGGGGAGAGACAATGTGGAAATTACCATTCATTTTAGAGAATTTTGTTTACTAAAAGTTACCTAGGATCAAGGGCGTATCCAGCTCAACATGAAAGAGGGAAACAGGCTCGTCATTTGGGTAATGAGGGGGGTGGTCAATTGCCAACTGCCCCCTCCCTCCATCCCTGCCCGGATATTTGTATGTATTTTGTTGCTTCTCAAAAAAAAAAAAAAAAAAATGGATCGATATTTCCCTTTTGCGCCCCCCGCCCCCTACCACCTGGGAAATTCTGAATTGACGAGTCTTATGTGAGGCACTTTTCTTAATTCAAACTTTAATGCCGAATGGAAATCCATCCTGTGACGTCAGTGATAGAGAAGAGCGAGGTTTGTTTTTTTCAGCCAATGTGTTATTTTTTTTAAAAAAAACTTAACCCTTTAAGACCTATTGTGTAGTTTTGAAAACTCTTTCCTTTCGGAAGAGAGAAGGAACGTTTCCGCAATTGCATATTTGAGGGTGAAAAAAAAAGGCATTTATGCTTTCACGCGAAATAGGTTTTTTTTTTTTTTTTTTTGAAAAAATAACACTTTAGAAGGATTTTTCAAAAATTCATAAAACTTACAAAAATTGCTTGCTCTATTTTCAATTTTATAAATTTTATTTATTTATTTATTTATTTATTTTTCGTTATGTTCAAAATTAAATTTCCTGCATTTGAAAGCAAAAAATGTTTTTCTGACGCAATAGCATCGAGCTCTGTGCAGTAAAAAGTGCTAAAAATCACATAAAGCATGAAATAAGTTTCTTCTCAAAATAAATTATCAAAAATCGATCTCCAAGGTGCGCAATGTCGACAAAAATTATCCCTGTGTACCAAATACCCTGGGCTCTGCATACACACACAAACAAATATCATATTTTATTATATGTACAGAAATTGTTTATTAATCATGCAAGTTTTTTTTTTTTTAATTTGAGGTATAAATTATTATTCAATAGCCAACATCAATGCTTTAACTAAAAGCTGAAACTTTGCATGCACGTAATGCTATTTTTTTCGTTAATAAAATATACGCAACTTTTTACTCTTCATTTAAAACTACTGCTTTGGGGATACAGTGGTGCCATGTCTTATTGTGCATCGTCCAGTTTCCCAACTTTTAAGTGAACATTTTAGAATAATGCAAAGTAAATTTATTTAAGAGCATCAAGACTTAAAACTAAAATATTAATGGATATTGCTTTCAATGAGGTTTTAGTAGAAAAATTATATTTTCTGTGGTCCTTATGTACGTGAAAAGAATGCATTTATTTGGTCATTTATCTGCTGATTCTGTTATATTTTTACGAATGGACATTTTTTTATTTTGTAATATGAACACATTATTTTTGTGTTCGTTTTATATTTTGTGTTATTAGAGTTTTTTTTTATATATATATATATATATAAATCTCCAAACGTATAACAACACTGATGTAACCAAAACCAGAGCTTTATGGCGATTCAAAAACAGCAAAAGAATAGATTATAAGGCTTCCGATATTTTTCTAGGTTAAAATGAAATGTTGACTATCTTATGTTTATATCATTTGCATTTTCGTAAACCTTAATGTTTTATTGAACGTTACATTATTATTTTCAATGCATTAAACGTTATTTTGCAGAAACTCAGTATGGCTCTGATAAGATGAAGCCTGATCTTGACGATGCTTACTTTTTTTAGGGAGTTCATAGAAATTGCTTGTTATTAAAGCAAAGTGAAGGTATATTTCCTTTTTTTTTTCTTTTTCGTAATCCGTTGTTATTACAGCCCAAATCTGCGCGACAATGACATTTCCTTTTTTTCTAGTGAACTCATCGAAATGTAGTAAACATTGTCTAGGTCATGCTTAATCGTAATACAGCCAAACTAGATCTATGCTTGATTTCTTTTTTTTTTTTTTTTTTTTTTTTGAGAACCAAATAATTAAAACACCATCGTTATTTCCAATTTGCCAATAGAGAACTCAAAATGTCCAATGGAGTTTTAAAGTTTGGAAGATCACAAACTTAAACTCCTTGTATTGCAGTAGACTGTCGAAGATACGAAAGTCAAAAATCCGAAATGTCAAAAATACGAACTTGCATTTCAAAGCTCTCGCATCAGAGCCGAAAATCAGTTTTTTTAATGAGTTTAGGGCGGTTTTTCTTTACAGAAATTAATTCAATTTTCTTTTGGTAAAATCAGTGTATTTTCTAAAAGTTCATTCAATTTTCTTTGTTTTTATTACTATATAATAGTTTCACCTAGAGTACATTAGTACTACACAGTAAAAAATAGATGCTGTTTTGCAGTATAATACAGCTAATTTTAAAGTAAAAAAGTGTAAAAATAGCTAATTTTACACTAATAAACTGTAAAGTTGCTGCTTTACAGTTATAAACTGGAAACTCCGTTGCAAGTATTATAATGCTGTTTTTACAGTATAATACAGCTAATTTTGTGGTAGTGAACTGTAAAATTGCTGCTTCACAGTAATAGACTAAAATTAGCACTTTTACAGTTTATTACTGTGCATTTTACAGTTTTAACTGAAACCTCTGCTGCCAGTATTATACTGTAAAAACAACAGCTTATTTTTTACAGTTGTACGAGTATAAATACCCTTTATGTCCAGTTAACAATCAAAAGTAGATTTTTGTTGAATTTTGTTAAAATGTAAACTTTAGCGTCATGTACTGAATCGTATGTTATGTTCATAAATATTATATAACCACTTCATTTGGTTTGATGACATACCATTTCCTTAAAAGGTATTTCCTTGGTTCTTTATAACCGGAACATACATAATGTTCCGGTTAGTTCGGATCTTTGATGCTGTGCTGTAAATGAAAAGTTTACGCAAAATTCAATCTGTCACCTCAAATTTATTTTTGGCATATTAGCTAATATTTAGAAAAGTGCCAATTTGAGTCCCAAGTGAATTTTCACTAGTATTTCAATAACTAGTTAAAAAAATAATTTTCCCCAGAAAGAAGATAAGTTTTGCATTCATTTCCTCTAATAACATCAGAAAAAAAATTTTTTTTTTTCTTCAGAAAATATTGTTTTTATACATCAAAAATCAGATCGGTAACGTGTCCCAAGTAGCAAAGCTTAGCATGCAAACAGGTCATGCGCACTTTCTAACATCCCAAAAAAACGCACTTGCACAAAAAACGATTCTATTTTTACCCCTTTGTTAATATTTTACTTCATTTTTGTTTTAATCGATTCCTGATTTTCTAGCCGATGCGAAATAAGCGTGTCCCTAGTTTCGCCGTCAGAGCGGTAACAATAACTTCCGATCTATGTTTAGGCTCCCAAAATCATTTCCTGCACCTATACCACGTGATACTGAGTACCTGGTGGGATGTTTTATCGCATCGTAATTAAAAATTTGCATTTCTACATCTAAAATTGTAGGTAAGATTTTTTAAAGTGATTTTATAAAATGTGTGTCATTTAAGTCATCAGATCGGTAACAAGCGCTAAAATGCGCAGTTTTTATTATTTTAAAAATTAGTTTATATATAAGTATAGTCCTTTATTACAAGTGAAAAAACCGCGTGTTTGATTTTGGTTTAGCGCGATCGACTCGGAAATAAAAAAAAAATTTTGACTCTTTGTCAGATTGGTAACAGTCAGAGCGGTAACATTGAAAAACAGCGAGTATGTTACCGAACTAATAACTCACACGTTTCAGAATTATTAAAAAGCAAAAATCGTAGGTTTTAGCCATATATATTAAATATTTTTGTTCTTAAAAAATGAAAAGCAATTAGTTTTAGTACAATTGCTTCATTTGTGATTTGTATGACCTGACAGTAGAAGTTAGTAAAATGTGAAAAATAGACACTGCAGAAATTAAGTTAATTAATTATTATTATTTTATTTATTTATTTATTTATTTATTTTTTGGTGCTTCAATTTTTCATAACTTCGCTAAATAACTAGATAATAACCAGCATGCTAAATTTGAATTTCTAATCAAGAAATTAAATTTCCTGCAACTAATTAAAGAAAAGCAAGCAGCAGAGTTGTGTTTTGAAAAAGTTGAAGTTGTGTGTTGTTTCAAAACAAAACAAATGTTTTATGAGCTTGGATTTGGTATTCTTATAATTTATTTTGTCTAAAAACCTTATCGCTCATTTTTATTTCCAAGAAATGCTTTTTTATAATGAAATTTGATTTTTTACCTAATATATATATTTTAATATAATTATCTTAATTCTATGTTAAAAATGCAAGGAAATGATATCATTTTTGGAGATGTTAAGGAAGACTGAAAGCATAAACTCAAATATGTAGCTCATATTAACATCAGATCTGTAACGGCTTAAAAGTGAGTGTTCTAAGGAGGGGGTAAACAACTTCCTTGACCTCCCCCCTTTTATTTTCTTGCATTTAGACCCAATTTAGGCTTAAAATCCAATATTAATTTTTTTCTACAAAAAAATTTTCTTATCAGAAAACTCCAATTTCAAATTGGCACTTTTCTAAATATTGGCTCATATGCTCCAGGCACAGAGGTGATGCCGGGAGCATATTCATGTAAGGCTGTCCTGTACCCCCCCCCCCCCCCATTAGATTAAATGTACTATTTTTGTCCCATGTATTCCTTAACATTTTGAATTCCAGGTTTTGAACCAAAGCTTCCATTGAGAAGGAAATGTGGGCCTTCTTGACCGAAGAAAAGGCAGCTCTGGCTAGAGCAGGCTGTAGGAAGGTGAGTTCTTGAGTTTTTTCCCATTTTCTCTACGCTCTTAAAAATGAATGTCAATGTTTCACCAAGAAACAAATTAAATCTCGGCAAAATTAACTGCAATCATCTTGTTGAGAAGTTTCACCAATGTAATGGTGCTTTCGTGGTCACCAGTTTGCAAAAAGTAATACAGCTCATTCGCGGAATAGCTAGACTAGATGTAAACAGAATTGCGCCCAATCAAGTGTTTGGCATGGACAAGAATAAATTGATGCCAATCAGACAGCAAAAGTGAATCCTATTTTGGTTAGCTTTTTTTTCCCTTCCAGAAGAAATCCCCAAAAGTAGCATTGCGGCAAACCTTCTGGCAACTTGTTTCTTACTTTCAGTCTAGCTATTCCGCGAATGAACTTTACACTCTTGAAAATGAATGTCAAAGTTTCAGCAGGAAACAAGTTAAATCTAGGTGAAATTAGCTGCAATCCTCTTATTGATAAGTTTCACCAATGTAATGGTGCTTTCGTGGTCACCAGTTTGCAAAAGTTTTAATTCTATTCTCAATGCCCTAATGTCCGGTGCCACGAAATTAGCAAGCACTAAATTTTCCCTCCTATACATATTTAATACAAGTCCTTACTTGTATTTTAAAAATCAATTTCACACTTTTAAAATCCTTTTTTGCATTTAAATTTATTCTACCTAATTTTACGCAAAATCCTCCATAATTTTCAGCTTTCAATGTTGGCAGCTACGATGTATTTTCACAAAAAAATTGATACTGGTTCAATTTTACATTGACTTTCTGTGTGGGGGTCCCTTTGGTGCAGTTTGGTTGCGGTTCATTCTTGTAATCCCAGGGAGGCGGGTTTGATTCCGGCCCTCTCTCTGGTTGTAACTTCCTTCTCCGTGAGCGTAAATTCTGCCTTATACTATACCTATGTCTTGTACTATCTGTCATATTGGACGTGAGTTCATAAACGGGTTCTGTGTGACCAAGTACACAAACTTGAAATCTGTGTTTGAACAATTAAGAAAAAAACTTTCTGTTTTACTACACAGGGCAATTCAACCTTTTATATTCCCGCGGATGGACCCGATTCACAGACGATAAAACCGAG
Source organism: Uloborus plumipes (assembly GCA_038373865.1). NCBI lineage: Eukaryota > Metazoa > Arthropoda > Arachnida > Araneae > Uloboridae > Uloborus > Uloborus plumipes. The sequence continues at coordinate 183,971 of JAXGGA010000270.1, forward strand.
TGGTGCCTCTGCAGAAAGACATTCCTTCCTCCAGTATGCTTTGCTGCATTTTCGTGACGATCACCGTCCTAAGTAAGTGGGTACATCTATAAAAGTTTAAGATTTTCGTGAAACAAGTATTTTTTCTATTAAAAAGGTGCTTTGGCATCCTGCACCAAATCATACCTTCAACGATATCAAAAGAACTAATAAAAAGTGTGTAACTTTGAGGTGAGGTGTAAGTGTTCCGGCGATGAACTTTTTATCTCAGATTTACTCTATGACGAAAACTTTTTCTCACAATTGAGAGTTACACATATAAGCTACAAATTAACAAAAGTATAAATGACTCACTTGCAAAAAAATGCTGTGAAAAAAGCTTAATTAATTCATCCGTGAAGTTTTTTATGTCTTGTTAGGTAATAAATTGGAAAGAGCACATTGTGTGCCCTGCGATCCAGTTAGATAGTAATCTTGTTCTTCTTTCATGTTTTGGAGGAGTGGCTTGTTAGCAAAACACTTAACGAAAAACTGTGTGAAAAAAAAACAATTGCCGCTTGATTTCTTCCCTGATAAACGTAATACGACCGACTGAAAAAAGAAAGGTTATCAGGTACAGATCTCAATCAAAAAGGTTACGGATCAGGAATTTTTCTTCAAAATTTCTGATCCATTCATTTGTTGTTGTCTTGTGCCAGCTAGGCTGGCAATTTTGGGGTGCACTGCTTCACTTTTCCAAGTGTACTATGATTTGGTGTGAAGTCCGACTTCCACTGTACACGCATGCCATTGAGACCCGTTTGTATGACAGGCAACCTTTCACAGCACAACAACACATTCACACAAAGAAAGGACAAGGGCAGGAGAGAGAAAGAACATCCATGCCCGAGTCGGGATTCGAATCCGGGACCACTCCATCACGTTGAGGCTTCTCTGACCACTAGACGAGGTGGCCAGCAATCTATTCACTTGATGTTATTGAGAGAAATGGCAGTTCAGCAGTTACTTCTAATGGAATCAAGCAATAAGCACAATACTCAGAAACTGAACAACGATTTTATGCAATACCCTACGCTTGAATGCTAGTACGCACGAAACTACAGTCCTTGGATGGAATGACCGAGTTGGCGGTGTGTTGCATGTTTCTGCCTTAGCCCTGGCTTAGGACCGGTAAATTACTGCTTTGGGTCATTCCACGTCAAATCGCCTAAGGCTATGTGCCGTCATGTCTCGGATTTTGTTCTATATTTTTTTACGGATAGATACCTATGAGATAAACTCAAATTATTTTTTTTAGATTTTTTGAATAAAAATTTAGGGTTGTAGAATTTTTTGAAATTTTGATTTTTTCAGAATTTTTGCTTTTTTATTTTTGGTATGCATTTTGAAAAAGCTCTATAACTTCATCATTTTTCATTCAATTAAGCCAGTTTACGTATCATTTTAAAGCTAATTATTTTCTCCTTCAATATTAGTGACAAAAATGAGATTGTGAAAAATAGAATTTTGCCAATGGTCGTCTGAAGTCAGATTTTGTGTTTTTTCAATTGGTATGTTCAATAGGTCATATCTCCGGAGTACCAACTAAGAACTGCCCAATTTTTTTTTTCAGTAATTACAACATCATATACTTTTTATGTATAAAAAATTAGGAGGGTGTTTTTCGTTGTTTTGGAATAAAAAATTCAAGTGTGTTTTTTCAGTTGGTATGATCAATAGGTCATATCTCCGGACTACCAACTAAGAACTGCACGCCACTTTTTTTCTGTTATGACAACATCATACCCTTTTTATGTATAAAAAATTGGGAGGGTGCTTTTTGTAGTTTTGGAATAAAAAAATCAAACGTGTTTTTTCAGTTGGTATGATCAATAGGTCATATCTCCGGATTACCAGTTAACAACTGCGCCAATTTTTTTTCTATAATGAAAACATCATAATGTTTTTTATGATCAAGATATTAGAAGGGTGTTTTTTGTTGTTCTGAAATTTAAAAAATATATTGAATTTTTGAAACAAATTTCTTTGAAAATCAAGTTTTCGACAAGTTTAAAAATTCCGTAAAATTAAAAAAAAAAAAAAAAACTATGCTGTCACAAGGAAGACCACGACATGGCAGCTGAGTGGCATTTCTTTGCCACGAATCAGGGCAAGAATGCATGCGATGGAGTAGGGGGCACAATAAAACGGCTTGCAATAAGAGCAAGTCTTCAAAGAACTCTCGAAGGACAGATTTTAAATGCACATGATCTATTTCAATTTGCCTCTCAAAACATAAAGGGGATACAGATGTTTTTCGTTACAGCAGTGGAAGTGGTTGCAAATGAAGATTTTTTAAAGCAAAGATATGAAAGAGCCTTAATAATAGTAGGCAGCAGAGAGAATTACTTCTTTAAGCCATTAGACACGAAGGGTATATTAGTTAAGAAGGTTTCTGTATTTGAAAAACCTTTTGTTGCCACTGTCGGAACATCGTAGAAATAAAGATTGTTATTCATGAATTTTTTATGCTTTCCTTTGATAACAAATTATAAAATGTTACGTAGATTTCAGAATAATGGAAACCAAATATAAATTTTTTCCAACCTCCAAGAGCTCGCGAATCTTTCTTTGTCAAACTATGAATGAAAGTATATTTAAAGACATTTCAGTTTACTTTATCGTAATTCCTATCGGTTGATGGAGTGGCTAGCAAATAATTACTGAAGAGTAAAATAATTCTGCAGCGACTTTTCACTACCAAAGCATGCAAGCAATAGAACAATATAAAACTACCATCAAGTATTTGAATGTAATAAATAAGGATACATTTTCATCTGCTTGTGACGTGTGATGCTGAGTGAATCTCAAATTTAAGTTTCAAAAGTTGATTTTAAGGTAAAGTTTTTTGAAAAAAACATGTTATATTTTTATTTCAAAATAACAAAAAAACTTCGTTCTAATTTCTTGATCATAAAAACATCATGATGTTTTCATTATGGAAAAAAAAATGGCGCAGTTGTTAACTGGTTTTCCGGAGATATGACCTATTGATCATACTAACTGAAAACACACGTTTGATTTTTTTATTCCAAAACTACAAAAAGCACCCTCCCAATTTTTTATACATAAAAAGGGTATGATGTTGTCATAACAGAAAAAAAGTGGCGTGCAATTCTTAGTTGGTAGTCCGGAGATATGACCTATTGATCATACCAACTGAAAAAACACGTTTGATTTTTTTATTCCAAAACTACAAAAAGCACCCTCCTAATTTTTTATACATAAAAAGTATATGATGTTGTCATTACTGAAAAAAAAAATTGGGCAGTTCTTAGTTGGTACTCCGGAGATATGACCTATTGAACATACCAATTGAAAAAACACAAAATCTGACTTCAGACGACATTTGGCAAAATTCTATTTTTCACAATCTCATTTTTGTCACTAATATTGAAGGAAAAAATAATTAGCTTTAAAATGATCTTTAAACTGGCTTAATTGAATGAAAAATGAGGAAGTTATAGAGCTTTTTCAAAACGCATACCAAAAATAAAATAGCAAAAATTCTAAAAAAATCAAAATTTCAAAAAATTCTACAACCCTAAATTTTTATTCAAAAAATCTAAAAAAATTAATTTGAGTTTATCTTATAGGTATCTATCCGTAAAAAAATATTGAACAAAATCTGAGACATGACAGCACGGCCGACTATTTAAATTAGGCGATTTGACGTGGAATGAGCCCTTTATATAATTTTCTGATTCTTTTGGACTGAATCTAACATTATGATGCATAAAACTAAAAAAAAATTAAGCAGTAAGTGGTAAGTCACCGCCCCTGAACCAAGGCGAAGACGGAACTGCATGCAATGCACCTCCAACTCGGTTATGGAATCCCGCGAATGCAGTTTCGTCCTCATTAGTACTCATCAGTCTGCTTAAACAGTAACCGAGCTGATATGATATAAACTTGTTGCATGAAACGGTGAAAAATGTTAAAAAAGTGAGACAACAACAGTTCATTAAAAACTAGCTGCGTAGCCCGGCGTTGCACGGGCTGTAATGTAGTGAAGGCAGTTTGAGAAAACTACTCGCCACCAAGGCGGCTCGCCTTTAAAGAAATGAGGAAAGTTTAAACAGTTTACTCGCCGTCAAGACGGCTCGCCTTTACAGTAGCGAGGAAAGTTTCAATTCACTACTCGCCGCCAAGGCGGCTCGCCTTTAAAGTACCAAGGAAACGTTTAATAAACTACTCCCCGTTAAAGCGGCTCGCTAAAAAGCTTTCCTGCATCAAAGAATCAATCGAATTATTTGCACATGCTTCCTCAGAAATAAAGACGATGTCAAGTAGCGCATACTTAGCACTCTCCTTAAATTACAAATAAAATTCCTTTCCAAAAACAATTATTTCCAAACCGCTTTCTTCCGGTAAAATTAATTGCAAAATTCTAAACGAAAAAGTTCTTTTAATATTTGGATCGAAGCCAGAAAAAGTCCCTTCTAAAAACAGCAATTGCAATTTTATTTAAAAACACATTTTCAAAATGGTACCTGAGAAAAAATATGTCATTAATAATTAGAATAAAAACAATTGTTAGAACTTTGTTATAACACGTATTTAAAATGACAATGGAACAAAATAACAGTCTTTCATTTTAAAAAGTTCAACTTAATTAACGTTTTAATTCAAAATCGCAACGGAAAGAAATAAATATCTTGGAATTTTAAATAGTTCAATAATTTAATTAACGTTTTAATTCAAAATGGCAACGGTAAGAAAAAATGTCTTGGAAGTTTAATCATTTATTAGGCTTAATCGCTTTAAATTTGACTACTTATTAATTGATATCTTCGCTAATTAAAATCGTATAATTATATAGATTGAAACTAATGAAGCCTGAAAAATTACCTATCTATCGGTACCTGGTTCGACTTTCAGTTCATTGGCGTTCAGGAGAAATAAGCGTGACATAGATAGTTAGAAAGATACTCAGTTTTTAATATAAGTAGATAGAATAACTCAGCAACCTTAAGAATTTAATATCGAATGTGAGCTTACTTGGTTTGCGCGCACGTATCACAATGTGTTTTCATGGTGGCATTAACAGTTTGGAAAGTTAAATTTCACTCTTCCTGGAACTCCGTTACCAGAGTATTTACATCTCTTTTTATAGAAGGAATATTTCTACATGCAATTGCACTTTCTAGACAGCCCGATAAATTATCTATTGGGTTCTTTTTAGGACATTCTTCTGGACACGGTATTTATCCAATGTCTTATTTTCAAAGAATTCGTCAACGAGATAGCATTATCCATAAATAAAAGCTAGATTCATAAGCAGTTCTGAAAAGTCTTACACACTAATCATAGGCGGCTCGTATAGGTGGGCAAGGGGGGCGACTGCCCCCTCACTTCCAACAGTAAAGAGGCTTTGCTCCCTCACTTTTTTCGGAAAAAAGTAATAATCGAGTGAAAAATGATTTGTAATCTGTGGACTAAATAATTTCACCAAAATAAAAACTGAAAATACAAATAAAAATCGGTCTTTCTTCGTGTTATTTCGTAAGAATTGATGAAAATTAACCAGCCAGGTTGATTTTTGAGGCTATATATTGCGCATTTTTTAGAAGTCAATTAATCAGCAATGTTAAAATCTAGTATTATAGCCAAACTGTAGCAACACAAAAATCTTTTAAAGGTGCAGCATCCTAACTTCCCTTTCCTTCGACCCCTCTCCGGTATTTCTCTTGACCCCACAGTTTTTTGGGGCATTTCACACTTTTCACACTCCAGGGTCCCCCGTACCTACCACAGCTTCGTGGTTTAACCGGGATAGGGCCCTGAAGAGCGCTCTGTTCTTAATTTTGAACCAGAACCTAGGGTCGAGCAAACCCTAGGCTCAGCACCGCCAGAGGTATCGTTTCACTTGGAGGACTTCGTGACCACGACATTTTTAACGCCTCCCAGCCACCATTGATCAAGACGGCGGATCTTTGATCGGCTGGGATCGAACCCGGGTCCCTCCGGACACGAGTCCGATGCCTTACCGATCGGGCCACCACGGCCCTCCAGTTTTTTGGGGCACCAGCCGCCTATGATACTAATATCAGACCTAGTCCTGATATCTCTACCGGTTCCGGTCACAAATCCGCTGTTGAAAACGGTACGGATGCAGGGCGGCCGAGAACCACCGTGGTCGCCTTGTCAGTTTGGCTTAAGATCCCCTCTATCCCACAAAACTTGTACAAATTATTCTTCTCAGAATCTGAGCCAGACCCACCAAAAGGCCAGGCTGAATAGGCTGGCATGGCCTCTTGTCGACCCTGTATGTGTGTATGCCGATCAGTGGTGGCGACTGGGGCTTATAAGTGAGAGGGCAACATTTTTTTTGGAAGTTGAAGACTATTTTAAGCTATCTGTTGTTGTTGTTGTTTCTAATACCACTCGGGTATCCGAGCCCAAGTAGATGAAATCTGCTCGATTTAAGGCAGGAAAGATACGACTTCCGTTTTTAAGAGCACCATTTAGGTGGAAGACCGATTTAAGCTCAACACACATGCCATAAGGACCCGTTCATAGGGTAGGCATCCATTCATAACTCACTTTCACACACAGAAAGGACAGTGACAGGAGAGAGAGAAAGTACGCCCATGTCCCAGCCGGGACTCGAACCCGGGGCCACCGCATCACGGTCAGACGTCGCTGACCACTAGACGAGGTGGCTGGCATTTTAAGCCATCTTAAAGAGGACGGTGGGTGGGGGGGAGGAGGGCTTCTGATGTTTTCAACCGTAAATATTTTAGAATTGTAGTATTAAAATCGCCGTTTTAGTATAGTTTTGTCCACGTTGAAGGTTTGGGACAGAATTTCGAAGATTTTCTTTTGGAAATTTTCGAAATAACTTCTGGTCAAAAATTCATAAAAAGGGAAGAAGTTAAGAAGTTCAGATTGTCTTTAATAATGTAAAGGTAAGAGGGACTCTTCCCGAAAAAAATTTCAAAACTAGTGTTTTAAAAATACAAAAAAAAAGCCATCTTTAGCAAATTTCAGAGCAAGGAGTTCAAAGTTCTCTCCCGCAACTTTTACAAAGTTAAAGTTTTAAAAACGTTATTTCAGACATATTTTATTGACTTAAGGAGAAATGAAGGGGTTCGGAGATTCTGCATCATTTGTTTGTATTTTTATTTATTTATTTATTGAACATTGAACTGGTGAAATCCTAAAAGCCCACTATTGGACTTCTTTCGGAGACTTCAGAGAAAGACCTCCAGATTATTTTTCTAAATTGGAGTTTTAAAAACGCAATTTTACTCTACCTTTACTGTTGCAATGGTAAGGAAGATTGTCTTCCTCATTTATTTTTTTTTCCTGAAACTGGAGTCGTAATAACGCAAAATTAGGCCCATCTGCGAAGAAAAAGGAAACAAAGAGTGCGTTTAGGGGTTCTCTCACGAAAAATTTTCAAAATTGGTGTTTTAAAACTACGGTTTTAAGCATTTTTTGGTGACTTTAGTGTTCAGATGATCTCACCCAAAAAGTTATGAAATTACCGCCTAGATGTTGAACATTTAGATGATGGAAAAAGGGGAGGGGTCAGTCGCTCCCTCCCCCCTTACTCACCGCCACTTGCCCATCAAGTGATGTTCCTTTATATACCTTCACATGTTTGAAAACATGGGACTACTGATGATTATTACTCCAGTTCTATTTCTTTGCATCACCGATCGAAGTGATCCCTCTTGTTTTGCGAAGATAGTGGAACACATAGGGCCCTGCTCCACATCAGCGGAAAACGTGACCGAAACCGAAAATCGGGGCATTTTCCATAGGAACAATATTTAATCCATTTTACGTTTCTGCTTTATTTTTCTGCTTTACGTTAATGTGGAGCTTGGCCCTTACTCTTGATTCTCTGTCATAAGCCTCTTGTTTACAGTTGTAGCTGCCAATTCCAATTGATGAACAGTGGAGTTCCCGACACCTTTCACAATGGACCGTTATTGTGTGTCCGATGCTGATCTTCAGAAATAGTTGTCAATAACTTGCAACTTTGTCCAAACCTTCTAACAAGTTCCATCACTTTAAAATTGTATCCATAACCTAGAAACTGTCTGCTTTTAAACAAAACAACTGGCTGCTTCAATGACTGCGTGATTGGCCACTCTACTTTGCAAAAATACATAGTGATGCGTCCATGAAAATACTATGTATGTGACCGTGTGTTTTCCTTATTACTTGGCATGGACCTAGGTGCACTGCACAATAAGTCAATTAGATAAGATTACATTTCATATTAAATTTGTAAGGCTTAATTTTTTCTGGGTTATTCTTTTTTTTTTAACTGTAAGTATTTTATTATCATTTTTATTCTTTTATGCAGCAATTTCATATCATATGCACGGCTCTTAAGATTTTTCCTTTGTATTTATACAGGGTGTCCACTCCTATCGTGGACCAATAGCTAATTTCTAAACCGTTAGAGATACGCATATAGTTCATTTAGGAAAAAATCTCCAAAGTACGAAAGGAATTTTGGGTCCATTCAATGTTTTTCAAAAAATCAAATTTTGAAAGAGTTACGAAATTTAAATTTTTATACAGCCCCCCAGTCCTATCAATCATATTTAGTAAAACATTCTTGACACTGTAACGTTTAAAACTAAAAAAAAATCACTGTTCTACCATAAAAATTGACCGAGTTATGACGTTTTGAAAAATCAAGATTTTGAAGGATTTCGCATACGGTCCCTCTAGTGATCTCTCGATGACGTCATGAAATAATGCAAAATCTTGATTTTTCAAAACGTCATAACTCGGTCAATTTTTGTGGTAGAAGAGTGATTTTTTTTTAGTTTTAAACGTTAGAGTGTCAAGAACGTTTTACTAAATATGATTGATAGGACTGGGGGGCTGTAAAAAAATTTAAATTTCGTAACTCTTTCAAAATTTGATTTTTTGAAAAACATTTAATAGACCCAAAATTCCTTTCGTAATTTGGAGATTTTTTCCTAAATGAACTATATGCGTATCTCTAACGGTATAGAAATTAGCTATTGGTCCACGATAGGAGTGGACACCCTGTATGCATGCACATCACAAAATGTAATATAACATTCTAGAAAATTTCATAAAATTCTAGTACAGAATTTCTAAGATATCCACCAGTTCATGCAAATCAGGATAATTTTGAATACGAGTGAAATATAAAGAGGCTATTTATTCCTAAATTAAAGGGCTTGGGAGATGAAGGGGTTATGTGACAAAACCGAAATTGCGAGTAATTAAAATTCAAAGTGATTTTGCTGCAGTTGTTGCAGCTGTTTTGTTTTCTGGTTTGTCGTAAAGTGAGCGCATGAAGAAGGGTCTAATGACTTCTACTTTTTGATGTGCCAAGTTTTATGTGCTTACCTGTATCCATTGCTTATCATTGTACAGTGTGTATTTTCAAAAAATATAACATAGCCCCTTCATCCTCCAAGCCCTTCAGTTATGCAAACCTAATAGGGTTTGTAATTAGCGTTACTGCATTTTTAAAATACTATATTTAAGGAATTGCATCATGATATTATGTACCTATATCAATCGTGAAGTCTGATGTTGTTGTCTGTTTGATGTTTATACTAATAATACTGAGGGATTTAATTTCGTGTTATAGGAGTAGGAAAAGTGAAAAATAATGAATAGACTTTTTGCGTGAAGTACTGCTATCTTAGGATTATAATAAGCCATATGAATAGAGAAAAGTGGTAGGTTCTTACCATGGGGGGGGGGGGGTATTGAGCTTAAGTCTTCTGGTTGAAAGACAATGATGCTAATCAGTAAACCTTGTGGGATATACAGATTTCATGAAATATTTTATGGGCGATTCTCTGTAAACTCGTCATTTTTTCACACGAAATCTGTCCGGGCACGTTTTTTGAAATGTTCGTATAATTATAATACTATTGCTCAGAAAATGAATCTATTACTTTGGTTTGAAAGAGGGCCAATTGAAGTTTGTGTTTTTCTGATAAATCATGATAGGGGTAAGTCCCCCGCCTAGTATAACTAGGCAGGGGACTGTGCCAAGTGACTATGTTTTTGCTCTTCTTTGCGTAATATCTGCAAAGCTATTGGAAAATAATTAGTTACGAGACTACCTATCAATTTAGGCACAAACCGTGGACATAATAACTAATATGTTTTATAATTAAATTAATTGACATTAATAAAATCACTTCCCAGAGGACTGTTTTCGCAACGACCCTGATGCATACTTTCATCAAAAATGTGGCTCTCAAACTAAGCAAAGTTGTGTTTCAACACCGTTCTCGGCGATTTCGGCAAATTCACGCTGATTACTTTAAACTTCATGCCAAAAAGAATTTGCAAAAGTTATAGATTTTTCGTATTACAGCTTTGAATTTGTTGCAGGGGACTGTTTGAAAAAACTCCGGACAGAATTTACATGGCAATTTTAAGTTTTAGAAATACGTAATTATACCTTATTTCATAAGAAAAATATAGCTTCATTATTCTATTTTTAGATATTAATTGCCAAATTTATGTAGTGTTAATAGGTTTTTTGAAATACTATCTTTAGCAGTTAGACTATGGGATTGGGACAGCCAGGGGACTGTTTTTGGCGCTTAGATAATTTCTAAAAAAAAAAATTAAATTGTTATCACTCCAAATACAGTTGGGCCAAAGTATTAATGCTTTACTTGTATTAAGAGCGATAATTACTTTTTTACACTTTATTATTTTTAAAATACTCAGTCCGGACAGCCAATTACCAGTTTACAGTGAATCGCCCTTATAGTACTTTTGATGTGGATCTTCTAGACCTATGTTGGGGTTCGTTCCCTTTCAACCAAACCCCTAGTTGTTCATGCATCAAAACAACAAAAGTCATATAGTGTAAAACTATGGTTTTGTGATGCTTAACTTTTAATTTATTATGATAATGGAAAAAAATATTTTAGACTCTAAGCCCTACTGCAGTTCACTGGATTAACTTTAAAATAGTATGATTTCTTTATATTATGAAAAAACTAAATGGGAAACTAAATTGCCTGACGTGGACAATCAAATGGTTTTTGTAGACAAATCGCTTTAAATGCCGAGACGTCCTTCATGCATTTTTTTAAGCTGTACAAGTTCTATTTAATTATGTATTAATTTATTTTAAATCAATAGAACCCCTATATTAGTCCGGGATCTGACAGCACTTCTGTGGAATGTTTGAGTAGGGGGAATTTTTTTTTCAAAAATGTTTAGCAGGTGCCCTAGGAAGTATTTTGGACTCGGGTGGACATCCGCCACCTGGTTCATTTTTTTGCTATGATGTCATCAAAGATGGCGGCCATTTTGCCTCTCATAAATGCTAAAAAATGCCCAGCACTTCTGCGGGAAATTTAAAAATTGAGAATTTATTTTCAAAAATGTTTAGTAGGTGTCCTAGAAAGGATTTTAGACTCGTGTGGACACCCGCCTCCTTTTAAATTTTCCGGTTATGACGTCACCAAACATGGCCGCCGCTCGATCCTGTAAATGCTCATCCTCATATCTATGTTGATACTTGACGGATTTGCATGAAAATTGCAATTTTTTTACTAATTTGGCTGATGCTTCTTTGTCTTTAAGCTGCACTGTTAGAAATTTACTCGAAAAATAAAATTGAAAATCAATTTATTTATTTATTTTTATTTTCAACTACCATGACTTAATCATAAAAAATGGTATTAACCCTTTTATTTGTGCGAGAAACTGCTAATTTTCCTCTGCTTGCATGCCAAAAGATACAACTGTATTACAAATCAGTAAAACGTCCTGCTGTCCAAGCGATAGCAAAGAAAATTTTAATTTATTTAAAATAGATATGAATGAGACAAAATACGAAAATTCCGACATGTTGTAGCAGTTACGGAGAATTACTTGATATCTTTTTCACAGTTCAGATTTTGTTGTTGATGATGATTTTTCTACTCTTAAAAAAACATTCGAAGAACCGCCTTTGCTATCCTGTAGTGCTAAAGGTACAATGTGCCAAAATATTGTCTCAATTAATGGCGCGTGGCACTCGCTGCACTAGAAAATGGCAAATTCTCAAAGTCAAATATTCCTCACATGAGCATACAGCTATAATCTTAGTTCATTTAAAAATTTACAGAATTACCCTTTTCGTATTACCTGCCCTACGTATTCTTTTGCTGATTCACGAATTTGTTCTACGTATTCCAGTCGGATGATAGGCCAAGTTTCTCTTAATATTTCGTAAAAACATAATGAAGAGCTGTTTTTTTTAGTGTAAAATGTTCTCCAGTAATTTGATCCAGATAGTGCGTGGATGATTGGTGGGTTTTCATCTTTGTTTTGGGTGAGTATTATGAGCAGACAAAAGTCTCATAGAATCCATAACTCCAGTGTACCTCTAAAGTTCTTAAACACCAAATCGCTGAATAAGAGTATAGCTGGGAAATAAAGCTAACACCATGATTCTCGAAGTCTGCTTCCTCTGCTGTCAAGCAATTTATTATGTCCAGGTCTTTCCACGTTGTAAGATCAGTTTGTTTACTGATGATGCCCAAAAGTTGTTGATTAGGATAGGCAGAGTAGCATCTTGAGACATTTTAATGACATGTATAAAAATACTGCTACCTTGTTTCTACGCTTTCGGACTCTCAGGGGAAAATTTGCTCTAATTGCAAAAAATATTATAGACTCTTCCACAGGTCTTTTTGATACTCCCAACATATGATTTAAATAATAATACATAATTAAAAAAAAACAGTTATTACTTCGCCAAAGGTTTGTTTTTATTTGTCATAGCCTTTCGTAGAAAAAAGTTCACTATAGAACAGGTCTTTTCATCAGACAAGGTTTCTTCTCTTGTGTTACCATAAGATTTTTCTAGCTCTTTTTACAATGCACCTATTTGTAATCTTAACATAAACTAAGCCAGTACCCTTGTTGGTTGCTTCACAAGACACAATGAAAAATACATAAAACTTTTTTAATGCTGATAACTGTGCTTAACACGATACAAGGGAAAAAGAGTCAAGATCGCTCAAGCTCCATTCTTAAAGCCATATTGCCAGTATTTCCTTGCAACAAAGCACAAAATGCTTGTACTACCTCAACGAAATCCAGTAAAAAGAAGTCAAACAGTTAGCCTCACATCATGATACGAAAACTTTTATTTCGTTCATCTGACGTGGAAGAGCTCTTTCAGTATGAACCATCTGAAAACTGTTCATTGTTAAATGAACAAGAGTTTATGTTAAGGTTACAAATAGGTGCATTGTAAAAAGAGCTAGAAAAATCTTATGGCAACACAAGAGAAGAAACTTTGTCTGATGAAAAGTCCTTTTATATAGTGAACTTTTTTGTACGAAAGGCTATGACAAATAAAAACAAACCTTTGACGAAGTAATAACTGTTTTTTTTAAATTAATATTATTTAAATCATATATTGGGAGTATCACAAAGAGCTGTGGAAGAGTCTATAATATTTTTTACAATTAGAGAAAATTTTCCCCTAAAGAGTCCGAAAGCGTAGAAACAAGGTAGACGTATTTTTATACATGTCATTAAAATCTCTCAAGATGCTACTCTGCCTATCCTAATCAACAACTTTTGATCATTATCAGGAATTGGGCATCATAATAATTTGCTTGACAGCAGAGGAACTTCAGGGGTACACTGGAGTTATGGTTTCTACGCGACTTTTGTCTGCTCATAATACTCACCGAAACACAGATGAAAACCTTCCAACCATCCAAGCACTATCTGGAACAATTTACTGGAGTACATTTTACACTAAAAAAAAGCTCTTCATTATGTTTTTACGAAATATTTGGAGAAATTTGGCCTATCATCCGACTGGAATATGTAGAACAAATTCGTGAATCAGCAAAAGAATACGTAGTGCAGGTAATACGAAAAGGCTCATTCTGTAAATTTTTAGATGAACTAAGAATAATAGCTGTATGCTCATGTGAAGAATATTGACTTTGAGAATTTGCCACTTTCTAGTGCAACGAGTGCCACGCGCCATTAATTAAGACAATATTTTTGCACATTGTACCTTTAGCACTACAGGATGGTAAAGGCGGTTCTTCGAATGTGTTTTTAGAGTAGAAAAATCATCATCAACAACAAAATCGGAACTGTGAAAAACAGATCAAGTAATTCTCTTTAACTGCTACAACATGTCGGAATTTTCGTATTTTTTTCTCATTCATATCTATTTTAAATCAATTTAAATTTTTGTTGCTATCGCTTGGACAGCAGGACGTTTTACTAATTTGTAATACAAATGTATCTATTGGCATGCAAGTAGAGGAAAGATAGCAGTTTCTCGCACAAATAAGAGGGTTAATACCATTTTTTATGGTTAAGTCATGGTAGTTGAAAATAAAAATAAATAAATAAATTGATTCTGAGTTTTATTTTTCGAGTAAATTTCTAACAGTGCAGCTTAAAGACAAATAAGCATCAGACAGATTAGTAAAAAAATTGCAATTTTCATGTAAATCGGTCAAGTGTCAACATAGATATGAGCATTTATAGGATTGAGCGGCGGCCATTTTTGATGACGTCATAACTGGAAAATTTAAAAGGAGGCGGGTGTCCACCCGAATCTAAAATTCTTTCTAGGACACCTACTAAACATTTTTGAAAACAAATTCTCAATTTTTAAATTTCCTGCAGAAGTTTTTTAGCATGTATGAGAACCAAAATGGCCGCCATCTTTGATGACGTCATAGCAAAAAAATGCACCAGGTGGCGGATGTCCACCCGAGTCCAAAATACTTCCTAGGGCACCTGCTAAACATTTTTGAAAAAAAATTCCCCCTACTTAAACATTCCTACAGAAGTGCTGTTAGATCCCGGACTATATTCATTTATTCAGAACTTAACCGTTCTTTCTAGCTCTGAGCCCGCCACAAGTGCAAAGACCTTAGGAGCAAACTCTATGCGTGGTACCGTAAGAATCCTGGACTATTTGACAGGTGGTAGGCGCAAGTCAAGAATGGGACTGCAAGATTGGACTTGGAAAGAGCTCACAGACAAAGTCAAATATTCACCGGTAAGAGAGGCAGTGGCGTATCCAGGAATTGATTTTGGGGGGTGCACATCGAACATCGACACTGTGATGAGAAAGGAAAAAAAATCAAGAAATATGGTGAAACTTTAAAAACGCAGTCTTTCGATTTAATTTTTTCTATTGAACGTTGCTCAAAGACTTTTTTTTTTTTTTCCCACCAAAATGAATATCATGCAAGAACAATAAGGAGCGGGTACATCGCTCATTTTCCTCTTACATTTCCACAATTACAGAATAACAATTAGTTTTGCTTTTTATTGTCGAAAACAGAAAATAATATGACAATATTTCAGTGTCCATAAAGTATTTTTCATTGAAAAAACCTGAAGCATATTTACATGAAGGTTACATGTTTTTTAAAAATTCGGTGCCACCATTTTTATAGTCTTACAAAATCTTGGGGGGTGCATCGGTCCCTTGGCACCCCCCCTGGATACGCCACTGAAGAGAGGTCTTCTTTTATTGCAACAAGTTTTGTTGATTGAAGGTTAGAGATGAGTATGCTTATAGTTGTTTTTCTGATAATTTAAAACCAAGCACTATTGCAAAAACTTCTTCATAAAAATATCATACGAAGTGACAATGATTAAGATAAATTTCTGCTATGAACAAATAAAAATGCACTCTGAAGGATTTAGGAAAAAGAGTCTGTATAGAAAAATGTATATCCAATAGTACACTTGCTCTAAAAAGAGAAAAGATTTTAAAGAATAAAAGTTTTAATTAAAGAACAGTAAGGTCTTTTAAATCCGAGATTGGATTCGTGTCACCTTGTAATACTGAAAACTTAGATTATCCAGAATGTTCTTAAAATTTTAATATTTAAATGAAGTGAGGACATACACCTTTTACTTCCTTGTACTTAAAAGAGGAAAGCATTGTCTTTGAAAAAATTTACCTCAAAAATATCCTTTTCATTTATCTTTAAACAAATTTTATCTTTTCTTTTTCATATGACTGAACTTATTGGTGAGCTTAAACTTGAAGGCAACCAAAAAGTGTCTTTCGACAAGTTTTGCATGTCATTTCTATTTTTGCATCGTGTGTATGTTCTATGTACCTCTCATTGACCACCATTTGACTGTTAGTCAAAGAAAATTTAAAATTTTGTATGTGTGACTCGTACAATGTCATGTTATGCACTTCCCTTTTTGGTTGCAATTAGATATCCTAAAACCAAAAGAGCTGTTTATTCCTTTTATTTTCAGCAAAACTATGTTAAGCTACTTTTAGTACGGTGTTATCATTCACTAGACATCTCTTAATATATCTCTATGTTGTCGATATTTCATGCATCTTGGTGAATGAATATTACACCAACCTCTCAATACCTCCTTTATTATTTTATGTAGTTGAAGAAGTTTTACAATAGCAAAAGATTTCAATTTACAGATGTTAATGCAAATCAGTTTTTAGCTATTTAAAGATTTACATTTTAAAGTGTTAATAAAGCACCTTGAATTAAATAGAACTTTGGACTTATAAGATTGTTGTGAGATTTTTATTAATTTAACTCAGAATTCATATGTGTATCAGGCAAAATAATAATAATAATTAAGTTAATGAATAGCTTTGTTCAATCAATAAAAGTAATAACTTGGTATGTGTGTAAAATTAAAAAACAATTAGCTCTGGAATTTTCCTCTTTCAATGCATAAAGCTTTACAGGTTGAATGGTCAAAACGCTATGCTCATTCTATTATTAATTAAATTAGTTTTAACAAAATGTATTGAAATTAAAAATTATTTTTTTAAAATTACATTTACAATTTGTGTTTAACTCATTAATGGCTGACTTTTTTTTTCCAAAGATATTTTGTATACTAGTTACAGTGTTTTATGGACAGGAAAAATAATAAAAAAAAATATTGTCAAAAAAATTTTTATTAAGGAAAGAAAAATCGTCCCTTAAAAGTTATGATAGACCCCAGAGGGAACATACTTTTTTTACTAAAATTTTTTCTGCCTATGATACAAAATTTAAAAAGACATTTTATAGGAAGAAATAAAATAAGCAACTAACATAAACTGGGAAGCTGGAAATAACTTGGAAAACTTTTATTTTCTTGAGATTGTGAACGATATAATTTTTGATAAAGATCATATTAAACTGCTACAGAACACACTTTACAATGGTTATGTGCTGAAATCTGTTAATAACGAATTGCAACAATACCAAGGTACTAATTGAACAGTATTATTTGTTTGAAATATTCATTTTGGGGAAATTCAGACCCTTTTTTGGACCATCCCTAAAAAGGGACGCTAGGTATTAATGGGTTAAAGTACATTGATCAAACGATTTGATTTATCTGTTTACATTAATATACATTATTAGCAACTGCACAATTTTCGTGTGACTTTAATACTTAATGGCCCTTTTTACTTATTAGCATTAGTTTGTTTTTTTTTTTCATTTGAAACGAGCCTAAGAAAAGAAATTTAATCAGGCTAATAAGTAGAGCCTTCTAACTTGGAAAGAATATATATTTTTATTTTTTTAAATCTTAACTCTAATTATTTTTTAAGAACTGATGCATGAGTACACATCTCTCAACATTTGAAATGCATCAATGAACCAGGTGATAAAATTAAACTGGATGAATGTGGGGTGTAACTACGTCCACCGTGTTATACTCGTAAGTAATAAATATTTAGAATTATCATTAGTATCTTTTCCTCTCAAAAGAACCTTTAATACATTAAATAAAAAATATTTATTAATTCTCAAAAAATAAGTACAATACATTTCTTCATAAAGTTCCCTGCTATTTTTAAGAAAATGAGCGCCATATATTCTTTAAACTTTCTGCTGCTGATTTCACACATCTTTGAAATCTGCAATGTAAAAAAATCAAATTTAGTTACTAATTCGATGTAACCATTTATAATATTTATAGAGAATAAATAACTATTTTATTACAATAGTTGATTAAAAATCTTCTCATAAATAAAACATTATTTGACAAAAAATTGCAAATGAAAATTGCATACAGACTCATATGTTTTATTTTCTACAGAGAAAGAGAATGAATCTCTAAAAATAACAATTTTAAATACTTTCAAACAGATAAATATCAATTTTGAATTTTGTATATTTTTTAATTCCATAGCGCTATTCCTTGTCATTGGAAAACAGGTTTCTGATAAAATGTTAAATTTGAAGATACAAATTACCACCTCACAGCCAGAGCTAATGAATAATTACAAGCAAATAGCTCAGTTAAAGCATCCAGAGACTACAGTTTTGCCCTTATTTTGGACTAATTAAAAATAGCCATAAACAGGGTGCACGTTAATAGCCTTATATGAAAGCTAAGTATATCTTCACACTACAAACTAAAAGTAATTTGTAGCTTTATACCCTTGCTTTCATTTTTCTGTCAAAGTGAAGTCGTACAACAAGTGTGGACCTTTCACTGGCATATAAAATTACTTTTAACTACTTGTGTATGAAATAAAATGAAAGTGAGGGGGCTCAACAAAGCCAAGCACTGCGACCAGAGGTCTATTGTACTAAACCCCAAACAGAAGTCTACCCCCAACAGACAAGTAGCTGAAGCAAAGTTCAGCAAACACCTAATGGGAATATCATGAAACTGCTAGTGTAAAAATATACACAGCTTATATATAGCATTATTTATCTGCAGGTCGATAATGGCTGTTCCACACTTACAAGTTCAAAACAATGGTAAAACTGCAGTCTTTCTGTGTCATGAACAGCAAATGCGCCTCTCCAGAAGTGGGGAAGGGGTGTGGGAGAAGAGAAAGCAGTGTTCCATGGAAAGGCGGGAGGGGGGTTGACACCAGGAAGCATACCACAGAGGGTGCATCTCTCAAGACATGGGGAGTGTTCTCTTTCTTCTCCAAGAGAGCTAGGCAGATTTTTGCTAGCTTTGTTCAGGGTTAGATTCCTCATAGACTCATATCCTAATTATATATATATATGTTCATCTTATCATCATCATCCAGGTAAATAGCAAGTGTAAATAAAACTTTGTATGTCAACCCTGTAATCGTCACTTCACACTACTTCCTCATTTAAAACAGCCCCTTTCGCCAGGTCTGACATGTTGTAACTGAGCTCTGTGATATCGGTTTGCACTGTTGAATTTATTGATGTTATACAATTAAGTGCAAAGAAAATCTTTTAGAATCTGCTTGCTGAAAACAGTTCTTTTTTTCTTTCTCTTGTTTCCTTTTTGTTGAAAAATTTCCCAGTATAATTCAAGATTATCTATAATAGATGCATCAAAGAACAATATTTTTTTATGGTGCAGGTTCAAAAGATGTTCTTGAATATTCTTATTATAACCGTGAAGTTAGAAAGTGAGAGTATTATTATTTTTTAAAGCAGTTAATCAAATAATGCTATTTACCAAAATAGAGAATGAACAATAAGCACTTTTATTTCAGTCAAAAAATTAGGCTTGAAACAGGCAAAACATTCACAAGTAACATAAAAAGCAAAAAAAAAAACTGAATACAACAAGAATACATTTAAAAATAAAAGAAGCTCCAATTTAACAAAAGATAAGAAATATAGAGCATAAAATAAGGGAAAAAAATAAAAATAAATCCTTAATCAAACTAAATAAACATACTTAGTTATCAGAGAAATAATACACCAGTTAACAAAACATTAAAGTAAAGTAAAGAGAACAATTATAACTAACAATTAAAAAAAATTTTTTTTAATTGAAAATGTGTTCAAAGAAAATGTGTTTATTATTTAACCCTCTCGGCACCCTGGACCTCATATGAGGCTCCTACTTTTGAACTCAATTTTGGAAGAAGTAAACACTTAAAATGATTTTTTTTTCCGTCAGTGACTCCACCTATTCATGTAGATCACATATGAGGCTCCTACGTGAAAAAAAAATCATTTTAAGTGTTTACTTCTTCCAAAATTGAGTTCAAAAGTAGGAGCCTCATATGAGGTCCAGGGTGCCGAGAGGGTTAAGAAACATCGACTATTTTTTTTTGTCATTTATGAATTATAGTTATTTACAAAATTTCCTTTGAGTTAACTTTTCTTTTCTTATCAACAATTTCATTACAAATGATCTCATAAAATTAGCACCTTTAGGATGGTCCAAAAGCCATTGAATCATCGCTGGTTGTCTTGGGGTGCACAAAACTAGTGTGTCTTGAAAGGGCACTCAATTCATGAAATTTTCGTTTGCAAGTGATGCAGTTGAATGTCGGGCATTTTTTAGGCAAAATAATACGCTCCACAACAGTTGGCTTCTTCTCAATTTCACCGTTGTAAAATATGTCTTGAATATTGGGTTTAATATCTGTAAAGGAAACAAATTTGGCATGAGAAATAAATTTGAGTGGTGATGATCTAGTGAAGTTGTCGGAAGTTACGGATGGATTTTAAAATGCAGTTTTAAGATTTAAATATTTTTTTTTTAACTTCTTGCATTCGTTATTTTTACATGATTTCATGCATATTTTTCGACAAAGTGGTGAGAAATATTATAAGGTAAAATAAATGAAGTAGAAAAAGTATAGGAGGGATCTGAAAAGTTGAGCTATGACCTTAACAATGTTTACCTATTTTTAAGATTATAGAAGGTAGTTGGCACCGATTTAAGTCGGGTTACTTTTACGGAAGTTTGAAAAAGTGCAGTCAACAATAAATATCTCTCCTTCGTTTAACTCTATTTTCATCTTATGTCGAAGTCTTTGGATGGTCCCAAACTGTTGTAAATGTCATATAATGGATTTCTTTTTCTTTTTTTTTTTTTAAGTTAACTCAAAGTAACTCTACGTATCTTGAAGTTTCAGGCAGCCATCTGTTCTGATTTTTGCTTATTTTTAGTACCGAAACCAACCAGCCATTTAATCATCTGAGAAAATTCTTGCTACCAACTTATCAGAGCTACAATATATTCCATACTTTAAAAACAAGAAATTGATTTGGAACAGAAAATATTATTTTTGAAAGATTACAATCATTTAGCACTTAAAATAACTTGTTTTAGTATATTAACCACAGCTTCCACATTTAAACATCAGCATTTCATATGACAAAAAAATTATTTCTGCGTATGTCCTAAGCTATTAAGGTGAGCCATGTTCAAGTCTGGATGCAATTTTAAATGAAATATCAAAATTCACTCTTTCAGTTCTTTAAAAACAAGAAATCATTTTTATATGAAAAAAGTGGAAAATAAAAATATTTCTAAGCATTGTCCAAATATCTAAGTTTAAATCATAACTATTGTTACTTTATGTGCAGGATGATTATAGTTGAAATTACTATGTTAGAATCGACATAGAGCTTGTTCTAATAGATGTAATTGAAGCTTGCCATACACTACATCCAATTTTTTACAGCTGAGTAATAAAAAAGAACATGACAAAAAAAGAGTGATTTCAACTATAAAAACCATGCAATTTAAAATTATGTCTATAGCTACATGAATTAATCTAAATAACACATTGAAGCTAAGGAAAAAATAGTTTGCTTCATGACTACATACTAAAACTAATACAGAACAAACAGAAAGAAAAGTTCAAGATCATAATGAAACAAAATTACACATTATCAGAACAGCTGATTAAGAACTGAAACATTTTTCTCAAAAATAACAAAAATATAATATTTTAATCTTTTTGAAATGTACATACAATCATGCACATAAATCAATATTAATACTAGTTAATAACAGGTTTTCTCAACATTTAAAAGACTTTTAATATAATTGAAACATACTGAACATGCAACAGTCAAGAATTTTCCGAACAATTTGTTTATAATATTCCCTAAGAAGAAACTAAATTGTTAAAATATTAAACATTGAACAAATTCTTGAGTACCTTTCAATGTACCTGTAAAAATAAAAAATATTAAATATATATTCTACAAGTGTCAATAATATTCTTAACAGTATAGTATTTACGGAATACATTACTTGTAGCAGATAGGAACACTGATGGAATGAATTATTCAATACATAAAAGAATCAATATTCAAAATTGATATTCAGTACAGTGTGGCTCTGATAAGCTGAGCAATGACCTTAACAAGGTTCAACTCTTTTTGGAGAGTTTGGGGAAAAAGGGACATACTGATGCAGATCTGAGTTGAGATACCTCTGCAAGAAATTAAACTAACTCAACTGAGCCCAGTTAGGCAGTTACCCTTCATTATTACCTCAAAAGGAAGTAAACATAGTCAAGGTCAGAGTCCAATTCATCAGAGCAAGGCTATATGAAATATATTTTATGGGCGGAAGACTTTTTAAAAATAAATTACAGATAGAAATCCATTGCATCATTGTACTTTAATGCCGAGTCGCTTTTTAGTTATATTGACTCAATTGTTCTTATAATGCCTAGCACTTACGATAGAAGAATATCAAAATTACAAATTCATTAAAATGAAGTATTTAAAAAATAAATACGATAAATGTAAGTATAACTGCATAAAATAAATAAATAACAAAACAAACCAATCAATTAACCAGTAACACTAAAATTTAGATAATTTTTAAAAACTACTAAGTTTTGTAAAATTTTCTAAATTAAAAAAAATCTACTTATCACTCATTTACAATATAAGAAATGTAAATGTGATTCAGATTATATGATGAGCATGAGTTTACCTGGAGGTGAAGCAAGGTTTAACCCTTTTTTATTATTATTTTAGTTTCCAATAGTCACATCACTTTTGAAATTTGATTCTGACTATTTGAATAGATTAGCTGTTGACAGCTTTACAGGTAAGATGATTCTGCTACTCAAATATAATTTAATACATATTTTTTTTTATAACTTAAAATCTTAAGTACTAATAAAAATAATAGATAAATAAAAATAATTTCTTCAAGAAAAAAAGAAGTTCAAGAATTTTTCTTGAAGAAAGCAAGCATTGCTTGAGGATGTCAGCAGATGTGTGCATTTCAATGTAGGCATCAATTTCACAGTAAACATTAACAGTTAATAAGCATGATTTATGTAATGACACATATTTCAAGCTGTTCATCAGTGTAACTTTTTGCTGATAAATAACACATTAGAAACAACCGGGAGGGGGGGGTGGTCAAATTGACATTCACTCAAAGATCAAATAGCTAAATAATCCAGTAAGAATAACAGAAATAAATACTATACACTTTCCAATATTTTAAAACAAAAAATAACATGGACATAGTGATATTAACATAAATAGTAAGTAAATACATAGTTACAAATGAAATAAAAATGTAATTATTAACGAATTCATTGATGTTACAGCTTTTGAAAAACGGCCTGGATATAATGCCATTCAAAAAAAACTGAAAAACTAATTATTTATAAATGTAATAAAAATTTTAATGTAAATATTATAATGCTAATGTATGTACAATCCATTTTGTTAAGCAATTATGAGATTCATGGGCGATTTACCTCTGGGACTTCATCAGAAAGAAGTGGAATGTGTCTACACTATATTGGTCGTAAGTATATACTAATAATTGAACACGTGTAAAATTTTCATTTTTCTCAGCTTTAAATCTGTGCTGCAAAACTAAAAATAATATGTTGGTAAGTATCATTAAAATACACAACAAGGAAATAATAAAGCAACCGTTTTCATCCACTGAAAAATAATAATGAGTATTTTTTTTTTTTTTTTTTTTTTTTTTTTTTTTTCATGAATTAAGAAAGATTTAAAAAATCAACTGATATAATAAGCTTCAACAAAGTTCATTAAGCAAAAGTCTGTTGTTTCAGATTTGTTGCCATCTACCACTATAACTATATACTATAATCACTGCATTTTGTACAATGTCAGTGAAATACTAGTAATGTACTATTCTTTTTCAGATTTGTCATCATCATCCACAACTCAGGGATGAATTATACTGCCAAATCATGAAGCAAACAACAAACAACAAAAGTTTAAATTTGTAAGTCTATATGCTAAATATTTAGCAAAAAAAGGGCTGGAGTAGTACTCCCAACTTTTTTAGCTGCCAAATTATAACTTCAATTTGTGCGCATTAGCCAGAAAACAAGACCCATTTAATTTATTGAACTTAAACACTATTGTTTTATCAATTGTACATCTTTTATCTATTAGTAACACTTTTCAATTTCATTAACTGTATACGATTTTATGCAATTAAAAATATTAAGCATACAGTTTAATGACAGGCTTGTATATAAGCATTACAGTAGTGATTTGAACCTTTTAAAACCTACTAATAATGTGCTTGATGCTTTTTGAAGCAATGGATGTCATACTTTTTTTATACAAAAGATAACTGCTAAATAACTAGTAGCATATACTTTTTTAAACTAAAACTCACAGACTGCATTGAAATCTTTCATCTGACTGGCATTTTATCTTAAACTTGTTTATCAAGTTAAATGAAGATGATATTTTACTAAATATTTTTTGAAATTGATTTTACACATAACAGCGTGAAAAACAATGCTTTAAAATATTTCCAATAAACATTAGCATATTACAATATACTGAAATAGTTTAACTTCAAATATCATGTACATATATATAGTTAGCTTCTCAATCACAAACTTGTTATCTACAGTGCGTCTCGAAATGATAGGTCCACCCTTATTTTTCAAAATTTTGACTCTTACTTGAGAATAAGAATCACTTTTTTTGATAGTGATTATATATATGTAATTGTTATAACTAGGGATGCACCGATTAATCGGCCATAATCGGCCGCTTTGCCGATTATTCATAATCGGCAAAATTGGGCCGATTAATCGGTTGAAATTTTTTTTTTAAATATTATTCTTTAAAGTGTACCTTCACTAAGAAACTATGATGAACGATTTTATTGGCAGTAATAATAATCCTCACAGTTGATATAAAGTTTTTAATAAATTAATTCTCCTACTTTGAATAACACACATAGACAATAATGCAACATTTTTCATGTGGCGATAGTCTTCTCCTTAGCAGTGCTTTTAGATAACCTCTAATTTTCACAAAGAATAAAAGTCTTTAATTAAATTTCTACTGATTATTAAAATTTGAAATTAAAAGTACCTCCTCCCACATTTTTTTGAATTTTTATGCCCAATTAATATAATTAACAATGTGTTAATGTAATATTATTGACAATAATATAAAAATTGGTTCTAAGAAGTTGGATGAAATATTGAAATTATTTTGTGAAAATAAGGAAAATGGAAAAAAAATCTTCTCTCAGAAAGAAATTACTTACTATTTCTAAACTCGGAATTGTATAAGAGAGCAAAAACAGTGATTGTAAAATTGTAGTATTTAAAACATTCATTCTTATCATTAATCGGCTCAGCCGATTAATCGGCCGATTATCAACGACAGATTAATCGGTAATCGGCCAATTTGCTTATCGGTGTATCCCTAGTTATAACTATGTTTGATGAAATTTCTCAAAAATGAATCATTTCTTCTTATTTGATGCAAATTTTCATTTTCAGACCGTTTCAAAAAGATAGGTCCGCCTTCAGAAATTTTGCTCCAACCACGTTTATTTCCAAAAATTTGCATAAGAATCGTTGCTTAGTCTTACTACGGGGTTATGCTTGCTGCTGTGGGGGTATTTAAACAGATTTGAACAGCACTTTGTAGTCAAACAAAACGGGTTGTCGTTGCAGTCTTTCGCTGGTTGAGCAGGGGAAAATTGATGCATTTAAACAGTCTGGAAAATCGAATAGAGAAATAAGTAAGCTTTTAAACAGATCACAAAGTGTTTCAAACAATTTTTTGCTATTTAGAAATGCTTATAGCAGTAAAAAATCATCTGGCCGCCCATCAAAAGAGACACCCCGACAACGAAGCACTATCGTAAGGGACCTGAAATCCAGAAATAGTGAGCATATCCACTTTGGCCAAACAACTAAACCCTTCAATATCAAAATCTACAGTTCACAGAGCGGTAAAGAAGTTCGGCAATTTAGTTTACGGGAAAACGAAAGCGGCTCCGAAATTGCCTAAAAAGCACAAAGAAAAGAGATTGAAATTCGCGCAGGAAGTGATGTCCTGGAAACAAAATAGGCATCGTGTGATATTCAGTGATAAAAAGGAATTCAACCTGGATGGTCCAGATGGTTGGCATTATTACTGGCACGACCTGCGTAACAATAGACAGATATTCTCGAAGAGGCAAGCTGATGGTGGTTCCGTTATGGTGTGTGCCCGATTCAGAGGGACAGGAAAAACTGATATAGCATTTGTAAACAATCGTTTGAATGCTGCTGGCTATAACAAGCTGTTTGAACAATTTTTTCTTTCACAATCAGAACCCATTGGGGGCCCATTCTTCATGTTCCAACCGGACAATACTCCTCTGCACTCTGCAAAGTCCACTTCTGAATGGTTTCTGGATAATGTTGTACATATTATCGATTAGCCACCCTGCAGCCCCGACCTGAATCCAGTAGAAAACATGTGGGGTATACTCGCAAGAGCAGTGTATGCAGGCGGAAGGCAGTGCAACAGTACTGCAGACTTAAAAAGGGCTTTTTCCTCCGAATGGTCAAAAATCGGGACAAATTAGTTTGCAAAAACTTGTAGAAGCCATGCCAAATAGGATTTATGAGCTTATTCAGAAAAAAAAACCCAGAAAAATTTTGTATTAATTCAACATTTATTTGATGCTTGGTTCAGTGGACCTATCTTTTTGAAACAGCTGTTTCATCTAATTTTAGTTTCCCTCATTATTCCTATTATTTGTAAATTATTTATGAGCTATTTTACATTGAATGAAGTAATGTAGTTTATAAAATAGTACTTTGTACACAATACAACCTTTTTTACCAGCATAACTTTCATTTTACTGGTGGACCTATCATTTCGAAACGCACTGTACAACTCTCTAAATCTTCACGGCTTTTGTTGGAAAACAATAAAGTAACAATTAGAAAAAATTAAATAAAGAAGATTGTTGCAGCAAGATTTTGTATTTACATATTATGTAGTCAAATTTTGATATATCATTCATGGATAAATATATTTTTCTAAGTAAAAAAGTAAGCAAATGGTACCTCTGTTCTTTTCTTTCCACCTAGAGAAAGTGGGATTCGAGGATGGCGTCTTTTGGCATTTTTAGCTGCATTTTTCAAGTGTTCTACAAGCTTAATGCCTTATCTCATGAAGTATTTAGAAACAGCAGCTCAAGACCTTAGACGAATAGAATATGGTAAGTTCTTAAATACATAAAAATTTATGAATTTAGACTTCTGTTTATTATTTTCATTAATAAGAATCAAATATCTTTGAACTTTACGTAAATCTTTTTTTTTTTTTTAACTCAAAAAGTAAGTCATTGTAGTTTAAAGAAATTGTATCGAGGTACACTCTTTCTTTTTTGCAGATTTGCTTGAAATATATTGCTCATTACAAATTTATTCAACCACTAGTTTTCAATTTTTACATCAAACTGAAATTTGAAGTGTCCTGTAGTCTGTAAAAAACTGAAAATTTTGGCTATTTTTGATAGTGACTATCTACAATCAATCAGTATTGGTTAGCATATCGCAATAGTAGAAAAACGATTGATGTAAAATGTCTGTAATATTTTCACTTTGGATAAAGACCTATTAACATAATTTACTAAATCATGTTCTTTATTTTTTGACAGCTACAGCTGAAGTCTGCATAAAAAATTTAAAACAGACTACAGTGTATGGTGGACGAAGAAATGTTCCAAGTGAAACTGAAGTAAATGCCATAATCGTAAGAACATAAGTGCATTGAATGATTATGCAATAGGACATTTTAATAAAAAATGTACAAAATATTTTATAGGGAAAAGGGTTCATATCTTCATTCAATAACAGAAGTTAAATTTTGTTAACAAAGTAAATTTTATTTTAAAGCATTAGCAATATCAGTTAGTATATGAAATCTGGCAATAAAAATAATATAGAAAAGTTAAAAATGTTTCCTATTTTACAATTTATTTTTCTGTGGTAAAAGTTTTTGTTTAATCTAAGTTTTTCAATTATGTTCAGTTTTTGTGGAATATTTTAATGGGACCAAATATTTGGCATTTTTTTTCATTTATGGTAAAATATTTCGTAAGATGAAAGTCAGTTTGTTAATTGCTATAGCAAATATTGATTTACCCTCAATAAAATCTTACCATGCTTCTCTTTCAGTACAACCAAAATAAATGTATAAGATTATGATGTTCTATAAACTGACACACTTAAGTGTCTTTAAACCGACAGTCGAATCTATTTATCTTGAAAACCTCTCTAATTTCCCTGGTTTATGGCATAAATTCAATGTTGTTTTCCATATTCATCTTGAATTAGTTCTACAGAAAACCTCTATATCTGGACTTACTGCTCCACCAACATTTTTGAATTTGATTCAAAACGATCTTTAGCAGTAAAACTTAAGAGGCAAAAAGTATGCCCTTTAAAATTAGCAGCCATAGTTTTTCAGATCTTGTGAGACAGGGAAAACTATACATAAGGAGCAAGTTTTCTAGGAACTCTATCCACTTAGGATTTTGGGGGAGGAAGTACATATAGGAAGTTTTCCATATTTATCTCGAATTAGTTTTACAGAAAACTTCTATAGCTGGATTTCCTGCTACACTGAGTTTTGAATTTGATCCAAAGCAATCTTCAACAGTAAAACTTATAGGCAAAAAGTATTTATTCTCTTCAACATTAGCAGCCATATAGTCTTTTAGATCTTGTGAGACAGGGAAAACTGTACATAAGGACACATTTTTGCAAAAAATAGATAATAAAAAACAAATAAACTTATAACAAATAACTGTGCATAAACTTATTGATTTAGGACTCCAGATTTAGGTTTAGAGCTCAAACCTTAATTAATAAGTTAGTTTTGATAGCTGTCCTCAATAGCAGTTTTCAATAATTCCAAGTAAGAAACAAAAGCAAATACTGCACTCAATTTTGCATCATATTTTTAAAGTGAAAAATGCTAACTTTTATCACATAATATTATTCATTTTCATATGAATTTTTTCACAATGTAGTTAAACAAATGTAGTATAAAGAAATTTGCTTTAAAACATGTTTAAATATGCTGTTGTTTAAAAAGCAATTATTTTTTTGAAAATGCATGAACATTTTTTATTGTAACCTCTTATGCTAAATAATAAATAAACTTAATGTTTTTATCTCTATTATTTCACTATGTGTGCAGTGAAATAAAATTATAATATTATGTTAAAACTATAAAAATTATATAAAAGTTATTGACATGTACTTCAGTCCTTCAGTGATTCAAGTTATAAATAAAATATAAAAATTTTTGACAAAAAGATTTAAGTAATAATAACTGGGGTCAATTCATAGTCATAAAAACTGACTTTCATTGTAATCAGTTAGACGATTAACTATTATGGTTCTTTTCAGTCGTTAAACTGCTTTAAAAATACATATGAATTATTATTATTATTTTTTAATAACACCTTATAAGTGTAAGGAAAAGACTTAATAAAAATAGAAACAGGATAAAATAAGTATAGGGTGAAGTGGGGTAATTGTGTACCTGTTTTGACGAAATTCAACTTCTTAAGTCTCTGGTGGGGAGGGGGGTATTCAGAATTTTATTTTTTTTATATCATCTTTTAGCGACGTTTCTCTAGATTACAAATCACCCAAAGAATTAAAAAAAAACTATTTTTTTCATGGTTGTATTGCTATGTTTTTAAAACCATCTCTGAAGTACACATTTGCCCCAAAAGTTGGGGCAAATGTGTACGCCGCATGAAAATCCTATACAATTCAGTTGTTTTGCTGTTGGGCCAAATAAGTACAAAAGAGCAGTTAAGGACAAAAAATTCTGTGTATGATTTTTTTATTTCCGAATTCTCCAGCGGAAGCTATGCACTTTTTTGTTGCCCACCTTCTGTCCTCTCTTAATTGGTACAGTTTACAAAGGTGAAAACAAAGTACAAAGCATAGGATTAAAGGGGAAAAAACGTCTTTAATAGCAAAATTGAAAAGAACATGCCAAAATTTGTATCTTGGAATGTAAAAAAAAAAAGGAATTATAGTGGCGAGTCCTGGCCAAAATGAGAATAGCAAATTTGAGTGAGACCTTCAGCAACTCTGCTAACCCATGTTGCAGGAGGAAAATTTAGCTGGGAATATCAAAACACCTCTTTTTCCCTCAGATGGCTCTGGAAGCTTGGTGACAATAGCATTGCCATCGATTTCGCTAATATCTTCAGAGTGACGGTAAACGAAAGTGTTTTCTCCATTTTTTTCAATTAATTTATTGTGAGGAGGTCAATCAAACATTTGGGAACAAAAATATACGCCCTAATAAGATTGTAAAAGTCTAATAAGGAGTGGGTGAATGTGTATTCTATGTAAATTTTGCTTAGGGTAAATGTTTACTGTAGTACACATTTGCCCCAGGAAAAAGTACACATTTACCCCGTGACTGAAA
The DNA here is from genome assembly GCA_038373865.1 of Uloborus plumipes. NCBI lineage: Eukaryota > Metazoa > Arthropoda > Arachnida > Araneae > Uloboridae > Uloborus > Uloborus plumipes. The sequence goes on from JAXGGA010000270.1 coordinate 214,423, forward strand.
ACAAACCGGGGTAAATGTATACCCCAACAGTATGTATAGGTAAACATTAATTCAACTATTCTGCAGCCATTAATGAGGAAAACAACTTACCTTCAAGTGATTTATCCAAGAACTAATCAAATTTAGCTGAAAATGGTGATCCTGCAGCACTGTAAACAAAAGTCCACGAAATGTGATTCACAACGAAAAAAAACACCTGACGAAATGGAGGCAGATTGATAAAGCCTTATTATCTGGACATAGGTGCAGCCATCTGAGAAGTGATCACTAACCTACAGGCTTCCAAATGGTGCCACTAGATAGCAGCTAGCTTCAATTTTTCCTCCTTTTTTCAAATGAGTACACATTTGCCCCAAGTACGCAATTACCCCACTTCACCCTACATTGTTTTTCAGTAGAAAGATTGGTAAATAACTTAATTTAATGAATGGTAGGAAAAGGGAATGAATTCATTATAACACATTTATAACAACAGCACATATCATGAAAAATATATTTTTTTGCTTCACAAGACTTCAGACTCATAGTAAGAATTGAACTTCATAAGTATCAGGATTTTCCTTTTCAAAAGATAATCAGTTCACTCTGAATGCTTCATGTTTGTAAGCAAAGTGCTTGTTTTAAAATTAGATTTGTATTAAAGGAAGGTAAATTTAATCGAATGCAAGATTATTTCTTACCTGGTGGTGTTCAACTAAACATTCCAACTTCTTCTTCAACTGTTGTGGAAGACATCATTCTGACCATTGGACGCAAGATGGGGATCAAAAATGAAACAGAGTTCCTAGAATTTTCATTGTACTGCATTGTAGAAGGAGGTATGTTCATTATAAATTTATCCTATGAAGAATAAGAAATGTACAACATTTATAATCCTCAATTTAGATGCTAGAATTATTCTCATTAAGTACATCATTTTACTCAGAACATAATGTACTATGCAAGAAAGGTTTTTGTGGGAATAAGCTATTTGTGAAGCTACTGCTAATGTGAAATGGAATCATCCTGCCTTCAGAACTTTTCCAACATGATACACTAAAATTACTCGTATATAACAAGAGCTAATTAGCAAATACAGGGGTTTTATAAAGATTGAACAGCACTTCACAAATTTTCAACAGAATTTGCTTATGCAAGATTTCTTTTATCACAGCTCAAACATAATTTTAATTATGAAAAAAAGAGCGCATTTCTCTCTCTTTTTGATTAGACTTAGCTAGAAATCACCGGGCGTTTTTATAGATCAGAAGAAAACAAGAAAGATTTTTTTAACATAATGTTATGAAGATTACAGGACTTCTGAAAATTTAACACTTATATGATTAGATAGGCCAATTTTATATTTAACAAAGTTTATGTTCATTAACAGAGTTAAGTTTGACTTTTGTCACCTAGATGGTATTGATCTTAAATATATATGGTTGTGTATAGCATAATAGTGCAACACCCCAAAGGCAACAAAAATAATTATTTTACATAAGCATTTTCTTTGCTGTATTATTTCCAGAAAAGCAAATGTAAATTGGCTGTGCAGAATTGCAACTTGATGGCAAGCGATTTGTCCTTTTGAAATTTTGGAAGCGCCATTTTTACGAATAATACACAAACAATTCCTGAACCCGATAGAGAAATCAAATGTGTTGGTCAGAGTTACCAGCCATTGTACTCGGCATATGCTTTATTAGGAAAGATATTCAGCATGCTAATTGAGAAAGGAAATGATTGATAAGTAAACGTATAAAAATAATTTGTTGTAATTTAGTATAAAAAGATTTTAATTACTAATAATAATAAATTTTCTAAGAAAAAACTTTATCTCAGATTAAACGCAAGCACTACTTAGGGAAAATAATGTTAACTATAAATTCACTCCTTATAGAAGGGAAAAAAACCTAACAACCAACTGCTAATTAATATTATGCCATTGATTTACTCTTATTGGAAAAAAAAAAAACAGAACTAGTACATCATTTTAATTCTTCTTTGTTTCAGATCAGTACACCATGCCTTTAGAAAGAGATGAATACATACTAGACTTAGTAGCAGAATTAGAAAGAAATGGCAGCACTTACTATCTGGTATTTTGCCGATCTGTGTGGTGCTTTCCTTCAAGACTAGATTCTGAGCTGTACATAGAAATCATCTTTCACCAAATTATTCCAGACTATTTGGAAGGATATTTGCTGATTAAACCTTCAAACTGTTCAACTTTCTCACCAGGCACTTGGGTAAGAACAGTAAAATGTATTTGTTTTAAAATATCTTTTCTGATCCTATAAAAATCAAAAAAATATTTATTTTTTTTCTTAATTGAGTTTGCATTTAATCACTTAACATTTTTAGAGGGATGAAATGTACCCTATTTTTTTCTGCCTTTTAAATTTTGGGTGTACATAATACTTTAGATAAATAGCAGAGAACTTTAGTTGTTTTTTTATTATTATTATTATTTTTCATTTTGTTTTTTGATGTTTTTGGTAGCTTTGCATTGTTTTTCCCCCTTCCATTTTGCATTAAATCAAAATGGAACATCAGCGTGTAATGAAAAAAATCATTTTAACTCTAAGTGATGTATTAAAAGAACTAGCAGTAAAAGATATCCTTAGTGTTTGGTATGTAATGACTTCAGACTCAAATAAAAGGGAAATTAAAAATAAATATTCTTAAGTTGCTTTTCACTGAAATTATTTGTGGATAAAGTTCAAGGCTCAATTAAGTTTATAAGCCCAAGATAACTACATTTTTAGATCTTTTTAAATAGTAGAAGATATTTAAGCAACAGTTGACAGATGGATGTTAGCACATTTTTGAGGCAATGAAAGGATAGTTGGTATTAAAAATAACACTGCCTCCATTTAATTTTGCTAATGTAGAAGTTGATTTAAGTTTTTGCTATACATCTTAAAATCATTAAGACCATCAAGGCACAAAGCTTTTTGACTAATTTATCCTCATACAATTTTATTCTTTCTTTTATTTGACAAGCTTGTTAACAAAGTTATATACACAATGTAATAATAAGTATGATATTTCATATTAATTTTGAAAAAATATATATCAAATAATTAGGTACAAGAATTACTTTAGCTCAATTTTTATTTTTATAAAAGTAACCAGAGATGTCTACAGACAGGCCAGTCATTTCTTTTTTCCAATGGGATACTTGTGCATATTATATCCAAAAATTGCAATCTGTTTCAAATTTTCTGAAACTAAATATGTACAACTTTATGGATAACTTAACTATTTTGATTTCAGTAAATTTTGAATTAACATAATTTTAAAATCGAAAAAAAAAAACTTATATTTAATTGTATCATGAATTATACAGAATCATATCATGAAACGTCAGAAATATGTCTTTTTTTTTTTTTTTTTTTTGAGATTTTGTCATTACAAGTGTTGAGTGAATGAATAATTATTGCACTGTAAGAAGTCTCAAATCTTTCTGTACAATAACAATTTTCTACTTATATTCTTATAGGATATGTTACTGAAAATAGCTACACTAATGCATAAGGCTAAAGGAATGAATGACCTCCCCAACAAGTATGTATGTGATAAACTAGCAGCTGCTTTAAGTTATTCATAAAAATTTTACATCTTTAATAATATTTCATTAGTTAAAGTGAAATACTTTGTATAATTTAAAAGACAGAAACCTACCCTAGGAGATTGTCCAATGTGTAATTGATACAAAGGCAACAAATATTGAAAAATCTTAAAAATTTAAGGCGCCAGACAAATTTTTTATGCATAATACAATCAAATGTTTACATAAATTTCAACTGCTAATTCAAAAATGACTACAGCAATTTTTAAAAAGTATATTTTTCAAATGGGAAATCAAGCATTATGAAAAATCTGAAAGCATATTAGATGAGTTTCTTTACTTTCAGATCTGATATGATGTATTTGTTGCCAAAACCAGCAGTGGATTCCTACAAAGAAAGCACGAAAAATTGGGTGGAAACTCTCCTTAAAGAATGGCAACATACAATTCCTTTAAATGCAATGGAAGCAAAGGCACAATGTATAGGTAATTTTTTAACATAAAAGATAAATCAATGTCATAAAAAGACGAATATTGCAATCCTTTTATAGTGGTGATTCCTAATTCATTTAATTTAAAAGAGCATGCAAAATAATTAAAAGATAATGTGAAGAGCTTCATGCCTAAATACATTATTATAAAATGTATGAACTAAAAAAATTTTATGAAGACATATTATTTTCAATGATCCTAAAAAAAAATTGTCACGCATACACATTAAGGATTTAAGAAAGATAAGCAATTTGAACTATTATTGCTACTGAATAAAATTTAATAAACTAATGTTTTCAGATAAAATTCTTTCCATTTTGTGCAGTTTTCATACACACAATAGAAAATGTCTAAATATTAGAACTAATTAAATTAATTTTATGATCATTTATTACTGTTTGTTTCATAAAACATTTGTTCAACTTTTTCAGGGTTCATACTCAAATTTGAAAATTAAAAGTAAGGAGTTTTTAAGGAGTTTTGCAGGAGTTCATTTCAAATTTTCAGGACTTTCTCACTCAAAACACTTATTTTTCAGCAACATATGGGTCATTCCAGCGAAAATGGTACAAATCATGTCTGAAACTCTTTACTTAAGATTATCAATTTAAATAATTTCCACCAACACACTAATCATTTTTTTCTTTTTTTTTTTTTTTTTTTGAGTTTCCATTTATTTTTATTTGTGTATAATGAAGTGTAATTACTAGTACATGACTCATTTATGAAAGGATTTTAAATATTTTGATCACTTTGTGTAACAGAGTGGACAAATAAGCCTTTAAAAATATCTTTATAATCACAAAGAAAAGTTAGAATCAGAAAACAAACATAAAGTGGAATAAACAGCCTAAAACTGTAAGTCTGTCTGCAATTTCAAGAAAAAATCAATTTTTTTCATCATGAAATCGACTGTAACAGAGTGAACATCCAACAGTTCAAATTAACTTCCATAAGAAAAGAATGAGGGTCACCCTGGTTGTTGACTACATAATTCAATATAGCAAGCTAATCACGGCAGTTATACTAACTATATTTTTTTTTAATATATCAGATTGAATGCAATTATTTATTTTACTTCCAAAAGGGTTGTAACAGAGTGGACAATTCGTAACATAGAAAATCTAGGGACATGAATAAATAATTGTTTAATTTTTTTTCATTTCCGTAATAATCTGCAGAAATGGTGTCAGAAGCATCTTTTGTGCAGTGCAGTGTCATTTATTTTGTTGTTACATTTCAGTTTAATTTTAAATCACATTAAAAATTCTAGCAATTTGAAGCTGGGACACGTCATTTTCTCCTTCTTCTGACAAAGATAATTTTTTTTGTGTCCTTTCTAGATGGATTATACCTAATTAATTGATACTTGATGGCACAAAATTAAATGGAGAACCAATAAAAATACACTAAATGGGTGGTAGTATTTACAATTGATTTTAAAAAATTCTAAAGTCTCGGACATGATTTGTACCATTTTCGCTGGAATGACACATATCTCAAACATTTTTTTACAACTCTTGTGCTATTTATTTTTGCCGTCATACAATATATTGAGTAACATACTAAATTAAAAGTAAAATATGCAGTTAGTGCTACTTGAATGTTATCAGACTCAGAATCAAATTCAAATATGGAGGGGGGAGGATTAACCATTGAAAAATATTTCATTTTGAGGATGAATTTTTAAAAAAAATAAAAAATATATAAAAAGAATGTTAAAAAAATGAAAATAAGTGTTTTCTCAAAAACAAGACACTCCTTAATAATTTTCTAACTAGAATCAGCATAAAAAAAAAGTAATTATTAAAATAAACTTTGTAATAAGCTAACTGAAAATAGTAGAGGTTAAAACAACTTCTAACTTTCATAAGCTTTGACGATTGACACTGTTAAAGTGCACAGAATTTTGTTTAAAACTTTTCAAATTTATGATTTAAAAGAAAAATAAAAAGAAATTTTAGTCGTTTGCCTCTTGACTGAGTACAGTAAACGTCATAAATGCGAAAAATCATATTCAAATGGCGGATGCAAAAAGATCGCGATTTCCATAATGAACGAATTAAAAGGGGGAAAAAGCGACATATAAAAGGAATTATTCAAGAAAAAGTTTTAAATTTACATTTTAAAGCTCTTCGGTAAACATAATAGTGATAGCAATAAAGTAATTGAAGCAAAACTTAAATTAAATCTGCGACTTAAATTTTAATTTTTTGTCTCTCATAAAGAACAGAATTTCGTTTGAAAAATTTTAATTTTCGATTTTAATAGAAATAAAAAAGATTTTACTTATTTGCCAATTAATAAAGCCAAGTACGTACCAAAATTCAGAAAAATTCTATTTCCAAACCGGATGCGAACGGATTGCATCATGGTTAATGAAGGCGTCATAAGTATAAAAACGGCAAATAAAACAGTGTACTGAAGCAAAATAATTTTAGAATGTCCTTTCAACAGGTCTACCTGATCAATATAATTAATAATTATCGACTTATTCGTCGAAAATTTGGAGGAAGGAAAAAAATTTCGGATGTAGCGTAGGGATAAAAGCGTAGCGAAAAATAGTAGATTTCCGGTATTAACACGTGAAAAAATACCAGAACTCCGGTATAATACTCGAATACAATCTTGAGATTAGTAGTAGAAGAAAATATTCAAGGGTTTGTATTCACAGAATTAAAAATAAGGAGTTTGTAAGGAGATTATAGTAAAATTCAGGAGTTTTAAGGGCCCTTATTTTTTCTTATTAAAAAGCAGGAGTTTATAAGGAGTTTGTAAGGAGCGTACGAACCCTGTTTTTGCTATATTTTCCACTCCCTTGAGGATCAGTTGTATCATATTTTTTTCTTATTTCCTTGGTTCCTTAAAATGGAAACTAATTTCTTGTATTTTTCTAGACTTGTACCTTTAACTGATAATATCAAATTTTACAGGCAGCTGCTGTCCTGAATAAATGAAGAGATTTATAAATATTTCTGCACATACTCTTTCTTTCTTTATATTTTATAGATTATATTTTCCACATTGACTCATAACTGCAGATAATATTTTGCTTCAGAGAAGGAGGCTAAGAGAGTAGAGCAGTTACTTATCATGTAAAATTTGAACGTATAAGAGTTAACCCTAAATGACAAATACTGAAGAATTTCATTTTTTCCTTTCTTTTACATGTAATCAATATTGTCTTTTGCAGAAATTCTTCAAAAGTGGTCACTTTTTGGATCATGTTTCTTTGGTGCAAAGGTATGAACATGTAATTAAAATAATTGTTTTCAATGAATTAAAAATGCATATAATATTTTTTACGACAAAAAGCTGTAAGTTGATGACCGAAACTTCTTTTATTACTAACAAACTAAGTAATTTTTAAATACATTATTATTATTTCATTCATTAATTAAAAGTCATTTGAAATTTAATGCAACCTTCACACTTCCAGACCTAGTCAGAAGTTGGGAACAGAGACAAAAAGCAAAGTAGCTAAGCATTTGCTCACTACACCACAAGTAATTTACCAACATGTCCAAACAGGAAGTGCCTCTTCTATTAATGACAACTGTGCGGTGAACTCATTCAACATTTATGTAACGACGGTACATTGACAACATTGGATCTACTATTATCAAAATATATGTCAGAGAGGAAAGAGTTTTTAAAAAGAAAGAAATATTAAACCAGTTTTCTGGAACACAATTTTTGGCACATACAATAGCCTAGTTTTGTTGCTCTTTACAGGCTTTGAAGTATAAGAAATGTGGAAATAAGTCATATATCTGTACCTCAGAACCAGACTAACGTAAGTCCGTTTTCGTTATTTTTCGGTAGAGGGGAAAAACGATTATCGAATACATCGTTTTTCCCCTCTACTGAAAAATGACAAAAATGGACTTACGTAAGTCTGGTTCTGAGGTACAGATATAAGCATTGGTTGTCGTTGCATTAGCCACCATCAGCAGCCAGCTAATTTATCATTTTACACACTTTTCTTCATGCAATTCACTATTTATTTCACACAATAATTCCGTCTTTGGTGGTTGTATAACAACTATTCTAATTTATAAATATTTCTGAACATTTATATTTTATCAATATAATTATCAATTTACAGTTATAATATTTAATATTAAAATCCAAGTATTACCTTAACTTCTTTTCTATTACTCCGTTTTTAACACAGTAAACACTATTTATAGATGATAGATGTCAACAATGATTTTGAAGACGAATTTATAATTGCAGTGAACAAAACAGGTATCAATGTGCTCCATATCCAAACACATGTAAGTAATGTTTTGAAAATATAGTTTTTTTTAAACTACTAGGGGGCTCCGCCCCCTGTTCGCTTCGCTCACCAACCCGCTTCTGGTGGTTCGGAGTCGAATCGACTATATGCCACCGCATACGGCATCCCCGTTGAAAAAGAAAATAATACCCCCTTCCCCCCATCTTGATGTAAAATAATCATTTTCTTTAACTGAAATGTTTACATACCCTTTAAAAGCACAGTGACAGTTCCTTTACAATTTAAAATAATTTGACAGATAAGTAAAAGAGGACCCCCCCCCCCCAATCCCACCATAAAAAATGAAAAAAATATGTACATAATTAAAAAAAACATAGCAACATATCAAGATGAAAGAGAAAATCCAGTTCCTTTCCCCCCCCCCCCCCCCAGAAAAAAAAATTCAAACACTCAATGTAATTCATATGAAATGACATAAACAGAATAAAATACCGTAAGAATAATGACAACCTTTTGTAAATGTTAAAAAAAAAAAAGAAAAGAAAATATGTGATAAAAGCAATTGTTTGTATTTTGTTGAATTAAGACGAGCAATAAACAAAACAAAGAGTCACCGGCTTCATTACTCAAACACGATCTTGTTGAAAAAGTTTTAGAACAGTTTGGTTGAATGTAATATAATTCTGCTCGAGATGAGATTTGAAAAATGGCTAAATTAGAATCACTTCTACCTCCCGTTATAACTGACGGAGAGAAATGGAACAAACATCTTTTTCAGAAAAAGCTCTCTTTCCAACGATATATAGCATTAGGGGGTGGGGGGATTTCTTTGCCCCTTATTTGATGAAGTATGAAATTTATGCTTAAAAAATTAATTTAAAAAAAACTAATTCGAAATTAAGAAAAATGGCTCCGAAGTGCAAATCTACAGGGCTCGAACTAATTTTGTACCAAGTTTCAAACCTGTAGGTGCTATGGGGCCACCTGGACGCAGGCCAGCCACAAACATCGTTTCACAATATCTTTGAGCTAACTTTTTTTTTAATAAATAGAGATATTACATATGTACTAAAACTACCTTTTGCTAACTTTCAATTATATCTAGGCTCATTATTTAGATGAATAAATTCTCCCCCTAGGTTTCAAGGGCAGATTCAGGATTCAACATTTTGTTTTGGAAAGAGTGACTATCAGAAAGGAGGTGTCAAAATGCAATTTTGGAGCTCGAATTTTTTGAAATAATTGCTACCAAAATGCAGATTTAGATAATATTTGGTCCCTTAAGGGAGGTGTCATGACTCTTTTTTTGGATCTGTGAATCTATTAGCGTATTGTGTGATTAGCATATTGTGGATATGATTTTTGCTGGTTTGGACATAATATCCACTAAGTGTTCTTTAGATAACTGAAAAAGTGATTTAAAAATACTTTTCAGAATAAAATTTCTAAGACAAAGAAATTCATTTCAGTTTAAAAAAAAAAAAAACTACACTAATGAAAGGTAACTTATCTTTTTGTGTATTGTTCAAACTAGGAATTTTTTTAGTATGAAAGATTGGCAGCAAAAGAGCGCAAATTATTTTTATAACTTTTTTTAAAGCGGCTTTCTTAGGAATGATTATTTTTATATAATCATAGTCCAGGTAAGCCCATTATCATTTATTTATTTTCTTTTTTTAAACAGAAATCTAGGTGACTATAAATATGAACAAATAATAAGTGAATCTATATGCAATGAGTTACGGCTTATCAGCCAGGGCAAGGCAGAACTATAAGCAAATAGATCCACAATTCGGTCATGACATCCTTAGACTGCAGTTTCATTCTTATTAGGAACTCATCAGCCAGGAATAGCCAATAACTGAGTTGGAGGCAGATATCCTCTTATTGTAGCTAAGATAACCTTCAAACTGGTAGAGTTAAGCCTTACCATGGTTTGCGGAAGCTCCCTGGTAAGCTAACTTAATTTTACCCAACAGTTTGAAGGTTATCTTTGCTACAATAATAGAATATCTGCCTCCAGCTCAGTCATTGGCTATTTCTGACTGATGAGTTCTTAATAAGGACAAAACTGCAGTCTCTAAACTCCTTGCATGAAACACTTACTACAGGCAGAACTAATTTCAAAAGGCAATTCATACACCCCAGTTTTTACTCAGTAATACAATTCAGGGTTCGTACACAATTCTTTAAAAAAAATTCAAGGACTTTTAAGGACTTTCAAGGACTAAAAAATCCAAAAAATAAGGACCTCAAAATAATTAATAACAAATTGGCCTATACATTTTCAACATTTCCAAATGTTTCTTTTTTTAAAATTCAATTAGAGGATGATGCACAGTACAGAACATAAAAGATAAATTAAAAATATAACAAAAAAAAAAAAAAAAGGCCTAAAAGTTTCCCGCAATAACAAAACAGAAAGAAAAATCTGAAACTGAAAATCACATTACATATCTTTTAATTTCAAACTTTTCTCTGATAATTTTACATCCAAAGAACTTATTACAATTTCTTTTTCACTTAGTGTTTTTCTTAGTTCATGTGGTTGCATAAACAAGTTAATGTCCTTAGTTTTTTCGGCCTCATCTGCCTACTGATTAGCTTTTGCATTCGACTCCATAATGTCCTTTTGAAGAAACATTTCCTTCTTTTTTAAAAAAATTACTTCTTCCTCTAATGCTTTTCGTTAAAAAGAATAAAAAATCAACTTACTTTTCATACGAATTTTGAGTGCCCATTCTCCTATGCTAGAAATATGCAATTGAGTCATACACATTCGGCAGTAAGCTTTAGGAGGATCTTTATCCGTCTCAATCTAGTTTTTATATTCTTCCCGCTCCAGCCACAGTTTATTAAATATGCATTTTTCACGCATGTTAAAGCTAAAAATTGACAATCACGACCAAACCGATAACATTTCATGTTGATCACTACAAACACGTGGGAGAGTAATTTCCAAGTGCAAGTTCAGGAAACGAGTGCCGGATCGGAACAAAGGAGTGCTTCTCAGGAGGGGTGAGCGTGTTTACTCCTTAGACCACTCGGTGGGGGGGAAGCATCATGTGGGAAGCCGTAAGCGTTCGACTAACGTAGCTCACTTTCTTATCAGTTATTTAAATTTGACCTATTGTGTTCCTGATTTGGCACCTGCATCGATGGATATGGATTCCTAGAACAGGAGCCGAGCTGCCCCCCTCCCCCCTCTTCATTCTGAATAGAGTTCCTGGAACGAAGTGCGGCTGAAGCGGAAATATCGTACTTGTAACCCTGCCGTGTAGAAATCGCTCTAATCGAAAAACGGCAATCTGATTTTTTGAAATAAGGGCAGAGTAAAAATAAGGACTTTCAAGGGCTTGGGACATTAAAATAAGGACTTTTAAGCACTTTTAAGGCTAAATAAAAAAAATAAGGACTTATAAGGACTTTCAAGGACCCGTACGAACCCTGTATTTGCACGCTACAATTGCAATGTCTTTTATTCAAAAGTTAATGATGGCTACTACTTAGTTTAGTACTAATTTTCCAAAAACTGAACTTCTAGAAAGACCAAAACAGCTTAAATTAACAATATTCCATTCCTTTCAGGAAACTTTATGGAGATTCAATTTTGCTGCAGCAAATGCTCCAGACAATGTTGTGAGTATAGATGGGACCAAATATGCTGATATTGTTTTTGGAGACAACAATGTCAAAAAAACTCTACGACTTCAAGTTGATCATGTAAATATAAAACAAATGCTCTGTTTAAAAATAAAATGAATTATCGAGTCATGCTAACATTTTCATTGATGCATACATACTTAAAACTTGCTTTGTATTTAAATAAGACATTCCAAAATGCATATTACATCTTAAATTCTTAGCAAAAGCTTTTTTAATTTTAACAGATTTTGGAATTATAGTTTAATTTTGACAATGCTGTGTACAGATGCAATTGTTGACACATTTTAGTTAGACCATAAAGGGTCATTTTAGACTACTTATGCAAGCTCTAATTTAAAGAGTAGACTTTTTTAAGCTAACATGGAACCAATTTATATAAAATTTGCTTTGTTTTTCAATAATAAACTAAATGTTTAGGATAACGACACCCACTCAACTACGGCACTGGATTTCAATGAATCTAAGCAAGTTTGGAAAAAACAATGTTCGGATTTCATAGAAATTCATATTTATATGAGGCTATAAATATAAACAATGGTGTATTCTTGTATAAATTGTTTTTTTTTCTCTTTTTTGTAAAAAAAGAATTATTCTAAAAATAATCTATTAGCCAATAACTATATATATATATATATATATCAAGTTTTTAAAAGAGGAAAATATCAACTTACGGATCTTTTGCATTGGCAACTATAACTTTCTTAAAAGGCATTTACTGAAAAAAATAAATGAATAAATAAAGTTATGCAACTGAAAATATTTTAAGAGTTTGAATAATAATACGAACAAAAAATAAAAAAAGATTGAAATAATTTATTAGCATAAATTTGAAAATTTGTTAATCATTTTTTACACAAAAAAACTCTATTATCCTTTGTTCTAGGCTCATGAGGTAATGCGCCTTATCACTCAATATGAACTTATTCAGAAGGAACAAAAAGAAAAGGAAGATGTTCAGCTCAGTTACCCAAGGGTGATGATCAAAGTTTGACTGCACACAACCGAGTCTTTATACTTTTGAAAACATTGTATCAAGCTGAAGTACTTCAGCAGCATGTGTAAATGTTAAATTAGCTCTCTATGATTATGTAAATACTGAAAGAAATATTTGTGTCACCAAAATGTATATTGAAGAAACATTTTTTTTGTTGTTGTTCATTAAATTTTTATCTTCATCACATAATGTTAAAAAAAATAAAAAAAAAATTTCCTGTAGTAATTATTAGAGACAAAATTGTCTTTATTTTTCAACAATATTATTATATTAAAAAACTCTCACCCACACACAGTCGGTGAAACAGCGCATGGAGCTAGACTTGGAGCAGGATTTTGCTACTGTGCGAGTTCTAAATGTAACTAAGCAATAAGCATTTCATAATTTAACATTTGGTATACAAAAAAACTAGTTTGGTACAGGGATGCCAGATCTCGAGTTTCCCCTTAATATCTTGAGTTTTCAACAGAAACTTTATGCTTGGATTTTGTTCAAAATTCTAAGGTTATGGGTTTATTCATGAAAAAGCTACATTTAAAAAATATTTTACCAATCAAAGGTAAAATTTTCACTGAAATACAGTTTTATCGGCTAAGAAGTCAAGAATGCACATGCTTATAATTTTTTAAAAGATACCAGAAAAAAAATCTCAGCTTTAACTCCCTAATTTCTCTTTCTATGTTGCGCAACTTTGTTGCCTATCTTGTGCTATCTATAACTATATCAAGTCAAGATGTTAACTTTTTTTTTTTTTTTTTTTTTTTTTTTTGCAAGATAATCTTTAGTTTTATTTATTATTTTTATTTATTTTTAAAGAAATTATTCCAAAGAAATAACTATTAAAAAATCAATTTTAGTATTTATTTATCAACAAAATTTTTCTCTTCATCATTTTCAAGACTTATACTTAACCAACTCTTTTACAAATAAGTGAACAAGAATTCTTATTTACATGATCTTAGGTTTTCTTCCTCAATCTTGGCAGTTTTATAGCTTCATCTTGAGTTTTGCAAAAATTCTCAATAGCAATCCTGGTTTAGTAGTTTTCATGACTAATTACCAACAATACAGTTGAACCTCTGTATTAAGTCACCCTTGCGACTGTTTTCAAAGTCTTCCCATAGTTGGAGCAGTGTCTTAACTGGAATGGTTTAAAAGTACATGATCAAACAATATTAATTAAAAATTCCAGCTTCAATAAATTAATCAATAATTTGATGCTATTCATTAAATGCAATCAATCTAGTTTTTAATTCTTGGCAGACAAGGTTAAAATTATTATTCAAAAAAGAAAATGTTTTACTCATTTTGATTTCACTCTAAAATACTTTATGAAAATGATTTACTCACTTTTTGAAAAAATATTTGAACAACCGTACTATATGTGAAGTTGATTTTTAAGTGAAAAGAGGATTTTCTTGTAATAAGCAGTGGGAAAGAAACCAGTTGAATAACTTCTCTTTTGACTACAATTTGATTTGATTCCGATAGCTAAACTCCACTTTTTGAACATGGAAGAACTTTCCTATTCCTTCCAATGTCCTTTCCAATGTTAACTTATGAGAAAAGTTGGATAAAGGTTTTACAACTTCCTTTTAAGTTTTTGACTCTGAGTATTTTTCAAGCATATATCTGTCTTTTAGTTGTTACTGTTTTGAAATTTTCATTTCCCGATTTTTTAAAAAGAGTGAAAAAATGAATTTCGTCAAAAAAGAGGTACTCTTGCACATTTCGCTCCATAAAAAGTTAGCAAATCCTGCTATCAATTTTAACAACTATGTTCAATTCGACGAATTCACAAGTGTTTTAATAACGCCAACAATGCATTTATTGGGGAGGGGAGGCATATGCACATTTATACAATATATGGTTGACCTTAATAGCATTTCATACATGTCAGCTTTGATTTATAATAATATTATGTTCAATACTAGCATGCTTGCTTCCTCTTTCGGACCGTGCAGTTTTTGTTCTTATTATAGTGGAGCAAAAAGCGAAAATACCTCGCTTCATTTTTGTAACTTTGGTAGTATTTTCGGGTTTTGCTAAAAATGGAACTGTAGCGGAAACCCTGATGCTACCCTGCTATTCATTTCTTCTTAAACCAAGTCATTACCTTTATCATTATCAATGATCATGTTGCAGTAATCAATACAAAATTACTTTCTCCTTTCCAAACAAAAGCTTAAAACTGAATTGAAAGGTTCAAGAAAATTTAAAACTAGCAGAGAATATATGAGAGACATTTTGCAATGGCGAGGAAGAATTTTGAAGAAACGGGCTTTAAAATCATGCTTGGTTCTAAAGTTCATTTTAAAAGTTTTGACTGATTAAGTCAAATGAGTGCAGTTTTTATGGGTGTTCAATACATCGTAACATTTTAAGGAGTGTATAAGCACCTCATTACTTTAGTCTGGACCTGTTGCACAGTGTGGCCACATTTCTACCTTTAACCATCGAATAGGTCAGAGCCCGATCTTCAACTTTCCACACTAGAAAAAACTTGACCCTACTGCGAACCATACCTGTTTTCCAGAAATTTTTTCTATCAATAATCACAGAAATGGGGTGAATTGGCAGACCTCAACAATTTGCTACCAGAATGCTCTGCTGCAAAGATCATAGCTTCCTTCCCCCCTTAATTCAGGACTAAAGCTTATAGAAAAAGAATAGGACAAAGATAGAAACAGTATCTAAAAGAAAATTATACTGCATCTTAAAGGTCAGGACTGGCGATTGCCACTCAAAAGTGACCATAATTTTTTTTTTTTTTTGCCCACTAGTAAATTTCAAGTTGGTCTACTAGCAACCTCCGGTTTATGTATTTAATTAATCATTTATTTTTAAGAACAATAATGCAAAATACCATGCATCGGCATTCAGCACTGATTATTAAAAGGAAAAAAACATTGGTATTGTTATTGACAGCTGATGCTGATTGATGTATTCAAATAAAAATATTTTTCTAAAAAAATACTTCTGTATTTTTACGTAATATGCTTTGTATTATGCACTGTTAAAGAAATAGTGAGTAATATCGTACATCAAAAGCAGATGCTGTAAAAGATTGCTGCACTCTTACAACCAAATGATAACACAGGTCTGCAAAAAAAAATTCAAACAGATGCATGGGATGTTTTGACTGATTTTAATGTTTTTCAGTGCGCTGAATCCGAATATGAGCTTCATTTTTTTCCATCACATACAGATATTTTGCAATACGCGAGGACTTAATTGTCAAAGTCAAAAAAAAAAAAGTTACAGAGAAAATCATGTATTTATTTAAAAAAAAGCTTTACAATTGTTTTACTCATTACAACACATTTTAAAAAGTGGATCACATTTAGTGCTTACTCCTTTTTACAGTAAAGCAATTTTTTTCTTTTTATAGATTGTCGGCCCCGCTTAAACGAATACTGTCGGTTCCAAGAAATATTATTCAATTAAGCGGGGTATTTGTTTAAGCGGGGATTTTTAACACTGTGTCTATGCATCGGTTCGGAGAAGATTTATTCGTATAAGCGGGGTATTTGTTTAAGCGGGGATTTTTAACACTGTGTCTATGGCATCGGTTCGGAGAAGATTTATTCGTATAAGCGGGGTATTCGTTTATCCGTTACCCGATTAAGCGGGGACGACTGTACTCCTATTGGTGCGCTTTCGCTGGTTGGATCTCGATGTTTCCCGCTTGAGCATCCAAAAGCAGTATGACATCACATTTACGTCCCACTTTCCTTTGTAACGTCTCTCTATTATAGCTGAAAATTAGCGGTCGCCACTCGCCACGTGGCGATTAAAGTTGCAAAAGTGGCGATTAAAAAATGTGGCATCGATCGCCACCCTCGGTCGCCACTCTTGCTCAGTCACTCTAAACATTCCCAATCAAACCACATTTCCCCCCTCCTGTTCTGCGCTACTTCCATGTATTTCTTTCCCCACTTCTTCTCCCCATCGCTAGAGGGAGAAATTGAGTCACAACAGGAACCGCCATTCGTCGTCATTTGCACTTTGAACCCTGCACGTGCCACCTGCTTTGGAATGGCTGCTCAGCGATCACGTGGGGGAAAGCACAAAACTGAAGAAGAGGAGTCACTTAAAATAACATCGTTTTTCGTTAAAAGGTGTTTAAATAAACAATTTAACTCTGGTTTCTTGTTTTTAGCATTATTTTTTACTCTATTTTTAAATGTTTCCAGTTGTTAACTAAAACTCATCATTATGAAATACAGTATTTTCGCGTAGATAAGCCGCGACTTATACGTGTTTAAAAGCTGAATTTTAACTCCTGCAGCTACACCATGGCGGCTTATACGATGTAAAAGTTTTTTTTTTTTTGTCTTTTTTTTCAAAGTTCACATTATGTTTAGTTATTGCTTAAAAACGAAACAAATTAGAGTCTGACATCGAAAACCAGAACTGCAACGCCCTTGAAAAGATCTATTTTGAAAAGGGTGATAGCATTTCTGCTTAATCAGATGTTATTTTATTCTCCTAGATCCGGTAAGGAAGTGAAATAAATTAAGAAAAAAAAACATCAACCATAACCAACGTGTCTAATAAACGAAAACAAATCCAACCGAAAAACAAAATAAACAAAAAAAAAAAAAAACGAAAAACAAATAAAAAAAAAAAACACCCACCGCCGTTGCCGTGAGGATGGGAAGTAGGGTTGCAGTAGAAACCAACTGTAGCAGAACAGGGTTACTATAAGTTGCAGTTATCGCCAAAATGTTGCAATGTTTTATTTATTTATAATATTGAAACACTGTTTTCAAATCAATGTTACTAATTCTTTGTCATTGTTTTTGAACATTGTCAATATCAGTATACAGCGTAGGTGTAGGGTCTCGCAGATTGAATTTGTGACAGTTTTATGCGGCTTATACGCTGATGCGGCGTATCTGATGAAACGCATTTTTTTTTCTCTTGTATTTTGCGAAGTGCGGCGTATACGGTGGTGCGTCTTATCTATCCGAAAATACGGTACATTCTTTTAGTCAGAAAATCAGCAAATATATACAGAGAAGATACATATAACTATGCATTTTTGTTCTATATAAAATGTTAGTTAAGTATAATGAATAGAGTATGAAACTGGTTAATTACTTTTGACTTGATCTTATTTATGACTGAGCAAATTTGTAAATTTTGCGGTTCATGTAGAAATATATAACAGTTTGAGATGTTGTTTACAAAAAAAAAAAAAAAAATCATAAGGGTCCCTATGGCTTGCAAAATCAGTTACTAATGCTCTAAAACTGAACTTTTCCTTGTTTTAGGCTGTACTTAAAGTTTAAATTCTTTTCTGTCTCTTCTGTAAAATTTTGTGCTTTTGAGTTGTATCACCTTTCTTACGTGAGCGATATTCTGATACTTTTTTTCCGTTATTCATAAAAATTTGAAACATAAAGTGAAGCACCGTTTATACGATTTTAAAGGGACTGTATAAAGGAACATACAAATAAATATACAACTTGTTGGTTTACATCAATATGTATTGAACGCTTCTGGAACCCATTTAAAAACATATAAAACATAAAACGTATTAACAGTGCTTCGTTAGTTGCAGTTTTAAAAAGTGGCGACTAACTTTAAAAAGTGGAGACTAATATAATTGAGTCCACTGGCCACTGGCTACTAACCAAATTTCCCAGTTTTCAGCTATACTCTCTATGTCTTTCACAGCTCGATGAAAGATCTCATCCTGTTCCTCACTAAAGCCACCAAGGTTTTTGGTAAAATAGTCTACATGTGAGTGTAGAAAACAGATTTTTAAACTCATGTTACAGTGCTGAACTTTGAAAGCAGCCAAGATTCTCTTAACGATGTTTTCAGAGCCATAGTCTTTGCTATTTCCCAAAAACTTTTGTACCACATCCTTGAATGAGTTCTAGGCTTCTTTTTCAGTTTCATTCATTGATTGATTCAAAAAACAATGGGTAAGATAAAAGTTTGCTTATGTCATGTCCTGTGAGTATTCCCTCTTTCAATTTAGCTTCAGAAAACTTCGGAAACTTCGAACAAACATATTTGAAAGTCTCCAGCTTTTAACAAACCCTCGATAAATTTCTTCATCAGTGCTAATTTAATGTGAAGATTTGGAAACAGCACTTTTTCACGATCAACCACTATATTGCCCAATGTGGAATATACCACGACTAGCCTTTGACGATCTCTATTTAAAAAAAAAAGGACTTGATTAAAAAATGCACCATGGCAGCATTTCTGCTTATTCTAAAAATAAAAAAAAAATCCCTTGATCTGATAAGGAAGCAGAATAAATTAAAAAAAAAAAAAAAAAAAAAACTTCAAAACAAACCAATACTTTTAATAAACGAATCCAACGAAAAATAAATATAAATGAAATCCCCCACATTCTTTGTCTCTCTTATCACTATCACCCTTATTTTAATAAAATCCTTAATATTATTCAACCGCGACGAGATGGCCAGTGTCAATCAAATGAGAAAACGAGTCTATTCCTTAAAATAGGTAGAGAAGGAAGAAACTCCAGTGTGCCATATTTGCAAGTTTAACGACATTTTGGCGAAGTGATAAGTTTTATGAAATATTAATTAATTCTTCGAGCCACACCTGCATTTAGCGAAGAAGTGAAAACAAGTCTTTGCTTTCTTTATTGCAACCCTTCTGTTACCATTTTGTTTTTAAATTTAAATGAACAGTTGGAGGCGCTGCAGTCAATGGCCAATGGCTGCGGAAAAATATAAAACCAAGACCCACCTACTTTCTTACATCCAATAAGAAATCTTTCTCGACTGTGCAAAAATTAAAATAGGTTCCTCTTTGGCTAATTTCTCAAATTGGGAGCCAATTAAAGGTAAGCAAGATGACTTATTCAAGCTTTATAACCAATGCCGCAATTTTGAACCCCATTCCTCAATTTTCATCTGCGTATCACCCCTTCCTAAAAATGGACAATCCTGAAAAAAGGAGGAGTCATAAGCCATCTCTGCGAAGTTGAATAATAGTCCAGGAACCCAGTGCAACATATTTGAACCTGATCAATGTGGCTCTGTGGGTGAGTGTAGCAGGCCTGTTTTCACTTTTCCCCATCTAACGCCCAACCTCTCTCTCTCCCCCCTTTTTTTTTCAGTTTTTATAACTGTAGGTACTCTTTGAACATCAAAGAAGCAAATAAGAAAAACTCTTTGTAATAAACATTTTTCTAAATCATAAATTAGTAGAGAATCTTTTTCAGTTAAATAGAGGTAAACTGGTACATTACCATACTCAGTACACACATTTTGCGGAAAAACTGCACGTGATGGACAAAAACGGAGGTCATTTTCAAATTCAGCACACCAAAAAACATAAAGAACACTCAAAATATCCCATGCAGTTTTTTGGTTGCAGACCTGTGTAATCTAAGACAGAACATAAGCCGCAGCATTTTTATTCTTACATATTTGACTGCAGTTATGAAAAGTTTTACAATTTGCACAATAAAAGTATTTTTTGTTTGCCTCCAAAAAGCTGAGGTAATTAGCGCTTACTGTTGGAAGAAACAGGCTTGGGTGATAAACACAAGTCACTTAGTGCTAGTGACTTATTTGGAGAGCGATCTTCAGAACTTAAAATTGCATTCTGGAAATGGATATGAAAAGAATCGAAATGGTCCTTTGGTTTATATTTTTTGGATCAAGTGTAAAATTTCTCAATTACTCTAAATAATCTTGACACGGTACTATGAGATAACAAAATTTACATTATTCTGAAACAAATCAATAACTCTAATCAAAAAGGCTTTCATTTTAAAGCATTTAGGGTACATATTGAAGCTCAATCCTCAAAACATATGAAACGAACTGTTAAAGCACTATTCGACATCGAATCCAAAAAGAACATGTTGTCGTCTAAAATGCGTAGAACTTCAACAAAATAAAGTGACACTGATAGGGGAAAATATGTAAAGAAAATACCATTTTATCCTCTGAATACTTCAAAACTTTCGACTGCGCAACCGAAATGGAAAGATAGCAACCACATGTAAACAATACTTCACTATAAGAACAAAATCACAGTTAATTAAAACCTGGAGCCGGAACGACAAACTTTTCAAAAAAAAAAAAAAACTTTGGTCGTGTTCGAATAGCTTTACGCTGCTATCACTTTCAAATGGCGGTGATTAAAGGTAAAACAACGTAAGTCCATTTTCATTCATAACTTTTCAGAGGAAGGCAAAAACGATTGTCGGATACATGCAAAGGATGGGACTCGCGCTCTTTTATAATGCTACTAAATATTTGAAAAAAATAATATTTCTTATATAGAATAACGCTCTCATGGATCGATGGGAAGTAAGATTCTGCATGCAATGAAGTAACAAAGTGACAATTTCCATTTTTAGCCTACTTTCCCGTTAAAAATAAAAGAAAGACGAAAAAAGTATTAAAAGTAGCTTAATGTATCGAAAAAATATCGCCAAGTCCAAAAAATATCGCCAAGTTAAAAAAAATATCGCCAAGTCCAAAAAATATCGCCAAGTTAAAAAAATAAAGAGGTAAAATGAATATCGAAAAATTAAAAATTTGAAAGTAGGGTATTGAGGGCGCGTTTAGAAACTCGCGACCGGTCGCGATCGGTCGACCGATCGCGACCGCTCGTGTTTAGAAACTCCGGGCGATGACGTCAAACACTGCCCACCCATGTTTATAAACTCCGGTCGTGGTCGTAGCGGGCACGACCGGAGCGCCCGACGATTTGCGCCGGGCAAAAAGGTCACATGATCGGGAAGTGTCGCTTGCGTGCAAAAAGTGCCATTTGACTTTTAGTTTCGTAGCGCAGCCAGCGACGCGCATTTTCTTTTGGATTTTATATGAGTATATTTTTTTTTAACGTCAATACTATTTCTTTTTCTTTCTTCTGTTTATTTATTAATTTTTCTGCATTTCTTTTTTTTTTCTTTAATTATAATGTTTTATTATTAATATATATATATATATATATATATATATATATATATATATATATATCAGTAGCGAGGCGTGACTTCAAGCGTCAGTCATCGCTAACTTTCAGGTCCCTAAAGAAGTATACCAGACCATATGTTTCGCTCAGGCGTGTTTGTGATAAGAAATTTCTGAAAATTTTGGGCTGCCGTTTCCGAAATTTAATTTTTCAGTTTTCGAAAATTTTATTTCCGTTAAAGCAGGAAATTCTCCTCACACAATAAATGAAGTACACTTTGAAATGATAAAAATCATTCATGTTGTTTTTATGAGTTTTAAAACTAAATAGTAATTAAAAAATTCAACTAACCTTGTAAAAATCTTGGTTCACATATGCTTCTTTTTCAATTTGAAAAGTTCAAGCTTGCTGAAATGCAAAGCTCGAACGGCAACGCGCACTACTTTTTATCAAAAACATTTTAATTGAAACTAAAAAGAGAGAGTAAAAAAACAAAACCACGCACACATATATTCGTTTTTGAAAGTTCGATGAAGTTCCAAAACACAAAAGGTAACAGTGTTTTCCCCATGCAAAACTATCATTGCAAACAATATTGTCTTCGACCCGTCGAGCTCATATAGGCGCCATCGTAAGATAACAATATTTTTCTAACCGCAACCCCTTTTTTTGAAAAATGTGACGCACCGAATTGAAAAAAAAAATAAAAAAGAATGAACGAAACAGGAGAAAAAAATCTCTACCCCTCCCCATCCAACCCCCACGATCCGCCAAAACTGAGAGTTGCCAGTAAAAACAAAATTTCCGCGGGTCATCGCCGATGAGTCTTTACTACATCTAAGGGAAGCTGTGAAAGAATCTGATTGGCTGAAATGGCTGACAAGCGAAAAAACTTGCGCGCGCACACACAAAACCGATGCGATATCTGTAGCGATGAGTGAAGGTCACGCCTAATCGTTTACTCAACAGATGGCACCACTAAAATAAAATTATTTGGAATATTAAATGATCCGAAAAAATAATCTGAAAATAAAATTTTAAAAACTTAAATTCTTCCAGTGCAAAACGAGGTTTGCCTTCAGGTCATCGGCGAATCGTTCGATGACTTGAGGCCTCGCTACTGATATATATATATATATATATATATATATATATATATATATATATATATATATATATCAGTAGCGAGGCCTCAAGTCATCGAACGATTCGCCGATGACCTGAAGGCAAACCTCGTTTTGCACTGGAAGAATTTAAGTTTTTAAAATTTTATTTTCAGATTATTTTTTCGGATCATTTAATATTCCAAATAATTTTATTTTAGTGGTGCCATCTGTTGAGTAAACGATTAGGCGTGACCTTCACTCATCGCTACAGATATCGCATCGGTTTTGTGTGTGCGCGCGCAAGTTTTTTCGCTTGTCAGCCATTTCAGCCAATCAGATTCTTTCACAGCTTCCCTTAGATGTAGTAAAGACTCATCGGCGATGACCCGCGGAAATTTTGTTTTTACTGGCAACTCTCAGTTTTGGCGGATCGTGGGGGTTGGATGGGGAGGGGTAGAGATTTTTTTCTCCTGTTTCGTTCATTCTTTTTTATTTTTTTTTTCAATTCGGTGCGTCACATTTTTCAAAAAAAGGGGTTGCGGTTAGAAAAATATTGTTATCTTACGATGGCGCCTATATGAGCTCGACGGGTCGAAGACAATATTGTTTGCAATGATAGTTTTGCATGGGGAAAACACTGTTACCTTTTGTGTTTTGGAACTTCATCGAACTTTCAAAAACGAATATATGTGTGCGTGGTTTTGTTTTTTTACTCTCTCTTTTTAGTTTCAATTAAAATGTTTTTGATAAAAAGTAGTGCGCGTTGCCGTTCGAGCTTTGCATTTCAGCAAGCTTGAACTTTTCAAATTGAAAAAGAAGCATATGTGAACCAAGATTTTTACAAGGTTAGTTGAATTTTTTAATTACTATTTAGTTTTAAAACTCATAAAAACAACATGAATGATTTTTATCATTTCAAAGTGTACTTCATTTATTGTGTGAGGAGAATTTCCTGCTTTAACGGAAATAAAATTTTCGAAAACTGAAAAATTAAATTTCGGAAACGGCAGCCCAAAATTTTCAGAAATTTCTTATCACAAACACGCCTGAGCGAAACATATGGTCTGGTATACTTCTTTAGGGACCTGAAAGTTAGCGATGACTGACGCTTGAAGTCACGCCTCGCTACTGATATATATATATATATATATATATATATATATATATATATATATATATATATATATATATATATATATATATATTTTTTTTTTCTTTTTCATTTAGTTTTTATTATTTATATATTTTATTATTTATTCCTTTAATTACTTTTTTTTCATTTATTTTATTTATTTTTTTTCCATTACCTTTGTGTAAATATTTTACTTATATTTTTATTTTAATTAATTATTAACCAAAATTATCTTTCTTGTGTACATACCAAATTGAATGTTTACCCATGTGGGTTGTTTTGTTGGGGCACATTTGAGCGCTTTGAATAAAACAAAATTAAAATTGCAAAGAGTTTATTTTCTCATAAATTGAAAACTCTCTTCTTTCTTCTCATTGATATTAGAATTGACTCTTGACACTTTCAAAAATTATTTTTGGACTGGGTACGGAATCGTAAGATTCCAGACTTATCAAAATTTAGAAAATCTTATTAATAAATCATCATACACAATAAGGAAACTATGCACTTTTATAAAATTAATTTTCATGGTGCAATATCTAAAGATGTATCAATTGGCTTCCTAGCAGAACCATCAGTAAATGCTTGATTTAATTCCAAATTTTGCTTGAATGACAGAACAAAAATTTTTACTACCAATTCTTGGAAGCTTTCCAGCTGCTATTGAAGGTTTTTTTCCCCCATATTATTGAAAAATTTTAAGTTTGGGAAAATTGAGCTGTTCCATGTGTGTGCCCTTGCTCCCCTACAATTTTTATTTTTCCCATTACATGTTATGATTTAAAAAGAAGTATGTCAAGCACAGTGAAAGAGAAAAGACTTATAATACAAGAGTTTTCACAACTAGATTAATATGAAACACCACATACTATATTTTCAATGAAATCCATCGTAGAAAGATGAAAACGAAAATTGCTTTTGAAAACCCTATCATTCACAGGGGCGGCCCTAGCAGTTTTGCCACTCCGGACAAAAATGCAAAATGCCACCCCTCTTAAAGTTTGAAAAGAAATAAATTGCTTATAAATACAACTTAATAAATAGATGTTGTGAATTAAAAACTGTGACAAAATAAAATCCTATATTCAGGGTCGGATTTAAACCGAATATCGCCCTAAGCTATTTTAGATATAGGGCCTCTTTTGTAGTCCCTGAAACTATATTGTAGGCCTTTTTTTTTTTTGTCCTTTTTTTTCGATGTTTCAGAAGCTCTTGCCCGCCCCCCCCCCCCTCCCCTCCCGTTTTTGCACTTCATACTGTCTTCATTTTTTTTTACTTTATTCATTTCTATTGACCTTGGAGAGGGATGAGTATAAGGAAAATGATGAGGTGACTATTTTTCATAACGTATAGAATAGTTGCAAGTTCAGGGGGTTGGGGGTTTCCCTCTCGGGAAAAATTTGGAAAAATAAATATTAAATTCTGCATTTTAAGGTCTTATAAAATGTACCTAAGACAACAAAAAGAAAAAGGAGAAAAATAGGCAAACAATACCTTTTAAAAGTTATACCTCCTTTTGCAAACTAAAATCAATTTAAATAAAAATTGCTTGTGCTTGTGGTTCTATAAATCAGTGACATTAATCGACAAGGAAAAAGAGCTTGGGAGGAGAAAAGAAAACTGACATTGACTTTCGATATAAAGTTAGTGTTAGATCGCCGCTCCAATCTACCGACTAACACAACACTGAATTAAATGTAAAATGATCAATAAAAAAAATGCATTAAATGATTTAAAGGAAATGGTGTGAATATTTAAAAAAACAGAAAAGTAACATCCCGGAGCCCGGCCACAAGGACAATTGATGCTTTATGCATTTGATAAAAAATAAAGTTGCTGCACTTATCAAAGAGTT
The DNA here is from genome assembly GCA_038373865.1 of Uloborus plumipes. Classification (NCBI taxonomy): domain Eukaryota; kingdom Metazoa; phylum Arthropoda; class Arachnida; order Araneae; family Uloboridae; genus Uloborus; species Uloborus plumipes. The sequence continues at coordinate 240,392 of JAXGGA010000270.1, forward strand.
TCAAAGATTTATTTAATTGTTTTCAAGACATCTAGAACAATTATATTTAAGGCAATTTATTTGCACTTTCCAGCCTCTGGCATTTTAATACTGAATTGCTTAGTTTCAGAGATTGCACTAACTTAGTAAGAAACGTCTGCTTTAAGTTAAGAAATATAGATATTACTAAAGATTTCTCTCAACATTGTTTTTTAATGGGTTTATATAAGTACTAAAAATATGTAACACGTCCTAAATTTTTAAGTCTATATATAAAAACAATCAATTATTTAAAATTCGTAAAATTAGCATTTAAAAAATGCAGTTAATTGTAGCTGATGCATACTTTTATGGCAACTGGATGAGAGGTTAATAATTTGCTTGCTATATCAGAACTACCAGGTAATGTATCGTTGAAAATGTATTATTATGCATTGGTAAATGTATTGCAGGAGTATTAAGAAAAAAAAAGTTTTTTTTTCTTTTAAATTCGTTTTGACTTTTAAGCCTGCAAAATTTCTGAGTCAGTTTTTAAATCAATCTGTTCAGTTAATTCATAACTTGGCTGCGATTATTTTTCATTGGAAAGTATTTATCACGTCTGGAATAATTATTTAAATCAGCAACGTAAGCAGTCAGCTTCAGCTTCTAATCTGTTTCTGAATTTTGCTTTTGTCATAGCACAGGAAGAGAAAGATGTTTCGCCCACTTATGTTGAAACAATTAACAATGTTTCACAGTTTTTTTGGAAATTTAAGGATTCTGTGTAATGTCATTCTACAAATGCATTTTTAGTTCCAATTGATTGTCAGTAGTTACATCAATTTGCTGTTTTTTTTTTTTTAAATCAAGAGCTAGGAGGTGTCAGTTATGAAGTATAGTTTTGATCCAAGATAATTTTTCTTTCTGAGTAGGAAAATATTTAAGAAATGCTTTGGAAATATTAAAGAACATTTGATCTTTTATAAGAATTGTAATTTTATTAAAAGTTTGGTGCTATGATTGAACAAATAGTGATCACTAGCTGAGCTACTTTCAAATGTCTAAGAAACCCTACGGTTTCCCAGAATCCAAGTTGAAAACCTTTGTGCTAGATCAAGCGTATTTATATGCCTTGTTTCTTTCTACAATTCTCTCTCTACACAATTTGCAAAACTTGTATCAGGGGCACCCCAGTGGGAGGATACTATGACCTCCAAAAAAAATTTCATATTTGGCAAATTTTTACTAATGATTCGGAAAATTTAAAAATAGTGAGACAGTTTTGTAATATTACCATCATGCGTTATTTAATTTATTTATTTATTTATTTTTTCAATGATGTTTTATATCTCTTCTCAGCAGATATAAGTATTTATGCATGCACACATTTTATTATTTTCTTGTTTATTCGTTCGTTAAAATTCGGCGCTTCATTTGATGAATTGAGATCCCCCCCCCCCCCCAAAAAAAAACTGCGCTTTATGTCCCCGAGCTTCTTTCGGCAATTCCAAAATCTTGACGTTCTTAAAGTTATCTGCTGCAGTTTGTTTTTTAAAATGTCTCCATTAACAATTATAGTTTCTAAATATTCGTTTATTTTATAAATATATATTCGTTTGTTTTAATAAGGCTATGTTGAAATAGCCGAAAATGTTGTCTTGAAATGGATTTTTTAAAATAACACGCGCAAACACCGCTACATTCATAACTTTCAGGATTCCTAAGTGTAAAAAGAATCATATTTGTTAAATTTTTTTGAACGTTTCTTTCCTTGAAGAAAATTTATTTTATTATTCGAACCAAAATGCCGCCCCTAAAATTTGCCGCCTCGGACAGGGGTTCGGAATGTCCGCCCCTGATCATTCATCCGACTAACAACTTCTTCTTAATACACAGCTCCATACGCGGAATTTTATACTTCACTTTCGCAGAAAGCATAATTTCGTCTTCGAAAGACGAAGAAGATGATTCAGTTTGATCTGAATCAGAATCAATATCAGAATCTGAATCAGAACTTCTTAATATTAAATTTACCAAAAGCGCTGCTTCATCCATGGCGCTAAGAAAATAAAACGACGCTCGACCGGTCGCGGTGTTGTTTATAAACTCCTTCGGTTCCCGGGATGCCCGTGACGTTACAGCCACGACCGGTCGCGCCCGCTTCGACCGAGGCTGGGTAGTTTCTAAACGCGCCCTGAGATGGGGAATTTGTGTGTCTGTCGGTCGGTCTGTCGGTCTGTCGGTCGGTCTGTCTGTCCCCCCTAATAACTTTTGAATGAACATTCCGATTTGGACAAACTTTTTTTTGTTGGAAAGATCTCGGCGAGTACAGCTCATTCCCATATTTGATTTTTTGATTTGAACAATTTTTGGTTCAACTTTGAGCCGTTCAAATAACCGGTCCCGCGATACTAACTTTTTAATGAACAGTCCGATTTGAACAAACTTTTTTTTGTTGGAAAGAACTTTTCAAGGATACTTCATTCCCGTATTTACATTTCCGATTTGAACAATTTTTCGTTCAACATTGAACCGCTCAAGCAAGCTGTCACCCCTAATAACTTTTGAGTAAACAGTCCGAAAAAAAATGACTGACTGTGCAGACGATTTTTTGTTTATTTATTCATTTGTTTTATTGAATTTATTATTATTATTATTATTATTTTTGGCAGACGATTTTTTTTTGTAACAAAAATGTTTCATTCACTAGGGCATTTTATTCTTTATTTATATTTAACAACTGGCAACGGATTAAAAGTGAAATTCGAGACATTTTATCAACGGACGAGTTTTTTTTTCTTTTTTTTTTCTTTCTTTGATAAAATGTGTTTTGATGTACTTTGTACTTTTAATTTTTTTTTGAAAACAATTGAGGAATTTTTCTACGGAAGAACTGTAACAGTTACATTCTTTAAAAGGTGCGACAAAACTTTATTTATTCACTTTTTTACTTTTTATGTGTCTATTTCATCTGATGAGAGAGGTATATTTTGCTTTTAGAAATCAGCTTCAAGTGCTAAAAAGGTATGTTTGACATAATTTTTAGTCTTAGATAATCAAGAGAATAATGATCAGATGCTAGAATGCCGATGTCGATGTACGGGAAAGTAGGCTCGTTTAGTTCTTGACAGAACTTCTTGTTGAACTTGCTTCAATCTAGTTCTGAGATACAGATTTTTTTTTTTTTTTTTTTTTTTTTTTTTTTTTTTTCCGTCACCGAATTACATCAAAATTGGTCTAATTTTGAACAGTAGTACGAACTTTCAAAACAAAATTTACAATTTTTTTTGATAGGAACGTCTTTTTTTTTTTTTTTTTGTGTGTGTGTGTGTGTGTGTGTGTGTGTGTGTGTAGCAGCCAGGCTGGCAATATGGGGTTCGCTGCTTCACTTTTCCAACTGCTGTACCGTAATTTGGTGTGAAGCCCGACTTCCACAGTACACAGGTACCCGTTTATAGGGTAGGCCAAGGAGGCTAAAACTCCCTGGGGTAGGCTACCTTTCACAACAGCACATTCACACAAAGAAAGGACAAGGACAGGAGAGAGAAGGCACATCCATGCCCAAGCCGGGACTCGAACCTGGGACCAAACCATCCGTGGCAGACCGCTCTGACCACTAGACAAGGTGGCCGGCAATAGGCATGTCGAATTAAATTGTATGCAGATATAAAAATATACTGAACATTACAGGCGGTTTTAGGTAAAACAACGTTTCCCATGGGGGATGCAATTGTGTGCACTTGTATTCCGGGGCCCCCTAGGGGGAGGGCCATGGGGGTAAATTTTTTCGGGGCAAAGAAAAATTGTGAAAAAAAAAATAACAACGAAATTTGATTTGTTTGTTATGTTTTTTTTTCTCGGTGGAACTAAACCGTTTAAAAGGAAACTTAAAATGGTTCAAAGCCTTTTAATAAACTACCAAAGTTTTAAACAACCTTTTTAGCCTACTTTCCCGTTAAAAATAAAAGAGACGAAAAAAGCATTAAAATTGGCTTAATGCATCTAAAAAATGTCGCCAAGTCCAAAAAATATCGCCAAGTCCAAAAAATATCGCCAAGTTCAAAAAATATCGCCAAGTAAAAAAAAGTCAAAAAGAAACAAAAAAATGAAATAAATATCGAAAAATTAAAAATTTGAAAGTAGGGTATTGAGATGGGGAATTTGTGTGTCGGTCTGTCGGTCGGTCGGTCGGTCGGTCGGTCTGTCGGTCTGTCGGTCTGTCTGTCCCCCCCTAATAACTTTTGAATGAACATTCCGATTTGGACGAACTTTTTTTTGTTGGAAAGATCTCGGCGAGTACAGCTCATTCCCATATTTGATTTTTTGATTTGAACAATTTTTGGTACAACTTTGAGCCGTTCAAACAACCGGTCCCACGATACTAACTTTTGAATGAACAGTCCGATTTGAACAAACTTTTTTTTGTTCGAAAGATCTTTTCAAGGATACTTCATTCCCGTATCTACATTTTCGATTTGAACAATTTTTCGTTCAACATTGAACCGTTCAAACAAGCTCTCACCCCTAATAACTTTTGAGTGAACAGTCCAACTTAAACGAGCCCAAAAAATATCGCCAAGCCTAAAAAATATCGCCAAGTCCAAAAAATATCGCCAAGTCCAAAAAATATCGCCAAGTCCAAAAAATATCGCCAAGTCCAAAAATATCGCCAAGCCCAAAAAATATCGCCAAGTCCAAAAAATATCGCCAAGTCCAAAAAATATCGCCAAGTCCGAAAAATATCGCCAAGCCTAAAAAATATCGCCAAGTCCAAAAAATATCGCCAAGCCCAAAAAATATCGCCAAGTCCAAAAAATATCGCCAAGCCCAAAAAATATCGCCAAGTCCAAAAAATATCGCCAAGTCCAAAAAATATCGCCAAGTCCAAAAAATATCGCCAAGTCCAAAAAATATCGCCAAGCCCAAAAAATATCGCCAAGTCCAAAAAATATCGCCAAGTCCAAAAAATATCGCCAAGCCTAAAAAATATCGCCAAGCCCAAAAAATATCGCCAAGTCCAAAAAATATCGCCAAGTCCAAAAAATATCGCCAAGTCCAAAAAATATCGCCAAGTCCAAAAAATATCGCCAAGCCCAAAAAATATCGCCAAGTCCAAAAAATATCGCCAAGCCAAAAAATATCGCCAAGCCCAAAAAATATCGCCAAGTTAAAAAAATAAAAAGGTAAAATGAATATCGAAAAATTAAAAATTTGAAAGTAGGGTATTGAGATGGGGAATTTGTGTGTCGGTCTGTGTGTCGGTCTGTCGGTCGGTCTGTCTGTCCCCCCCTAATAACTTTTGAATGAATATTCCGATTTGGACAAACTTTTTTTTGTTGGAAAGATCTCGGCGAGTACAGCTCATTCCCATATTTGATTTTTCGATTTGAACAATTTTTAGTTCAACTTTGAGCCGTTCAAACAACCTGTCCCGCGATGCTAACTTTTGAGTGAACAGTCCGATTGGAACAAACTTTTTTTTGTTCGAAAGATCTTTTCAAGGATACTTCATTCCTGTATCTACATTTTCGATTTGAACAATTTTTTGTTCAACATTGAACCGTTCAAGCAACCTTTCCCCCCTAATAACTTTTGAATGAACATTCCGATTTGAACAAACTTTTTTTTGTTGGATAGATCTCAGCGATTACAACTCATTCCCATATTTGATTTTTCGAGTTGAACAATTTTAGTTCAACATTGAACCGTTCAAGCAACCTTTCCCCCCTAATAACTTTTGAATGAACATTCCGATTTGAACAAACTTTTTTTTGTTGGAAAGATTTCGGCGAGTACAACTCATTCCCATATTTGATTTTTCGATTTGAACAATTTTTGGTTCAACTTTGAACCGTTCAAACAACCTGTCCCGCGATGCTAACTTTTGAGTGAACAGTCCGATTTCAACAAACTTTTTTTTGTTCGAAAGATCTTATCAAGGATACTTCATTCCCGTATTTACATTTCCGAATTGAACAATTTTTCGTTCAACATTGAACCGCTCAAGCAAGCTGTCACCCCTAATAATTTTTGAGTGAACAGTCCGATTTAAATAAACTTTTTTTTTTGTTCGAAGGATCTCAGCAAGGATACTTCATTACAGTATTTAAATTTTCAATTTGAACATTTTTCGTTCAACATTGAACCGTTCAAGCAACCTTTCCCCACCTAATAACTTCTGAGTGAACCATCCGAATGGAATAAACTTTTTTTTGTTTGAAAGATCTCGGAGAGGTTCATTCCCTTATTTCGCTTTTTGGTTTGAACCATTTTTCGTTCAATATTGAACCGTTCAGAAAAAATTTAACATTAGCGCCTACGGGGAATTTAAGTTGAATGTTGATCCTGGAACTTAAAGTCGGATTTCCTTCAAACTAACTTTGTAAAAAAAATGGTTTTGATAAATAATGTTTGTAAAGTACTTTTCTGAATAATCTTCTGTGAGGACTCTGATTCCGACTCCGACTCCACAAACATGGCGGAACTGCAGGCTCAGAAAAAAATGACTGACTGTGCAGACGATTTTTTGTTTATTTATTCATTTGTGTTATTGTATTTATTACTATTATTTTTTTTTTTGGCAGACGATTTTTTTTGTAACAAAAGTGTTTCATTCACGAGGGCATTTTATTCTTTATTTATATTTAACAACTAGCAACGGTTTAAAAGTGAAAATCGAGACATTTTATCGACGGACGAGTTTTTTTTCCTTTCTTTGATAAAATGTGTTTTGATGTACTTTGTACTTTTAATTTTTTTTTTTTTTTTTGAAAACGATTGAGGAATTTTTCTGCGGAAGAACTGTAACAGTTACATTCTTTAAAAGGTGCGACAAAACTTCATTTATTCATTTATTTACTTTTTATGTCTCTATTTCATCTGATGAGAGGGGTATATTTTGCTTTTAGAAATCAGCTTTAAGTGCTAAAAAGGTATGTTTGACATAATGTTTAGTCTCAGATGATCAGGAGAATAATGATCAGATGCTAGAATGCCGATGTCGATGTACGGGAAAGTAGGCTCGTTTAGTTCTTGACAGAACTTCTTGTTATTTTTATGTAAACATCAAAAAAGAAAATTTCAGGTAATGTAAAGAACAACCAGAAAGTTATAAGTTCTTAAAACTTCACATTTAGCTTTTGTACAGTACATTGAAACAAAAAATGTTTATCTTATTAGTTTATGACGTTTGTAAAAGATATAATGTTGTGTATCGGTCTTCTTTTAAAAATGTAGTGTAATTGTGTCATTAGTTAACTGCCACAATTATTTAGAAAAAAAAAATTGAGGATAACTTTCAGAAATAACGGACATAAAGTAACTCCAATAGAACAAGAAGTTATGTCAAGAACTAAACGAGTCTACTTTCCCGTACATCGACATCGGCATTCTAGCATCTGATCATTATTCTCTTGATTATCTGAGACTGAAAATTATGTCAAACATACCTTTTTAGCACTTAAAGCTGATTTCTAAAAGCAAAATATACCCCTCTCATCAGATGAAATAGACACGTAAAAAGTAAATAAACGAATAAATCAAGTTTTGTCGCACCATTTAAAGAATGTAACTGTTACAGTTCTTCCGTAGAAAAAATTCTCAATCGTTTTCAAAATAAATAAATAAATAAAAGGAGAAAGAGCATCAAAACACATTTTATCAAACAAAGGAAAAAAAAACTCGTCCGTTAATAAAATGTCTCGAATTTCACTTTTAATCCGTTGCCAGTTGTTAAATATAAATAAAGAATAAAATGCTCTCGTGAATGAAAATTTTTTGTTACAAAAAAAATCATCTGCCAAAAAATAAATAAATAAATAAATAAATAATAATAAATAAAATAAAACAAATGAATAAATAAACAAAAAATCGTCTGTACAGTCAGTCGTTTTTTTCTGAGTCTGCATTTCCGCCATGTTTGCGGAGTCGGAGTCGAAATCAGAGTCCTCACACAAGATTATTCAGAAAAGTACTTTACAAATATTATTTATCAAAACCATTTTCTTGCAAAGTTTTCTTGTTCAGGATCAACATTCAACTTAAATTTTCCTTAGGCGCTAATGTTAATTTTTTTTTTTTCTGAACGGTTCAATATTGAACGAAAAATGGTTCAAATCAAAAAGCGAAGTATGGGAATGAGCCTCTCCGAGATCTTTCAAACAAAAAAAAAAGTTTATTCCATTCGGACGGCTCACTCAAAAGTTATTAGGTGGGGAAAGGTTGCTTGAACGGTTCAATGTTGAACGAAAAAATGTTCAAATAGAAAATTTAAATACGGTAATGAAGTATCCTTGCTGAGATCCTTGGAAAAAAAAAAAGTTATTTAAATCGGACTGTTCACTCAAAAGTTATTAGGGGGGACAGCTTGCTTGAGCGGTTCAATATTGAACGAAAAATTGTTCAAATCGAAAATGTAAGTACGGGAATGAAGTATCCTTGATAAGATCTTTCGTACAAAAAAAAGTTGGTTCAAATCGGACTGTTCACTCAAAACTTAGCATCGCGGGACAGGTTGTTTGAACGGTTCAAAGTTGAACCAAAAATTGTTCAAATCGAAAAATCAAATATGGGAATGAGCTGTACTCGCCGAGATCTTTCCAGCAAAAAAAAGTTTGTCAAAAACGGAATGTTCATTTAAAAGTTATTAGGGCGGGGGGGGGGGGGGGCAGACAGACCGACCGACACACAAATTCCCCACCTCAATACCCTACTTTCAAAATTTTAATTTTTCGACATTCATTTTAGAATTTTTTATTTCTTTTTGGCTTTTTTTCGGACTTGGCGAATTTTTTTTTTATTTGGCGATATTTTTTTGACTTGGCGACATTTTTTAAATGCATTAAACCACTTTTAATACTTTTTTCGTCTTTCTTTTATTTTTAACGGGAAAGTAGGCTAAAAAAGAAAAAACAAAAACCTCGTCCGTTAATAAAATATCTCGAATTTCACTTTTAATCCGTTGCCAGTTGTTAAATATAAATAAAGAATAAAATTCCCTCGTGAATGAAAATTTTTTGTTACAAAAAAAATCGTCTGCCTAAAAAAAAAAAAAAAAAAAACAATAACAAATAAAATAAAACAAATAAATAAATAAACAAAAAATCATCTGCACAGTCAGTCATTTTTTTTCTAAGCCTGCATTTTCGCCATGTTTGCGGAGTCGGAGTCGGAATCAGAGACCTCACAGAAGATTATTCAGAAAAGTACTTTACAAACATTATTTATCAAAACCATTTTCTTACAAAGCTAGTTTGAAGGAAATACGACTTTAAGTTCAGGATCAACATTCAACTTAAATTCCCCGTAGGCGCTAAATGTACTTTTTTTTTCTGAACGGTTCACTATTGAACGAAAAATGGTTTGAATCAAAAAGCGAAGTATGGGAATGTATGGGAAAGTCTCTCCAGATCTTTCAAACAAAAAAAAGTTTATTCCATTCGGACGGTTCACTCAAAAGTTATTAGATGGGGAAAGGTTGCTTGAACGGTTCAATGTTGAACAAAAAATGATCAAATTGAAAATTTAAATACGGTAATGAAGTATCCTTGCTGAGATCCTTTGAACAAAAACAAAAAGTTTATTTAAATCGAACTGTTCACTCAAAAGTTATTAGGGGTGACAGCTTGCTTGAACGGTTCAATGTTGAACGAAAAAACGTTCAAATTGAAAATTTAAATACGGTAATGAAGTATCCTTGCTGAGATCCTTGGGACAAAAAAAAAGTTTATTTAAATCGGACGGTTCACTCAAAAGTCATTAGATGGGGAAAGGTTGCTTGAACGGTTCAATGTTGAACGAAAAAATGATCAAATGGAAAATTTAAATACGGTAATGAAGTATCCTTGCTGAGATCCTTTGAACGAAAATTGTGAAAGGAAATGCGTAGAGGGCAAACGTCCAGAAGACCCCATAATACTTATAGCCTGGAATTCCTTGCAAAATTACTTCGAGCAAGGAAATTTTTCCAAACGGAGCAAGAATTTTTTAAGCTTTATATTTACTTATTTATTATTTTTTAAGCTTCGGATTAGCTTTTTTTAATAAATTTTTGAACTAACATTTCACATAAATTAAGGTATGAAAGATTTTCCGCACCACTTAACATTCCTTGTCATTCGAAACAACTTTTTTACTTCCTTTTACGTAGTAAAAGAAGTATTGTGATCGCGAAAAAAAAAAAAAAAAATCACTCAAATTTGAGTCTAAATTTTGATTTTGCTCACCCCCCGAATGAATGTTCAGTAGTTTTTTCGACCTGTCAGCACGTGCATATGTACCTACCCCAATACCAACATATAAGCAGCCGAAAAATCCTTTTCAACCACCCCTAAGTTAATTACGACGAGTTTTCTCGTGACGTCTGTATGTACGTATGTACGTATGTATGTATGTGTGTCGCATAACTCAAAAACTATATGCCGTAGAAGCTTAACGCTTGGTATGTAGGCTCTGAGGATGGTCTAGTTGTACACCTCCCCTTGTGGTTGCCTTCGAATGTTCCCAAGGGGGTGTTTTACCCCTTTTTTTTGGCGTAAATCAGTGTTAATTTCAATGCAGACTCGAGCGATATGAATTGGCGCGACCACTTGGCGATATGTCGCCAAGCTTTTAGTCGCCAAGTGTTAGACGCCAACTTGGCGATATATAGCCAAGTTGGCGACAAATTTGGCGAAAAAATTATTTTTTGAATTTGGGTTCAACTTGGAGCTATTAGCGATATTTTGCGAAAAATTCACTGAACGATATTAAAATCAGCAAAATTTCGAAAATTAACCATTGTAAAATATTTTTTGCATTGTTTCGTGGCAGATTAGGGGAGTAAAAATTTGAATTGTTACCTTGCTCACTCCAAGCACTTTTTTTAACATTTAAGGCAACTACTAAGAAATTTACACGTAAAAGGAAGTAGTGTGGGGTCAATACCAGATTGTTTTAAATATCAGATTTAGCTTGTTAAAATTTTCTCAACTAATTAGAGCAGCAGATATAAGGGTTTATAATTCAATAACAGTCCTTGGCTAAACTCAAATCAAGCCCAGAGCTCAAGAGCAAAATGTTACTAGAGACTACGAACGTGAAAATGACTTTTTAAGCACTCAAAAGGCCGTTTTGTTGTGCTTAGGAGCCCCTTAGCACCTATAGCTGCGATATTTGAGTTTGTGTCGTAGTAGAGGGGTGCTCTTTTAAGCGTGTTTTAAAAAAATAACTAGCCGCTTAGGGGGCTCATGCAAACTATTTTCGGCGGGTTAATGAACTTTCGGCGGTGCACTTTGTGTTTTAAGAGCGCACCTCTAGAACCATGCCATTCCCAAGAATACACTTCGGGAGCTTCGCAGCAAGTCGATCTCAACTAATCCATTCGATCTCAGAAGACATGCCGCGAGCCGTTTTGGAGGAAGACTTTTTCTCTCGTACTGATTCAAAAAACTGTTGAAGCGATTCAAATTACTCACTCACCGGACTTGGCATTTCCGTCGACAGGTAGTTCCGTGTTGTGAATTGGACAAAAAGAGAGGGGGTGGGTGGGAGATGAACAGAGAGACAGTTTGACCTTGGAATGGAAGAAACAGTAAGAATTTGGCACCAGTGACAAATTTTCTCTCCTTTTCTTCCGTTCAAAATTTGCTCGTATCCATGAAACCGTGCTTGAGAATTCACGTTTTAATTCATATATCTGCTAATTAAAATCGGAGAATGGTGTAAAATAGCCAAACATTAGAACTGAAAAATTAAGAATCTATATCGATACTTGATTCGATGGTCAGTTCACTGGCGTTCGGGAGGAGTAAATATGACATGGATTATTGCATGCGTACATACATACATGTACACACATGAAACGCTCAGTTTTTAATAATAAAAGATTTTTGAATTACGTACTTTTATCAAGTATTTTTTTCCGTCTTCAGTTTGGAGAAATATTTTAACTTTTTTCAAATTTTATGAGATGTTTAGCCTCATAGTTTTTTATCGTCATATATAGGGGCACACTTCTGAAAAGGTTGGCCACATTTAATATAGATTGTGGCGTAGAGAGAAATTCCTCGAGGGAGTTATCCACTGGGCTGAAAATATTAAAATCTAAGACTAGGAATTGTAAATAGACACTGACACTTATAGCAGCATAAAATTGATTGAATAATGAAAATCATGTTAAAAACAAAGAAAAGTAATTTAAATTTTTATTATAGAAGTTAATATTGAGCTTTAAGGCAGGGGGCTGGACACGAAGGCCACCCCTTTTCGTATATCACTGACACTAGATATATAGACCATATAGTTTCCGGATCTCTATTTTTGCTTTAAATTTCCATGTTGGGGGTTTAGGTTGAATTTTTAAAATAGTTCATTTTGAGCACGTTTTTCGTCAAGAGCATTTTTTAATGAAGTATGCGGATTTGCCTCACTAAGGCTAGAATTCAAGTGAAACACCATTGCAATCGCTTCGAGGCGATCGCAAATTGCAATCGCCACTGGAAGTCGAATTACATTAGAATCGCATCTCGTAGCGATTGCCGATTGCAGCGTATTCAAATTTGGGAATTTGCGATTGCATTGGTGAGTTGCGATCGTCCTTGTTTCACTTGAATTCCTGCCTAAAACGTGAGGCAAATCTGCTTTTAAGTTCGAGTTCTGCATTTGTTTAAATTTCCCCTGATGGCGCTAACGTTAAGTTTTTGGAACTGTACAAATTTAAACAAAAAATGTTCAAATTAAAAATCTTATTGTGTGTGTCAAGAGGAGGGGGGGGGGGCAGACAGACAGAACCGACAGGTAGGCACGTTTCCTCATTATTAAAAATCTAAGTTTCCATTGTCTTTCTCTCTATTATTTAAAAAAATAAAGTAATTTATTTTGGCATACTCTTGGTTTTTGTGATATTTTTTTACTTCCTTTTACGTAGTAAAGGAAGTATTGTGATCACGAAAAAAATTTCACTCAAATTTCAGTCTAAATTTTGACTTTGCTCACCCCTGAATGAATGTCGCGTAGTTTTTTCGACCTGTCAGCACGTGCATATGTACCTAACAACATACAAACAGCCGAAAAATCAATTTCGACCACCCCCGAGTAAATTACGACGAGTTTTCTCGTGACGTCTGTATGTACGTATGTGCGGATGTATGTGCGTATGTGGCTCGCATAACTCAAAAACTATATGCCGTAGAAACTTCTAGCTTGGTATGTAGGCTCTGAGGGGGGTCTAGTTGTGCACCTCCCCTGGTGATTGCATTCGAATGATTCTAAAGGGGTCTTTTACCCCTTTTTTGGGGTAAATCAATGTTAATTTCAATACAGACTCAAGTGATATGAATTGGCGCCACCACTTGGCGACATGTCGCCAAGCTTTTGGTCGCCAAGTGTTTGACGCCAACTTGGCGACATATCGCCAAATTGGCGACAAATTTGGCGAAAAAATTATTCTTTGAATTTGGGTTCAACTTGGCGCTATTGGCGATATTTTGCGAAAAATTTACTGAATGATCTTAAAATCAGCAATATTTAGAAAAATAACCATTGTAAAATATTTTTTGCATTGTTTCGTGGTAGATTAGGGGAGTAAATATTTGAATGCTCACCTTGCTCACTCCAAGCACTTTTTTTAACACTTAAGGCAACTACTATGAAATTTACGCGTAAAAGGAAGTAGTGTGGGGTCCATACCAGATTTTTTTGCAATGCGTTAGAGATCGCTTTTCATATATTTATTTACTTTTAAAAAATTTTTGTGGGATAGTAGGCTTAAAAGAACGCGTATTTGTTTAAAAAATTCTAAAAATGAAATTGTTGTAAAATTCATTTGTCCGTTTAAAACCCACTCTGACCAGAAAATTCCCATCTGAAATTGAATAAATATTGTTAATCCTGGATAAAAATTAAAGGGAAAAAAAATTCTTAGCATTTCACAGCCCCTTGAAAACAAATGAGTGGAGAAAAAAATTAAAAGTTCGTTGAAAGTTAAAAATTAAATTTTGGACTTTTTTTTTTACCATTTCTGTCAAAAACAAAAATTCGATTTCAAAACAAAAAGGGCGCGCTGTTTTGCTTTTGAATGATCAATTTTGGCGTAATTTGAATTTATTTTCGTCGCTACTGGCGACAACTGGCGCTGGTTTCAATGGCAACCTTAGCCGCCATATTGTCTGTAGTATAGAGTGTGCTAGTGTACTACGGAAGCAACCGTTGGTCGGTGTTATTGTAAAACTGTGACGTAATTATTTGTTTTTATCAATGTGCCGTTTACTCGGATTAAGTTTTGTGCTCTGCCGCCAGTGATAACAGCAGTTGACAGTCGTTCATTATCTGGATAAAAAATAATAGTTACATTTATTTAAAAAAAATTAATCGTGGCTCTAACGCCAGCTTTGTGGCCAAATAGCTACTTTGACATAGGAGATTTGGCCATGCCTGTGCGAAAACAAGGTAATATATATTTAATGATTGTAAAAATTTAGAGCAAATAATAATTCATGCTCTGTTTTTCATTTTGTGTGGGGTAAATGTTGTTCAATAAGAAATCTGACAGATTTATTCCTTCTGCTCTTTTTGCAACACACCCATTTCGCAGTATGTTTACATACTAGTTAAGATCATGTTAACTCGTTAGTTATTTTAATACAAAAAGTATAATTGCTCGGTTTGCTACTATTTCATTATTAAGAACCTCAAACACGGAGTAAGATATCTCTTATCAGTATAAATAAAGATTGTAATCAATAATGTAACTAATGAATGTCCTCTGGATTACTAATGTTGTGTGGTTATTTTTCAATATAATTATGTTTTTTTAAAACATACAGCGTTCTGCTGCAAATTTCCTTTCCTCGCTTTAAGAAATCAATATATACATAAAGTGGGCATATTTTTTGCTGTTTTACGAGGAAATTAGTATTTTATTTGTACCTTTTGACCCCCTTGGAAAAACTTGAAATGACAGCCCTGACTTTCACTGTGCTTAAACTATGTCATCTGCCTGATGAGCTTGTGATCTAATGTTTTTGAAATTTTTTTTTCTGCACTTGTAATCAGTGGCAGGTTTCCCACTTCGCGAATGACAGAGCCTAAGAGCCTCACAACCGTATGGGCCCTGAGGAGAATTCAAAAATGCACATAATGAATGTTTTACGTAGTTCTGTGCAGTGTTGGAAATATGTAGTCATTAGTCGTATATTGTTGCCCCTAAAATGCAGTGCGGCTGCCCCCCAAAACTAAATCTGTCACTGCTTGCTATAGCTCTTTCGCGAACAAACTTTGGGCAATGTCGCTTTTTGACTGATGTTTCAAAGAGGATTATTTTTTGTAACCAATGGGCGATGGAAAAAGTTTTCAAATGGCAACTGAAATGTGTTTCAGGCTTTTTTTGTGAACAAAAAAAGTGTTCAGTGTTTTCCAATGCAAGCTATAGTTTAAATAAAAATGTATGGGTATATAGATATGATTGCAAAATATGGACAGTAGACATATTTACACTTCTAATTTTTTAATGGTAATGTCACATCGAAATTCATAGAAGAGTGGAGAAAAATAAATAGGGGCCAAAATATGTTTTTAATAGAGGATAAGATAAAAGAGAGATGGAGGGTATTTAAAGGATTTAATGAAAAGGAAGCTTAGTTTTTAAAAGCACAAAGATAAAAACAAAGTCTTACTTACAAAACTTACTTTTAATTATGAAGTAAAAATTTGACAAATGAAATGAAAGGATTTTTTCTTTTTCAAAAACTATCATCATTTAGATGTTATCCAATGCCGTTTAGTCTGAAGTTTTCTCTAATTTAACATCGGCATCAGAGGAAAATTTTTATAACCATGGCCTCCGAAGCATCAGCCGAGCCTTACTTGCTGTATTGTTTCATCCTAGCAGATCCAGATAATATAGACAAATGCCATTCGCAGAAAATTTTCAAAAATTGCAGAGAGTTTGGACATTTTTTATTAAGTTCTTTATAGAATTCCTTGGTTTTGCTGATTGAGTGACAACAGCTTATGTTACATATGAAAATGACATGTTTTATTAATCATTAAAAGGTTGCTACCATGCTGATCCCATTGTGGCGCTCCACTTGCTTTGAACTTAAAAGTCATTGTTGTTGGGCAATACAGGACACCAGTGGCACAGCCTTTTTTTAGCAGAAAATTTCATAAATTATATCAATTAGTCGATATAGTCAATTTTGCTTCCTAAGGATACTAATAAAATAAGTTTCTGAAAAACTGCATGCTATTTTTTTACTTCAATTTTATTCATGTTATCTGCTTAAGCAGAGTTGGTTTTTTACCAATCATCTCACATTATTGAGATTTGACAGTGCATTGGTACTTATTGTAGTTTCATTGCAAAAACCATGGCAGAACTTTTTTCTTAAACTTGTTACCTACGTTTTTCGTCAGTATGATCATGGCGTGGCATGAGGCTCAAACATACGCAAGCTCTCAGAGAAAAAAACCATTTCCCTGCTACTGTCTTTGGACTAGATATTGTGCTTGCGGCTATTTCTACTGAGGTGATGGTTCGTTCCCTCTTTCTCAGCCCGAAATTTGTCAAACTTAAGAGATGTACTGCTTTTTTTTTGCTGTGTAATTTAAAAGTTAGAGCATCAGTACCAAAAGGTAGGGTAGTGCCCTCAAGCTATGCTGCCGTGGGCAGGTAAACGGCAGTATCTACAAAAATGAGTTTTCGAGATATTTGAAGAAACGCGTTTTTGATTTCCCACAAAGATCAATAAAACATTGAACTTCGAACATAGACGATACTATATGTTTATACCGATATATTTTTTGGGTAATCGATTGAATTTTGATTTTGCAAGCGCAAAGAGAGGTAAAGCAGATACTGCCCTTTACCTGCCCTTTTCACTCTAATTGTCATGCGGAATTGACTGGCAGTCGGCAGTAACTGCAGAGTATGCTACTAAATGTCCAATATTTATACATATTCGACAACATGCGAAGTAGATATGTTATTACGAAATATATTATTGCATTGTGAATGATATGTTTTATTTTAAAATATACATAAATACCGTGTTCCTTGATATAGATTTAATATAAACGAACGCGAAATATAATTAAAAAGTATAATGAAACTGTATTGTATTATGCAAAATATGATGCAAAACTTGATGATTCTTCAGCCATTTTTACTTTCTTTTACTTAGTGAAGGAAGTATTGTGATCACGAAGAAAATTTCACTCAAATTTCGGTCTATATTTTAATTTTGCTTGCCCCCGAATGAATGTTGAGTAGTTTTTTCGACCTATCAGCACGTGCATATGTACCTACTAACATATAAACAGCCGAAATATCCTTTTCGACCATGCCCCAGTTAATTACGATAAGTTTTCTCGTAACGTCTGTATGTACGTATGTATGTACGTACGTATGTTTCTATGTATGTGCGTATGTGTGTATGTCGCATAACTCAAAAACTATATGCCGTAGAAGCTTCTAGTCTGGTATGTAGGCTCTGAGGGTGGTCTAGTTGTGCACCTCCCCTTGTGGTTGCATTCGAATGTTCCCAAGGGGGTCTTTTACCCCTTTGTGGGCTAAATCAATGTTAATTTCAATGCAAATTGAGTAATATGATTTGGTACAACCACTTGGTGATATATCGCCAAACTTTTGGTCGCCAAGTGTTTGCCGCCAAGTTGGCGACAAATTTGGTGGAAAAATGATTTTTTTTAAAAATTTGGATTCAATTTAGCGCTATTGGGCATATTTTGTGAAGAAATCACTTAATAATTTTAAAATTGACGATATTTAGAAAATAAATCATTGAAAACATTATTTTGCATTGATTCGGGACAAACTGGGGGTGTAAATGTTTGAATTGTTATCTTGCTCACTCTAATGTACTATTTTAACACTTGAGGTATTTATTATGGAACTTAAACGTAAAAGGAAGTAGTGTGGCGTTCACATAAGATGTTTTAAAATTACTACAAATCAGTTAATGCTTTGTAATTTGCATCAAAACAAGAAATCACTTTGAGAAAAAGAGCGCTTGAAATGCTTGTTGTGCTGACGATTTTTTTTATAGCACTATTAAAACAGCTAGGGATTAAACTACAAAAACTATCGTCTGTTAGTATGAAAGCAACTGTAATTGAAAGAAAACAAAACAATGTAAATAAAATCATTTCACTGCTGCATTTTTGTTTGTCGTCTGCCAAGTTTGGCTTGTGTATCTTTGAAATCGTGAAAAATATTGTCTGCTAGTGGAGAGAAACTTTATTTGAAAGAAAAACATGTGGTATGGACCCCACACTACTTCCTTTTACGTGTACATTTTTTTAGTAGATGCCGTAAGTGTTAAAATAATGCTTGGAATGAGCAAGATGACAATTCAAACATTTACGCCCCAAATGTACCACGAAACAAAGCAAAAAATGATTTACAACAATTCATTTTCAAAATATCGCCGATTTTAACATCATTCAGTGGATTTTTCGCAAAATACCGCCAATCGCGCTAAATTGAACCCTAACTCATAAAATAATTTTTTCGCCAAATTTGTCGCCAATTTGGCGATATGTCACCAAGTTGGCGACAAGCACTTGGCGACTAAAAGCTTGGCGATATATCGCCAAGTGGTAACGCCGATTTATATCACTTCAGTCTGCTTTGATATTAACACTGATTCACCCCCAAAAGGAATAAAACACCCCCTTGGGAACATTCAAGTGCGACCAATGACCTCCCGTGACCTCCCATTAGGGCACCCCTACTTTCGCTTAGTTTAAGTACAGAGGAAAACGATTTTTGCGGCTTGATGCAAGTTTTGCACAGCGATTCATATTATGTTCATCCTGCAGACATGTAGATACTGCCGTTTACCTGCCCATCGTAACGGAAAATGCAGTTACTGCTAATTACCACTGGTTAAAAAACAGTTTTTTTTCATCGGAAACCAAAAAAAGATGCTTGTACCATAAAACTAATGTAACATAGATTTCAAAAATGCAAAAAAATGAAAATCGAAAATTTTGCAGTTACTGCCCTTTACCTGCCCACGGCAGTATGGCCCTGAAAGGTAGTGTATATTATGTGTACCGTGTCATCTGTATCATTTAGCTATGCTTCCTACGTTTCTGGAATAAGATGCAAATATTGCCCTCCGAGAATCCATTTACTGTATTTAGCCGGCATGCCGAAAAAAGTGAGGTTGACCAGCATACCAGAAAATTCAAATTTTCAGCCTTGCGGGATAGTTCAAGATTCATTTTGTCAGAAAACAAAAATAAATTTCTCTCCTCAGTTTCAACCGCAAAGCATTCCACTGTAAAGAAAAATAATAATGAACGCCTTTCTCAAAAACAAACCAATGAATTTCAGATCTCAGAGATGAAAGAAATCATGGCGGTTTGGTGGTGCGTTATCTTGCTACTATTTATTAACATATTAACATTTTTACGAAATTAGATCGTTTAATTATATCAATAAAATTATCTATACTGCTGTGTTAAAAAAGTGATTGCACTGAGCGGCAAATGCAGAAATCACTTCTTAATGTTTTATGCTTCTCTATACAGGGATGAAAATCTTCCGCGGATCCGCGATCTTCCGCTTTTTGTATTTTTTCTTTCTTTCCGCGATCAAAAATTAATGGTGCATCAAGTTTAGAAAAAAAAAGTACATCCATTATTAAAATGAAGCTTAAAATAAGTTGATTTTAAGTAGTAGAGGTTGAAATTATTTCCAACTTCCAAAATAATGGAAATGTTTTTAGGATGCAGCAGGATTGAAATCTCAAGGATGACCTGCAATTATCGGCGAACTATTTACGCTATTTTGGCATGCTGCCAAAAAACATAAGTTTCCATTGTAGGAGGTAGAAATTAAGAAAGTAGTTAAAATATTCAAGAGCTTTGTCAAAAAATTGGAAAAATTATTTTGATCTTTAAAATTATCAAACTAACTAAAGACCATGCACTATCAATTAGAGAATTTATTTCTTGATACACGTGTCTAATTCATAACAAACTGCAATCCCCACCCCTTTTTTTTCTGTATTGTTGTAAATGACTTAAAAATAAATAGTGAATGAGTAATTGAGAGCTTTTAAATGTATTTAATTTAAATTTCAGGGCACAAATTAAGAGGAAATCCTGCATATCTAATTTCGCAGAATATGTGTGGGTGGGGGGGGGGCAGTAGCGGATCACCCAATAGGCGCATGAGGCGTGAGCCTGGGGCCTCCAGCAAAGCAGGGGGCCTCGGAATCGCAGAGTGCCAAATTTTTAAAATCAAAATAGTTGGATTTGAGAATTTGTTATGGAAAATCACGAGTTTTAGTGGGAGGTGCTCAAAACTCAAATTAGCAATTAACCAGGGATTTTAAGCATAGTGTGAAGGCCCTGATTGTTGCCAATTAATTGGGCCCTGCAATTAAGCTATTATTATCTAACTAATAGAAAAGCAAAAGGCCCAAAATAATTTGGAGGCCCCCTGAAGATTTAAAGGCAAAATGCAGTGGCTGATTTACAGGTTTGGGGGCCCGTCAAACTACAGTTTGCTGCCCCCCTTCGGGTCCCTCACAGCTGCGAAATGATCAGGCCAATACCGGCAGAATTAATAAAGGTTCTCGTTTAAGAAAGTTTTTTCCAATTAGCAAATAGTTAGTTTGAAATTATTTTTCTTAAAATACACTTATTGTTTGCATAGCTTTAATGCGTAAGCCTTTAAAAATAAGGCCAAAAACTCAGACCTACTAATAGTGAGGTCCTAGGCCCACAATACTTTGGAGGCCTCCTGAAGATTCAACGACAGAATGCAGTGGCTGATTTACAGATAAGGGGGCCCGTCAAATTGCATTTTTGGGGCCCCATTGTATATCAGCACTATATAAATCATTTATCATATTCATTTTTTGCTTCCCCTTTGGGCCCATGAGGGTTATTGGGGACTCTCACAGTTGCGACAGGCCGCCAGGGTCAATCCTATTCAAGCAAAATGAATAAAGACTCGTTTAAGGAAATTTTCAATAAACCGGTTTTTTTTTCTTTTTTTTCCTTAAAAATACACGTATTTTTAGTATAGCTTCAATGCTATGTGTAAACCTTTAAAAAATTGAGACCCTTAGAAAGGTGTGACAATAAACCGAGCCCTAGTTGGCTTGCCTGGTAGGCTTGAGGGATCCGGATATAAGGTCCAAATCCAAAAGGTCCAAAACTAAAAGGTCCACAAACAAAAGATCCACGTCCAAAAGGTTCGAGGGATAGAAAATCTGAGAGACAGAAGGTCCGCCAGACATAAGGTCCACATTTTTGGACAGCGATAGCATAAGGTCCAGTTTTCTCAGCGGAGTGGACATAGGGTCCAGGTTTCGAAGTTTACCTTTTGCCTCAAACTAATTTTGTTAAATATTCAAGTTATGCGTGGTAACAGCCACCATAATACATGTTTTTTACGATAGAATGTGTCTGTCCCCCTTCCCCCACTCACGAGATGTAAAGGTTAAAAGCATGTAAAGTTTGTAAAAGTATGTATGTTAAAAGTATGTAAAGTTTGTAAAAGTATGTATGTTAAAAGTATGTAAAGTTTGTAAAAGTATGTATGTTAAAAGCATGCAAGGTATGTAAAAGTATGTATGTTAAAAGCATGCAAGGTATGTAAAAGTATGTATGTTAAAAGTATGTGAAGGCATGAAATATGTTGCTTGTTTTGATAAAGTATTCTGGAGGAAAGAAACAAATTATTTTAAAACTTTAAACTTGAGACCTCTAGCGTGTTGAAAAATGAGACAATAAGCGTGAGAGGTGCTACAGCACCGGGATTTCTTTTGCAAGGCCTCGAGACGCGTAATCCAAGATGAGTCATGCAATGAAAAAGAAACATTCAGCTAAGACCCCCCAGCGAGAAAGAGCCATTCACTTTTTTCTTTCTTCAGTCGCCGTTGTCCTGTCCTGCGTCCTGCGCCGTTATGCACTGACCAGCCACCAGCCCGATGCTTATCAGAAACCTATGCTTGATTCTAAGACCTTAGGCAAAGTGGTTTATGGCCCTCATTTTTCAGACTCCCTCCTCTTGTCAAAAGCTTTTTTGACCTTGACACTGAGAGCTACACGAAGAGAAAGTGGGGTGCTTTTATGAGCAATCTTTCGAGATTGTTTCAGAATAGCCAAACGCTTCCTTTTGTCGCTTCTCTTCTATACCAGCAAATAAATAAAAAAAAAAAGAAGCGCCATGGACACCGTCCTTTTGTTATAATGTCTGGAAACTCAACAGTATTTTCGCTTTGAGCTCTTTTTGTGCTCCAACCTCCAACCCTGCATCAATGAAGATTCCTTCCACCAATTACGTGATTTCCGAAAGCCGCCTAGTATTTCCCAAGTCAAAACTTGTACCATTTGTTACGCATCGCATTTTAACTCAAGAAACTGTCAAATTTTGAAGAATAGGCAAAATTCAAGCAAAGAAATCTCTCCGAAGTAAGTTTAATATTCTTAAAAATTATTCATTGACTGTGTTGTCTACAGGAAATTAAACATATTACAATTTTAAAAACAAGAGTTGTAATAACTTTACTTTTTGAATCAAGCGCCAAAAATAAAAGATATAATGGGTTTATTCCATACCAAATCAACAAATTGATAAGGCTCCATATAGGGTTCTCTTGAACCTCAGGCTGCTTGCCCCCCCCCCCCCCCACATATTATGTTCGAAAATTTAGCATAACATTGTTTTTTTTTTTTTTTTTGTTTTTAATACTCGTGAAAACAATCTATTTTCTGATAAAATGCATATTTAAAGTTTTGCTAGAATAACTGAATAACTTGTATCATACCGAGCAGCATTTTGGCAGTATACTCCGCATTAATTGGAACAACAACAGCAGTTTTCAATTTAAATTCACCGGAAATTTATTATGGATCTCTCAAATATGAATTTTTTTGCAATTGTAAAATTATACTTAAAATATTAAGTGTGTGCAAGAAAAACGTTAGGAATAAAATTGAAGCAAGTTTCTGTGAACCTGGAATAAAATGCATTGACAAAATGTTGCAAGAAATTATTATTACAAATCATCAGCTTTCGAGATCCCATCCCCCTCCCATGTTCGTACGGAAGAGCATAGAGCAGAGGTGAAAAATGTGCGGCTTCCGCGAATTTCGTGATTCCTTTGAAAAACCTATCTTAGCATTATCATTGCGGCAATTTGAAAACGAATTTTATGAATAATTTCGTTTTCACATGAACTTATCTATTGTTAAAGAAGTATTTGACAAATAAAAACTATTTCGTTTCATTATCTCTCGCTGTCATTTTAAAATACTAATTTTTGATATTCACTCGTAACAAAGCCTAGGATTTTACGAGATGCCACATGCCAGATATCGGGGCTCGGATCTCACCCTCTCCATTGACTAAAATACTTAAAAATATAAGGCAATTTTTTTTCTTTTTTTTTTTTTTTTACTGTGAATATTTTTTTTTTTTTTTTTGTCAGATGTTTTTCTTTTAAATCATCTCCTCTAACCCCAAAGCTTTTTGACTCCAAAAAAAAAAAAAAAAATTTCTGTACAGTTCATAAAATTGAACTATTCCATTTGTTGTAGCATCAGGGGGGGCCTCTGTATCAGGTTTTGCCTGGGGCCTCAAAATCCCATGATCCGCCACTGGGGGGGGGGGGGGGGGGATCTATCCGAATTTTAAGCTGCGCAATTTTTCCTCTTTTTTGACTTGGAACTGTTTTCATCCCTGTCTATAGATGGTACTTTTTTTAGAGAATTTTATTTGATTATTTCCCATTCACAAATGACCATAAAACATGTATTTAGATAATATATGTTGCAACAAATTGTACCTGATGACAATAATTCAATTTACATAAAGAGTGCAGATTAGATTTTTGTGTTTTCACACCAGTACATAACTTATATTATTTTTGTTCTTGGGATAGTATTAAATTATTTTTTTCCAACCTTGGTTTTCCCTGCATGCCGGAAAGAACCAGCTACGACTCATAGAAAATCTGGTGACCCTCGAATTTTGCGGCATGCCGGCTAATACGGGGTAATGCTGTACTTGCTCCTGTATTAAATTCTTATTTGTTGCTCAAATGTCTGATTGAATTTTTTCGTTGCAGTAAAATCTCTCTAAACCGCCACCCCTTCATTCCGTGAAATTTTGGCTGCTTTAAAAGGTTTTCATTACAATTGGGAGATAACACTTTTCCTTATTTAAAATGAAGCTTGATACTTTTCTAAAGGGAAAATGGTATTTTAATTGATGTTTTATTACATTAACCTACCGTGACCTACCATTGAGGTGCCCCTGATCTTAGTTGGCACTGTAATTTTTTATCCACTCCACTATTGTTTTATGCAGGAACTATTCGTAATCTTTCGGGATTCGAGAATCATTTGAGTATTGTCTGTATATTAGCTCTCTCCAATTTACCATTCTTCTATTGCACAAACGTTCATTCAGCTGCTTGAGATTTATAAAAACTCTTTGAGATATTTGCAATTCAGATCATTGACCAACAAATGAACAAATGTGAATGAAATTTTTACTCCAAAATTATTGCAATCCATTAACAGCCAATACGATCTCTCTTTAGCTGTTCTTGAACCCAAGATTTGAAGATTAGCAACAGGAAGCGAGCAGATTTTTCTGAAAATGATGAATCCACTCAGTGGTTGTTCAAAGAGGTTGAGTTTCTGCCGTAGGTCTACGAGGCAAAAAATCCATGCCTCGAAAAATTGGCCGTTTAGAGGAGTGTCCACTTAGTAGAGGTGGCCGTTCAAAAAGGTTTTACTGTATTACAAGTACGACTAATTTGAAATTCCACGTGTTAACATTTCTATCCAATATTCTATGTTATAATACAGTTGAACCTGTTTAAAATAAGCTCAAATGAACTTTTAAAATTAATTTGTCTGAATTATAGTTCATCTAAACCAAAAACCATCATTTGTGGGTGCAATTAGAGGGGATTGCCGTCTTAGTAGAGTGATTAATTTTAAGGACATTCAAATTAACAAGGTTTGTCTGTGCAAATATTTTATTGAAGATACTACCAGGGGTCAATCCAAAAAGAAATTAGGTCTGCTACCGGACTCTTCACAAAATTCAGAAACTGAAAAACGGACTCTTCACAAAAATCCAAGATTAAAAAACAATCAGTAATATTTTTAGCCATCACTATTTTTCACAATACAGTCGACGCTCGATATAACGACCGCTTCCGTCCTACAGAAAACGGTCTTTATAACGAGTGGTCGCTATAAGAGGTAGAACATAGAGTATATTGGGATGCAGTTGGGGGTTTTCTCACCGGTCGTTATATTAGGTTGGTCTTTATAACGTGTGGTCGTTATAACGAGCGTCGACTGTACTACCCATTTCATGCCAGTGTAAGTTAACTTATATAGGACAGACACGACACGCTCTAAAATTCTGTGTTAAAGAACATGAAAATTGTGTTAAAAACAGGATTTCAAACGCTCTTCCATTGCCCAACATTGTTGGTCATGTGGCCATATTTTTGATTTTTCCTCTGCAAAAATTATCCATAGTTGTTCTTCGATTTTTGATTTAGATTTTTGGGAATCCTATTATATCTAGAAAAATTCTGATTTAGTTGTCAATGATCTGTCTAGCACCCCTCCTTTCCCTAACATTTGGAAATCTCTTATTTAAAAACTTTTTCGTCTGTGACGTAATCTTTGTTGAGCAGTTGTCGTGTTTAACCCATGACGTAATAGTTTCTTCATACCTACTCTTTCTGTTCTGTTTATTTACCCTGACGTTTTTCGCATTCCTGCTTCACTTGACTGTGGTCAGTGAACCATCATCTTTTTGCACTGATGATGGGGCTTCATTTATAATAGCCCCGAAATAGCTATTTGCTAGAGTTTTCTAACGCTTTTTAAACCTTTTATTTGTACTTTTGGACACGTTGTCTTGCATTTTTAACTTCACTACCCATTACTTTTCACAAAGTTAATACACTATTTTTCACAAAATTCCGAAAACAGGACACAGATAAAAAAATCCTGGAATGACCCCTGGCTACAATTTTGATATAAAAAAAATTAATTTAGTAAATAAGACTCTTTTTAAATATCTTTTAATTTTGGGATTTTCTTTTGCAGAAGCTCATCGAGCTTTGGAGCTCTTGGAAGAATATCACTGTAAACTAAACAAGCCACAGGACAAGCAACTTCGTAATGCGATAGAAAGAGTTATTAGGATATTCAAAAGTAAATTATTTCAGGCTTTATTAGGTAAGTCGATTCTTTCATAGAATTTTTAATTATAATATTTGCATCTAGTGGATGTACAATTGTTTGATTCATACTGCTCTAGTAACAATGGCTTATCTACTAGGCCTGGTAGTATGTGGAATAGTCCTAAAGTTTTCATTCCTTGCTCTCCTCAAAAATGGTGCATGACATTCATTGAGGAAGTAATATATTGATTTAGTTGTTAAGCAGACCATAAGAAGAGGAAGATCAAGACTAGACCACCTCTATTGCCGGGTTCAGAAGTACAAAGGTGTGTGTGTGTAGGGGGGGGGGACATAGTTTTTACTAGTTTTATACAAAAATAAATCAATTTTGTATAAACATTTACATTTACTGCTACGCATATACATCTGTTGCAGTGTAGGGTCATGGTGGC
>JAXGGA010000271.1:0-266241 GCA_038373865.1 Uloborus plumipes
AAATATTCAAAGTCCCGAAATAAAAAAAGAATTAAATTCGTTCACTCAATAGATGGCGCCACGAGCACCTAAAATAAAATTAAGTTCCTGAAAATTAAGAAAAATAAATAATTCTGTCGATAGATGGCGCCACGATCGAGATTAAACCTGTAAAATATTACACAAGTGTTGCCATTCAAAGAAACCAAAACATTGGTTGTCATGACAACCAAAACTCTCGCGGCGGCCCTGGGGAGGGGGCGGAGGGAGGCGGCGGGAGGAAGTGGAGGGAGGAGGCGGCGGAGGGGAGGTCACAGGCGACGGGAGGTGGCGGGAGGAAGTGGAGGGAGGAGGCGGGAGGTGGTGTTCCACCACCACCACCTCTTGTTGCAGAACTGTCATTTATCTACTACTCCGGTAGCTTAGTAGAGTAGTCGTTAATCTAAGATCCTCAATCAGTAGCTTATAGTAGAGTAGTCGTTAGTCTAAGATCCTCAATCGGTAGCTTAGTAGAGTAGTCGTTAGTCTAAGATCCAACGCAGGTTGGCCTACCCTCATAAAGTTTTCTCTTTTATGCATAAAAACGTAGATGAAAATATAACTATTACAATAGCATGTGGCTATCTAAACAAAAGTGATCCAATTATAAGGTTGTGGCTATTTGAAGCTCTAGCCATTGTCTAGTCTAGTCTAGTCATAGTCTGGTCTAGTCCAGTCATAGTGAAGCTCTAGTTATGAGAGGAGAGTCCCTGTAGCCATTTATGCAGATGATTGACATATATTCATTTGCTGGGCGTTCGCTTCGTGTGGAAAAAAAAAAGATTATTCAAGCTTTGGGTCAAAATCATTGATCAAGAGTTATGTTTTTTCGAAGAGCAGCGATGGAATGTGGGGTGGTGTAATTTCTACTATGCAGGCGATAATGTGTCTGATGAGTTGTTCAAAGCAATTTTGCATTCCATTTTGGGTTCTTAGATTTTGACCTCAACCGGTAGCTTAGTAGAGTAGTCGTTAATCTAAGATCCAACGCAGGTTGGCCTACCGTCATAAAGTTTTCTCTTTTATACATAAAAACGTAGATGAAAATATAACTATTACAATAGCATGTGGCTATCTAAACAAAAGTGATCCAATTTATAAGGTTGTGTCAAGCTTTGGGTCAAAATCATTGATCAAGAATTATGTTTTTTCGAAGAGCAGCGGTGGGGTGGTGTAATTACTATTGCAGGCGATAATGTGTCTGATGAGTTGTTTAAGGCAATTTTGCATTCCATTTTTGGGTTCTTTAATTTTGACCTCAACCGGTAGCTTAGTAGAGTAGTCGTTAGTCTAAGATCCTCAATCGGTAGCTTAGTAGAGTAGTCGTTAGTCTAAGATCCAACGCAGGTTGACCTACCCTCATAAAGTTTTCTCTTAAGTTATACATAAAAATGTAGATGAAAATATAACTTTTACGATGGCATGTAGCTATCTAAACAAAAGTGATCCAATTATAAGGTTGTGGCTATTTGAAGCTCTAGTCATTGTCTAGTCATAGTCTGGTCTAAACTAGTCTAGTCATAGTGAAGCTCTAGTCATGAGAGGAGAGTCCCTGTAGCCATTTATGCAGATGATTGACATATATTCATTTGCGGGGCGTTCGTTTCGTGTGGGAAAAAAAGATTATTCAAACTTTGGGTCAAAATCATTGATCAAGAGTTTGTTTTTTCGAAGAGCAGCGATGGAATATGGGGTGGTGTAATTACTACTGCAGGCGATAATGTGTCTGATGAGTTGTTCAAGGCAATTTTGCATTCCATTTTTGGGTTCTTTGATTTTGACCTCAACCGGTAGCATAGTAGAATAGTCGCTAGTCTGAGATCCAACTTAGTTTGACCTACCCTCCTAAAGTTTTCTCTTAAGTTATACATAAAAATGTAGATGAAAATATTACTTATTAGTCTCCGTCGTCATATATGCACTTTTGTCTTTTGCTACCTAGAAAATGTTTCTAAATTTATGAATTTTCCATTAGGTTTTTAGTATGTTGCTCCCTACAAGAAGGATAGGCGTCATTTCAAATTTTAATATCAACTTCTCGGGTAACTTGTAAAACAAAGGAATTATAATGACTACATAACTATTTGCGAATGCATTATTCTTCTCGTTATGTTGTTTTTTGAACGACATATTTTTGGACAACACATTAGGAAAAAACAGTTTTCACGTGAAAATGTGAAGACTTTTGAAACATCTTACGCATTATAGTAGTAACATAGGATTGGCAATATGGCTTAAAACTTGGGTTTTTGTGGAGTTAACCCACAAAATTGCTCTCGCTGCTCCGTGACGTGTTACGATGAGAACAACACAAAACTTTTATCCCTGCTGTTGGTAACAATTTCATTTCTGGCAGAGAAGGCGAAAAGTTCAACGATTTAAAGCTTTTTTCTATTGGCAGTTTTCATGTTTTTTTTAACAAAAATAATTCTAATTGGTTTTAGCAAGAAAGGTTTTTTAAGAGATTTTTCAAATTTACTTCTGTTTTTTCAATTAGCAAAACTTTGTAGTTGTGATTATCTCTCCTTTTCCGTGCTTTACAGAAACAATTTTATGTAATTAAATTTTACATCCGTTCCGACGCGCGAGTTTCGTATTTATGCGAGGTTGGCTCTTAGGCTCGGGGGACACTAAATTTCTAGTTTAATGTTAGTTCTTTTTTTGAATACTAAAGCAATAGTACTGGCAACTTTTTTTTAATACTTTTAAAACTCCAACATGAAGTAGAAACAATAACTCTTAGTTAATAAAATAAACATCATGCAATGAAAATTAAATATTCTTTGAATTGAAAGAGATGTTATTTTAACCGAAATCTCTTTCTTAAATCCACGTAATCTCCATTTAATATGGTAAAAACCACACGCACGATTTAGAGCTTTAATTTTCTGAAGTTCACGAAACTGGAATAAAGGTCAGAGGAGTGATTAAGATTTTAATCTGTGATAACGCTTCTCCGAAAGGCTGTCAAATTGTTGAAGCATTCATTATCTAGATCCCCGGGGTTCCCAGAATTACCGTTCCTCCGTTACCAGGGCCCAAACAAGCCATAGTGGGGCCGTGTGTTTAGAATTTATGCCAACCTTTCCTTTTCTCATTTGTGGTATAAATATGAATACAGCTAAAAGTGCTTCGAAATTCGAAAAGAACAATGATAATTTTTTTTAGAAATGTGATACTTATTTAACGGGTTCTCTCTCTTTTTGATGGAATTATTTGAGAAATTTCTGCCCGAGATTTCATTTTGCTTTATTCATCGTCAATTTTTACTGTATTTTTTTACTGTATATATAAACTGTCTTGTTCCATCCCGTTGCTTTTCTGGCATGATATATCACACTAAAGCTCACGCTTCGTTGCATTGCAAAACGAAAAGGTTCCTTGAAACCCCGAAACACGTGCCTGCAATCAGTTTGCTAATTTGTGTTTGATATACGTTGTTTACTTAGTTGCACAAAGGTATTTATTCAATTCCAATTTGGAAGATGTTTATAATGATATATCACAAAGGTTGAATAATTAAGAGCACTTCATTTTCGCAGGAAATATGGTAGTTCTCCGTTTACTGGGCTCAGCCGCTTAATGGAATCAAGAAATGCTTAGAGGAAAGAAATCACATTAGCAATTGATTATTATCCAGTATGTTCAGCTTGGCAGACAGTATACAAGCGGTACAGAAGAATAACGCAACCAAAGGAAAAATTTTGTTTCCTGTACAATATGAATTAATGAAAAAACAAATAGCTTAATTTTGAGCAAAAATTTTATTTTTCCAATAAATTAACAGAAAATTTTTCAGCTATCCGCTTTAAAAAAAGAAAAAAAAAACTTAAATTATTTATTTGTAACCCTTCACTGCACGGTGTGCCAGATCGGGCACAAACCAAATAAACCCTCATATATTCCTATGATTTTTCAATGCAGTTAAACTGAGCTTTGTGCCCCTTCTGGAACATTGCTATAACAGTTCAGTGTGATTTTTATGCACTAGTTAGTTGCACTAGTCTAGGTATTACAGTTCTTGCTTTTGAAAAATAGAATGTCTGCATTACAGTAAGAAATGTCCTTAATCATTATTTCCTTTGTTCTAAAAATGTTTAGATATAAAGCTGTACTTAGTGGTAAAAATTGTTTGTTCCACTTATGGCACAAAACACATTATAGATTTTTACACTTATCGGTATAAGCTTATACTAAGTGCTTTGTGCCATACGTGGAATAAACAGTTAAAACATCATTTTTGGCACAAATTTTTAAGATTAATTTTTTTCTTCATTTTTCCTGAACTCAGGGCTATTTAAAAGGTAACATATGATTTTGTTCATAAAAATATAAAAAATCGTGCAGTGAAGGGTTAAGATCATACTTAGAATAGACGAAAAAGGACTAAATCTTTTTTTTTTTTTCCTTTTTCATGTTCTAATAGCTATTGTGTAAAATTTGGTTTTTTTTTTTTTTTAATGTTTCACCAGGCCCACCATTCTAATCTTTCCGGAGGGAAGGGGGCAAAGAGCTTTTACTCAATGTAAATTATACCAAAAACAGAATAACCACGCCAACTTTCATGTAAATACTCTGATTTTTCGAAGCCGGGGGGGGGGAATAGACACCTCCCCCTTGTCGCCTAAATGACGGGACTATGCATAACTTACTCTCGGGTAAATCTATAACCAGCTCCACCTTTAATAAATAGACGCACTAATATAACAGACCGATTAGGTGTTTTGTTTTGGATTTCAGTTAACATGATTCACGATTACTAGGGTGCTTACTAGGGATGCAATCGGCCCCTTTGCCGATTAGTAATAATCGGAAAAATTTTGCAAATTAATCTACGGAAAAAATATTTTTCAAGGATTATTTTTTAAAGTATACCTTCCCCAAGAAACTGTGATGAACAATTTTATTGACAGTAAACAAATGTTTTTTTCTGCAATCCTTATAATGAATATGTAGCATGAAAGTGTGCTGAGTAAAAACAAAACAAATAGTAGTTCATACAGTGTGTAAAACTTAACCCATTAATGACTAGCGTCCCTTTTTAGGGACGGTCCAAAAAAGGGTCTGAATTTCCCCAAAATGAACATTTCAGCCAAATAATAGTGTTCAATTAGTACCTTGGTATTGTTTCAATTCGTTAGTAACAGATTGCAGCACATAACCATTGTAAAGTGTGTTCTGTAGCAGTTTTAATATGAACTTTATCAAAAAAATCATCATTCACAATCTCAAGAAAAAAGCTAAGTTTTCAAAGTTATTTCAGCTTCCCAGTTTATGTTAATTGCTGATTTTATTTCTTCTTATAAAATGTCTTTTTAACTATTATATCGTAGGCGGAAAAAAAAATTTAGTGAAAAAAGTATGTACCCTCTGGGGTCTATCGTAACTTTTGAGGGACGATTTTTCTTTCCTTAATAAAAAATTATTTTTTACATATTTTTTTTATTACTTTTCCTGTCCATTAAACACTATTTGTAACCAATATACAATATATCTTTGGAAAAAAAAGTCAGGCATTAATGGGTTAATGAAATATTAAAAGGTTACCCTCACGGTTGATATTCATAAGACGCTGTTAGGAATAAAATTAAATTCCGCAACTTCTGATTCGGACTGCGAAAGCATAAATGTGTCATTTTAGTTATAATCAATAAAATTTTGCCGATCAAGGTGCAGAAAAAATTGGTTTTAAATAAAACAATTTTAAGTAGCTATTCCTTGAACAAGGAACACAATTAATAAATTTATAAACAAAAAATAAATAATTTTCCGCAAACATTAGTATGATATGTAGTGCGAAAGTGTAATGAGTAAAAAAAAAAAAAAACAAATAGTTCAAAGAATGAAGTATAAAAAAATAATCCTCGCAGTTGATTTAAATGTAAAAATAAATTAACAATGTTGCAATATTTTTCATGCGTCTATACTTTTCTCCATAGCATAGTGATTTTAAATAACTCCGAATTTTCACAAAGAAAAAAAGTCTTGAATTTGCTACTAATAATAAATAAATTTTTATTAAAAGCACTCCTAAACTAGAGTACTCACCACAACCAGCACCTAATATATTTAAAAGTTTTATGTCCATTTAACATAATTAGTACAATTATAAAAATTGGTTCAAAAATTGCATAACATTTTGAAATTATTTCGGGAAAATTAGGAAAGTGGGGAAAAGTCTGCTCTCAGAAATAAATTAGTAACTGTAGAGAAAATTACAACGTTAATTAGGCACAAATAAGCATGGATCCCTGGTTATTTGTGCCTAATTAACGTTGTAATTTTCTCTACATCAATAGCACAAAGGTATTTGTAAACTTTAAATTAGTAACTATTTAATCCTAAACTAAATCGGTAGTATTAAAAATAATCATCCTGGTGATGATTAATCGGTAATCGGCCAATTTGCTTATTGGGTGCATCCCTAGTGCTTACCCAGGAAAACTTCGCGAAATGCAGAAACACCTTTAGCAGTTGAGATGGCAGTAAATGTGCTGTTTGTCCAAATTTCAATAGCAGAAACGCACCCTTCGAAACATTAACTAGGAAAAAAAAATATTTTCCTCTCAAACTAAAATAATTCTTCACAAATCCTTGGCTATTGATCTTAACAGAATGTATATCTTCCTCTAAGATTAAAAAAGAATTTTTTAAATCCCAGGCTATTGATCTTGCCAGACTGTATCTTCCTCTCAAAATCAGAAATAATTTTTCACAAATCCCTAAAATCTTCGCAGATCCCTGGTTATTAATTTTGCCTGAATGTATTTTCTCCCCAAATGAAAAAAAAAAAGAAAGAAAGAAAAGAAATCTAAACAGATCCCTGGCTATTGACATTTTCGGAATGTATCTCTTCCTCTCAACCTAAAAAATAATTTTTCACAAATCCCAAGCTATTTATTTGAACAATTCCTAAACTTTAAAAAAAAAAAAAAACTTCACTAACTCCTAGTTATTAATTATATCAAAACGTATCTTTTTGTCAAATTCAAAAATATACTGCTCAGCCATCACAGGAGGAGACCGCTAGGCAGCCAAAGGCCTCGACCGAAGGGCAGCTGGTCGACTTGACCACTTAAACTGGCCAAAATGCCCCCGTTCGCCTGCACGGTGTTCAAGAGCAGAATCGATAAAGATCGTGAGACTCAGGAAGAGGTTTTTTAATCACAGGGCAGCCTGCCTTGCCCTTTCACCCGAGCGTTTATTTCTTTTAACTACATTAATTTCGCCATCGTGCATAAGTTCCACTTTCTCCTTTATGGGGCTTCCACTCTTATCAAACTACCCCTCCGAGGCAGGTTCTCGGAAAAGGAGCTTTCCTCCAGATCTGCAATTATTTAATTTTGCTCTATCCGAACACCGTATAGCTGTCAGTTAGGCAGTGATTATGAAACGGGGTGTTTTGAGTAAATTTGAATACATTGAAGCGATGGGTTATCATCAGGTTTGGTGCTGGTTCTTGATGGGGAGACTTTTATGGACCTGAGTAAAAAAAAGAAAGGTTGAATTTGTTTCTAACAAATTAAGAGTGTTCGCAATACAGAATCATAGCCAAGTTTGGAAACACCGTTTTATATTTTTACTAGCGGTACCCGCACGGCTTTGCCCGTGGTATAAAATTAAAAGTTCATTTGTAAAATAATTGATATAGCAGAAAAAATGTTCTCTTTTAGTTATAATTAAACTATAATTCCTTCAAAGTATATGATATGAAAATCTGGTATGGACACCACACTACTTCCTTTTACGTGTAAATTTCTTAGTAGATGATTTAAGTGCTAAAATAGTGCTTGGAGTGATCAAGCAATGCAAAAAAAAGTTTTACAATGATTAATCTCCTAAATATCGCCGATTTTAACATCATTCAGTGGATTTTTCACAAAATATCGCCAATAGCGCCAAATTGAACCAAAAAAATAAATAAATAAATAATAAATAAAAAAATCGCCAAATTGGCGAAATACTTGGCAACCGAAGATTTGGTGAAAAATCGCCAAGTGGTCGCGCCACTTCATCTGCATTGAAATTAACACTGATTTACTCCATTAAAGGGGTAAATCACCCCCTTGGGACATTCGAATGCAACCCCAAGGGGAGATGCACAAAAATAGGCCAAAAGAGAAAATAAGAACAATTTTGTTGCTCACAGAAACCAACAGAAATCTTACCAAAATTTGAAAGAAGAAGAAAGTTTCCTTTCCTAGCTTTAAAAACAAAACAATACATTTTCCGAAATAAAACACTTTAAAAAGAACGATGCAATGTCGCAATTTATACGATATTTGGTTAATCTTTGTGCTTTGGGTACCCCTTTCTCGCTAAATGGGCGATAGACGCGCCTACTACTGTTTCCAAACGTTGCCAAAATCAATATTGCTGAAATGCAAAATCTATGAAAATGAAAAAAAAAAAAAAAATCCGCCAAATCTTTTAAGTCATTAGTATATTGGAAACAGGGTTGCCTGAAAAATACTACGCTCCTTATTTGGGCCGAAAAAATATTACCGTAGTATCAAAAATACTACGTCTGGCAACGCTGGAAAAAGAACGAAACAAAAATAAGTATGAACACGTAACCATGGTAACAACATGAAAAGTTGACTTTCGTTGATAAAATAATTCATTTTTTCATCTCTTATTTTCAAGGAAATTTTATTCTCGAGCTCAACCATTTTAGAATCGTTTGGCTTGCTTTACTGAAGGTAAGCCTTGAATTCCAGGATTCTAAAAACAGTTGTTAAAGCTCTCCTGATAATCGTAGAAACTTCAAAAACTTCATTTTGTGCAAAAAATTTCAAGCTTTCGAATGACATAAGACTTGAAAATGTGTATGAAATATTTCTTCCCTATTTTATCGAATTTCCGCTAAGAATTCGAATAGAAAAAGAACGAAATGGAATTTTCGAAAAATCGCTTCGTAGTGCAAAACTACATGCTACAAACTAATTTTGTGCCAAGTGTCATGAAAATCGACCGAACGGTTTTGGCGCTACGCGCGTAACAGACAGAAAGAAGGAAAGACACACACCTTCAGCTTTATTATTAGTAGAGAAGAGAAGAGATTTCTTTGTGAATTTCTATGCTATATAGTCAATTATCCAGTGTTTCTGAAAATTACAATTTTGCATAACTTTCAATACAAGTTTTGTTAATTTACACTGAATATTACACAAAAAGTAAATGAAAAATAAATTGTGGTGGTCAAATATATTTTATGTTAAAAAAACGTAATAGTTGGGAAAGAACCCTACTTATTTCGAAGCAAACGAAATACCAAATTAGTCATATTGAAACCGAACACGAAAATCAGCTTTTTGAGTAACTTACTATCTCGAAAAAGTATTCTAAAACGAAATGAAAAGGAAAACAAGTTTCAATTTGTCTCTTGCAAATATTTTGAGAACTACATGCAGTACATAAAGACTTCAAAAACATTTAAACAAAGGAGTGAAATATTAATTACATATGTAATGTGTTTAATAAAAAACTTGTAACAAAAACAAATAATAAATAAATAAAAATAGCCAGCGACTCAGCATTTAGCTTTTTGTCACTTTTTAAAGAGCAGGGAATTGCGTTTACAACATTTTAATTTTATGATTTTGATAAAAATAAATTGTATTTGATTGCCTCTTAACAAAGCGTAGTATAGAGTAAAAATGCAAAGAATCCGATTCCCAAAGGAACTGCAAGGAGATCGTAGTTTTAAAAATGAAGACGTCAAAAGTATGGAACTTATAAAAGAATTTGTCGAGATAAATTTATTTTATGGAATTTAGAATCTCAAAATTAACATATTAGTAATCACTATGACACAAAACCAGCTATTCAAAATTTACTGTATGACATTTTGACTTATAAAGTGTAAGAGCGCCACCTAGGCTTTGTATAAAACCGCCTGCATAGCACATCGAAGTGAGTTGGTAAGTGCAACTGCAAGTATGTTGTGCGATGCAAAAAGATGTTCATGTAGCTGCAAGTACGCTGCATCGCTAGTTTAATAAATAGATTACAGTCCACTTTGCTAGTATTACTTTTTGTGTGTGATTGTTTGTAGTGAGCCAGCAGACTTCAAGAGTAAACATAAAGAATACGGACTTTTGCTCAAGATATTTGATTTTGTGATTTTAATAAAAGTAAAAAGAAATTTCATTTATTTGATTTGTTAAAGAGCACTAATCATCAAAAATTCTCAGATTCAAATAGATAGCATTTTTTGAAATGAACTCATCATAAGTATAAAAACGGCGAATTAAAAAAAAGGAGTTTATTAAAATAAAATAATTTTCGAATTGCATTTTAGCAGATCAGCAAAAAAAAAAAAAAAACGGGTTGACCCGTGCAAAGCATTCTCGCGACTGCGATAATTCAAAAATCCGAGTTTTGCTTTTAACAGTCTCGGCAAGGGTGATTGTGTTCCGGTATTTTATCGGATTTCCGGTATTTTCATGTTCAAAAATGCCAGAAATAAAATATTTTTACTTTTTTCTTATCTTTCCACTTCTGGATTTTTTTTTTTTTTTTACTTTTTTGAATTTTTGATGATTATACCTGTGGTAATTAATGATATTCACCGAATAGAAATGTTAAGATGCTATTCTAATTGCACAAAACATTTTGACAAATAACATTTCTTTTTATTTTGATTAAATTATTAAAAGTTTTAAACAAAATCCCATGCTCTTTTAGAGTGTCAAATGTCAAAAACTTTAATACTGAATCTGTGGCTGAATTTTATTTTTGTTTCAACTATTTAAGTTTTTAACACATACATAATATCTTTAAATAGTATTTCACTTCAGTATTAATAAATATGAAATCTTTGACTCAGGTCATATATTACTGATTAGGAGATTTATAGGTACACTGCATCTAAAGTTTACAAATACCTTTGTGCTATAGATGCAGAGAAAATTACTGCTTATTTGTGCCTTCTTAACGTTGTAATTTTCTCTACATTCTGCATCTAGATCAATTCTTCGCACAGCAAACAGTAATTCTGTTAGACTTATGCTTTCTCCTCAAAATATTTTTTAGAGAATTTGTTCAACACCAGCTTAAAAGTAACTTTATTACTTAATTACAATTTATTTGAATGCATGCACAATATTTTTACTAAAAACTATTTGAAACTGTTTGAATATATGAAATGTGTTAGTTTATGAAAGGAAATTAATTATTACATATGTATAATTATAAAATTAGGTGTGCTTAAGTAATAGGGGCCTTAAGTAATAATACCATAATACCCCCCCCCCACACACACACACATTTTCTCTTTAAAACTTTCAGGTATTTTTTATGAACTCACAATCACCCCTGAAATTTTAACGGAAATTTATCTAAAAACAGTCAAAATGTGTTTTTTTTTTTTCGATAGCGGTGAATAAAATAATATAATGCCTAGATTTTGTCAATTTATGGTACATTAAACAACCCCCCCCCCTCCCCCGAAAAAATAAAAACGTCCTTCAGAAATATTTATTATTGCAAGTAACCATTTACACTATTAAAATTGACGTTTTCTTTTCTGATTTTAATGCATCAACTCAACTGTGGTTCATTCTCAATCCTGCAATTAGTTAAAAAAAAAATTCTTGGACGTTAGAATCATATTCAAATTGAGGGGGGATAAAAGTCGTGAACATTCCTTCAAGGGCGGATCTATAAAGTTTTCAAGGGAGGGGCGATTGATTTTATTACTTACTTTTTACTATGTATACTGGTTTGCAAATATTGATCACATAGGTTTCGGACTTCAATTCCGAAAAATTTCCGGGGGAGAACCAAATAAAACTTCCTTCCTTCAACATCATTAAAACTTTGAACTTCAATGTTTTATAATAGGGTAGTTTTCGATTTTTCAATTTTATTTTTATATGATAGAGCAACAGACATGAACATCAACGGCGAAAAAATTTTTGCGCTGCGACAAGTAGTTTTTTTTAAAATAATTTTTAAATTTCAAGCGGCTGTGACGTCACTGGGCATTCGTTGGCGCTTTTGAACTTTCCACTAAGGCGAAGAAAGAGCGAGAAGCTTTAGATACGAGGAGCTCGAGAAACCGGTTTCTCCGGCTTCCGCACTGTTGTTCGCTTTGTACTGCCGTAAGTTTTTTTTCTCGCCAAGTGATGCGTTCTAAAAATTTGACTACGGATTTCACCAAAAAATATCAAAACAATCACCCCTAGCAGGGTATTGGAGTGCTCTTTGATAAATCCAGTTTTAAATAGTGAATTAGTAGACTTTAAGGTACTGATTACGGAAGGAGAAAATCCCGCAATGAAACGATAATATAGCAAAAATCCAATTTTTATGGATGAAAGGCTGAAAGTTACTGCCCTCTGACGTCACGGGTTTCGGTTTCAAGGCGCGCGGGTTTTTAAAAAAATCATTAAGAATCAACCGTTGTGTTTTAAAATTCGGCAATGGTGAATTTTTGTGTTTTGTAAGCCTCTTAACAATATCTAGTAGTTAAAAAAGGGATATTCAGTAGGTCACAACTACCCTCAAGGGAGAGGCGATCGCCCCATCCTTCATTTATATCCCATGAACGGATCGAGCAGAAGTTTCGGTGGTGGTGATCGAACCCACGATCTTCATGTTATTAGCACGACGCTCTAACTTTTCTTCTTTTAATATTTTGAAAAAATTAAAAACGATTTTGTGTTAAAATGCTTTATTTTACAATTTTAATGCAACAAAATGTGGCTCAGAGTCGTGCAGAGTTTAGATTTCATTTATGAAAATTCAGATCAAAATTCTGCGGCAGAAAATACGTCCTTTAAAAAGGAATTTTTTTTTCTCCTACGAGGGATTGAGCCCACCACTTTCCCGCTATTCCCGTGGCTCTGTAACCAACTGCACTTACAAACGTCCCCGAGGGTTCTGTTTTGAAACACATAATAAAGTTCCACATAAATATAACAATTTTAATTTTCCATTTTGATATTGTGTGCTACAATAAATATTCACAGGAAAATTTACACAACCATTTTTTAAAAATACTGTTTCAATTAAAAGGATTTTCTCACCAACAAAAGCAGTGAGCCAGGCACATGTGTTAGTACACGAGGGAGAATAATATTGCATTTATATTAAAATTTGTTCTAATGCTCGACCAATAATTTAAATTGAAATAAGTTTCGATAGTTTATTTAAAATAATTTTAATTTAAACACTTCATTTTATCTGGAAGACATTCCAACATTTGAAACTGTAATAATATTTATTTTTTAATTTACTGATAACTATCAAATTAAAAAATATCTGATTTTGGCTTTGTAATAGATTTCACAGGGATTAGACATATATTTCATTATATATACAAATAAGTTAACAAATTTTATATTTTTACAGTACACAAAAACAGTAACAAACAATACACAATACATAGTAATGGAATGGTAAGAAAACATCTGCTCAGAGAGTCATAAGTTTTGATAAAATTTTTTGATTCTCATAGTTAGAAGTGAAAAATTTTGCATGCAAGAAATGTTCCACAAAAACATATCACAAAAAGAGAACACAATGTAATCAGACTGAATCAAAAACTTGAAAAACTATTTTATTATAAAAACTATTGTCCATAACATTTGGCAACATTAATGGGTGGGCATTTCTTATAGAAACAGACACAAGAGCAATCCATTCTATGTAGTGAAAGTTATTTCATATATCTCCCACCCCGTCTAAAACCTTAAGTTTTGGTGATATATGTTTTGAATTTCCCACAACACCTCATAGGCATTCTAGTAGGATAAAGTGCAAAAAGCATATAAAATAAAATTGTAAAATACTTTCCATATCTCTTTCTGATAGCAGGTAATCAGTCATATGTTTTTTGGCGGATAAGGTTGAGGAGCCTCTTACAGAACAAAGTTAATGTATAATGT
Source organism: Uloborus plumipes (assembly GCA_038373865.1). Taxonomy (NCBI): domain Eukaryota; kingdom Metazoa; phylum Arthropoda; class Arachnida; order Araneae; family Uloboridae; genus Uloborus; species Uloborus plumipes. Next base: position 13,914 of record JAXGGA010000271.1, read on the forward strand.
TAGCAAATGCTACACCTGAAGTTATTTCATGCAACATTTGTGTAATATATTTTCTTAGGTCAAGATTGACTGATATATTTTTTTTCCCATATTATTCGATTCAAAAGCCAAAGAATAAGATGTCTCAGCAAATTAAAATATGGTATTGGAGGCCTTTCCTAAATAAATATCAACAGTCGCAAGACTCGAGTAAGCTTAAAAACTATAATACATGTTTCTTTTAATTTAATATGAGCAAAATCACACCAAAATGTGCATACAAATAAGTTAATTTCTAAAAGACATTTAATCAGGATTTAAAAAATTTCCAGGGGGATGGGAGGCTAAGAGTAACATAAAAAAAAACACCCACATGTGTAAACGCATTAATTTCTCAAAGCTAGAGGGTAAGGGGTCAGGGGTCCTCTATGTGATGGACCTGCACTTAATGAATTCCACTTCATGAAAATGATTCGACTTTTACGGAATTTGTTATTGCAAGTGTGTATTTCTTCACACGTATATGTTAGTGTTTGCTCTAAGTTTCAGACTTATAAATTTTTTTTTCATATTTTTTTGTTTACTTATGGTATTGATAAAAACACAATGCTAGTTTTTAAAAAAAAAGTAATTTGTGTTTTGTTTTTTATTACAGTCAAATATTTTTAAAAATTTGTTGAACCCACTTCCAAATCACCACAACTTAACAATGAGAACTTTAACTTGTCCATTCAACTAAACTAAACTAACCTAAACTAAAATCAGGGGCACAACAGCCGATTGGGGTCAAGGCTTACTCCGCCCAACTCAGTTTTCTTGATTGACGGCCATGGGTGCAAGGCGAATGTTCTCGGTTAGGTGGTCAGCCGAACATATTGACCCCCAGGTTTAGTTTCCAAGCATGTTTGGTACAGATTTTATCAACCTACTGAAGGAATGAAAGGCTGAGTCGACTGTGCCCAGGAATTTAACTGTGGTCTGTGGCATGAAAGCTGAAGCGTTACCACGAAGTCACTAGGCTTTTCATTAAACTACCTGACAGAAATTGAATAGCACACGGATGTTTTCTAACCAAAGTTGACTGCAGAATAGAAGTTGCAGTTCAATAGGATTTGGGCTGAACCAATTTTCCTAGGTTTGAAACCCACTTTAGAGTCTTCCATTTTCAGTTCGAGTCGACAACTCAGCCAGGGCTACAGCGGCCAGTAGTTGATTGAAAAGTTGAAGTTGCTGCTAAGTTGGGTTGAATGAATATCTCTATGTGCGATACCACCTTTGGAGTCCAAGATTTTGATTCGCACATTTTCCCCCTGGAACCTGCAACTCTATCGATGTTAGAGTTGTGTTGATTTTGAGGTAAAGGAGTCTGAGCCAGAGTCGGCCATTTGCTCTCCAACTCTGCAGACCAGATTTAAGTACATAAAAGTTTTTATAATAGTCACTTCATCTATTTAAATTAGCAAGTCAGAGCATATCATTGTAATATCACAACTCATCAAATTTGGACTACGAACAAACCAGAAGGTCTGAATTTTGTTCCATTGCAACAAAGTACATGATTTTAGTTGAATTAAAACAAATATAAACATTTTTTTTTTTATAAAAGTCATATATTAAGCATATTTCCTAAGTAATGATACAAAAACTGGTATTTACATATTATTTCGTAAGCCTGTTTCACCAAATAAAATTTTGATGCCATGTATGAGATAAACCACAAAAGAGAAAGTGACCTGACATATTCTTCTCATTTCAGAAAATCTTCCCAAGTTCAGTTTTCATTTGGCGATAATTTTGGTTAAGAAAAAATGGTCGACAGAATTATACGTAAGTATCCATAAACTTCAATGCAAAACTAATAGATTTCAGAAAATTTTAATCAATTGATTGCATATCCTCTCTTAAAACTAAGAATTTGACAAACAAATTTTTAAATATTTTAGAGCCTATAAGTATAAAAAAAGTCTATAAATGCATATTAATCTCGATGTTTAAAATCTTAAACACAATTTCTTTTTTATCACATAAACAAAATATCACAAACACAAAAATGAAATAAGACGAAATGCCTTGGAAATCAAAAGTGGGAATGTAGACTAAAAGACAGTATAATACATAAGAGCGATTCCATACCAAATCACCGAAAAAAAAAAAAGTTGGTCGCACGACCGACTCGGATTTTTTTTTAATTTGGTACACAGATTGATGGTATAGAGGTATGAAAAAGCCCAAAAGGAAAGTTACCTGCTCCACTTATTTTCTGAGATACATGCCCTCAAAGTTTGTCCGCCACGTCAAAATGCTAAAAAAGTGATGTTATTTAATGATTTTTTATAAAAAATCGTACTCGCGCAAAATAAAAGTGTTAGATATCTATGGAAACTAGTTACTCCAGGCATTCTGAAAAAAAATACTAGAACGTTCATAATGAAAATTGCCAAGGTACAGGGCTCTTTGAAGTTGTCACCACAAAAACTTGATTTTGCAGATTTTGCTAAAATTCAGGCATTTATTACAAAAAAAGGCAAACAAAACCAAAGGTTTTATCACTTTCTGGTAGTGTACAGGTCCTCCCTGTAAATTGCTACGCAATAAATTATTTGGGTTTCTCACTCCTTCTTGGAAATATTTTAGCTTAAAAATAAGCATTAAGGCAAAAAATGCGTTTTTGGCCATCTTGGCAGCCATTTTTCTCATAAAGGGGGAGCAGTAGAAACTTTAATTTTTTTTTAAAACAAGCCACTGATATGTTAGCTATTCACAGGAAAAGAGTTTACTTTTGGTTATTTCTCCCATTAAGAGATATCCTGCTGAAAGTATATGCATGTTTTTCGCGACGACCATATGCTTTTGTTCCCCCTCTCATGGACTTAAAATTAATTAAACCAAAAAATAATTATATATTTATTATTAGCTGTATTATCTACTCAATATGTCATGAAATTTAATTTATTAAATCATTGAAAAATAAATTAGATAATTGATGAAAACAAGAAAAAGTATTTCTCTGATGCCTGAGCATTATGCATTCATAATTATAAAGCAATAAATACTTTCTTGAGAAATTAATTAACATAAATGAGCTCTAAATAGTTATATTATAAGCAATACCCAATCTTGTGATTGGGATACTCCTGTTTTTAATTGAAGAATTTCTTGAATATCACATGAATATCAGGAAAATAAATGAGGTCTTTTCGTTTGATGTAGGATACTTTATGACAAATTTCATTTGATGGGCTACTAACTGAGCATGGTGATAAAGAGCTATTAATTTCAGCTTCGAATTCCATTTTACCTTATTAACAGTTAAATATTTATAAAATAATTAAATAAATAATTTAATATAAAGCCATGCTTGAAGAATTAAAATTAGTGCAACTAATTTATTCCCATACTGATGTTTACAAAACTGACATGTGTTGAGCACTGATAAGAACTGCTCACTAAAATATTAGTTCACAGATACTATAAAGCATACATTCTATTTTCCACAAAATAATACTGCAACAAAGAACAAGGGTATCCTCCTGTTTATAGCCATCAATCAGGAACATCCAATCACAAGATTGGGTATTGCCTATGAGATAAATATTCGAAGCTCCTTTATTTTAATTGAGTTTTCACGAAATTCTTTAGTACCTACCCCTTTATACCCTTGTTCTTTGTTGCAGTATTATTTTGTAGAAAATAGAATGTACGCTTTATAGTATCTGTGAACTAGTATTTTAGTGAGTAAACTTATTCTTGTCAGTTCTTATCAGTGCTCAACACATGTCAGTTTTGTAAAGATCAGTATGGGAATAAATGAGGTTGCACTAATTTTAATTCTTCAAGCATGGCTTTGTATTAAATTATTTATTTAATTATTTTAGAAATATATAACTGTTAATAAGGTAAAATGGAATTCGAAGCTGAAATTAATAGCTCTTTATCACCATGCTCAGTTAGTAGCCCATCAAATGAAATTTGTCATAAAGTATCCTACATCAAACGAAAAAAACCTCATTTATTTTCCTGATATTCATGTGATATTCAAGAAATTCTTCAATTAAAAACAGGAGTATCCCAATCACAAGATTGGGTATTGCTTATAATATAACTATTTAAAGCTCATTTATGTTAATTAATTTCTCAAGAAAGTATTTAGTGCTTTATAATTATGAATGCATAATGCTCAGGCATCAGAGAAATACTTTTTCTTGTTTTCATCAATTATCTAATTTATTGTTCAATGATTTAATAAATTAAATTTCATGACATATTGAGTAGATAATACAGCTAATAATAAATATATAATTATTTTTTGGTTCAATTAATTTTAAGTCCATGAGAGGGGGAACAAAAGCATATGGTCGTCGCGAAAAACATGCATATACTGTCAGCAGGATATCTCTTAATGGGAGAAATAACCAAAAGTAAACTCTTTTCCTGTGAATAGCTAACATATCAATGGCTTGTTTAAAAAAAAAACTAAAGTTTCTACTGCTCCCCCTTTATGAGAAAAATGACTGCCAAGATGGCCAAAAACGCATTTTTTGCCTTAATGCTTATTTTTAAGCTAAAATATTTCCAAGAAGGAGTGAGAAACCCAAATAATTTATTGCGTAGCAATTTACAGGGAGGACCTGTACACTACCAGAAAGTGGGAAAACCTTTGGTTTTGTTTGCCTTTTTTTGTAATAAATGCCTGAATTTTAGCAAAATCTGCAAAATCAAGTTTTTGTGGTGACAACTTCAAAGAGCCCTGTACCTTGGAAATTTTCATTATGAACGTTCTAGTATTTTTTTTCAGAATGCCTGGAGTAACTAGTTTCCATAGATATCTAACACTTTTATTTTGCACGAGTACGATTTTTTATAAAAAATCATTAAATAACATCACTTTTTTAGTATTTTGACGTGGCGGACAAACTTTGAGTGCATGTATCTCAGAAAATAAGTGGAGCAGGTAACTTTCCTTTTGGGCTTTTTCATACCTCTATACCATCAATCTGTGTACCAAATTAAAAAAAAATCCGAGTCGGTCGTGCGACCCCCATTCGGTGATTTGGTATGGAATCGCTCATAAGTAATAATGCTTAAAATTAAATGCCTTTTTAAGTTATGCTCACACATTAGCTGCCCTTACTTATGGCTTATATACTCATGCAGTTTTTGATTTCATACATAATAGGAACAATTTGAGTATAACAAGATTCATTAATGCTTAATGGCAGTATTTACAAAAATAAAAATTTGAGACATTTGAAAAAATGCATTTTTGATTTTTGCGCAAACACTAGTAAATTTCAAGATGTGATCTTCTTTTCATGCTTCATTTTCAGTGGAAAAAAAATAAGCTTGTAGAATAAAACTAAAGTAACAAAGATGAAAAAATGCAAACACATTACAAGCAAAAAAAAATCTACCCAAGACTTTCTCTTACATACTAATTTCGTACATTGAAATTAGATTTTTATATTACAGTGCTTCTTTTAATTAATTATTTTACTGTGTTGAATAAATCTGTACCTTACTGTCAGAGTAGCGCAAGTCCAAAAATAGCAGTTTTCAGGTTATTACTGCATTGTATGTAGAATCATATTCTGCATTGAGCCATATCAATGTAATTTTATTTAGTTGTACCTGACAAACGTTTTTTGGATCTCCTGCAAAGGAAGCGATAATAAACTTAAGTCTTTCTTGCTTTGAGGTACAGACTTGTTTCTCTTTCATCACAAATACATTTTTGACAATAGATAATGTGCTCCCCCCACTATACATGTACTAATATTTGTGGCTCTATTAGGAAATAATTTACTATATTTGGAAGAAAAAGGCTTTCCTCCCCAGAAAGATTGCTGATTATTGGCAAACAGAGTAAAGATATGGATGTCTCAATTATCAAAAACAAGTTCTGTAGCTATTCAATATAAAACATATATACGGTAACCACTGGAAATTGGCCATAATGTTGAATTTAAGAGTAATAAATTTGTAAAATGTAAATTATTCTACTTTATTAAAAAAAAAAATTATCTAAATAATTGTATTACTTGGTGGCAGAGGGACATTTCAGACCTTTGATTTTAACACATAACCAAACCTAACGTAATTGATATACATGTAAAAACTGCTCTAATCCCTCCTTGCACCCCCCCCCCCCCATATTCTAGCTGTTTCAGTGCTTGCTGGGATTAGTCTAGTTACAGATGACAAACAATACCAATTGAGAGTTATTGAGCTATACCTACTAAGAGGAGAGATAACTTCCCATTCTTCACTATTGAAGCTTGCGGTCTGAATTTCCTCGAGCATGGTAAAATTTTGGGCGTAATAAAACCTCTTGCTCGATTGGTAAAGACCCCTTCTTTTGACATCCCTAACTGAGCAGATCAAGGACTCGAAAAATGTACAGCAAAACGCTTTATAGATTAAAACTTGAGGTGAGCAATCCTTTTCCCATACTTGTTTGGGCAAAAAACGGACTCTCCCCCAGTATTAGAGCTCAATGTTGTGAGTAAATAGCAGAATCTGCAAAACAAAACAGTAGTGATTGAATTGCTTTTATTGATTAACTTGGGGGGGGGGGGGGTTGAGTTTTGTAAATTGTCAAGCTTGTAGGGTTTGAGAGAAAGTACATAAATTTAATTTTTACAGGTTGGAAATTTGAATTATCAATTACTAGGTGAGTATATAAGAAAATTAAACTCCCTTTCAATTGTCCTACATTTGCATTTGTAACTTAAAAGTGCAATATATTCGATAGCCGTTTTCTATTAATAAAATACTCCTGCACCGAATGTCATTTCCAATTTATGACACTTAAAAGCAATGAATTTTTGACTGATATTCGATGTAATTTCGTTTACAATACAAGAAATGCAATCTTTAGCTCACCTTATGGACCATAGACATGGAAGTTTCATAAAATAAAAAGGTTAAAATTAGAACAAATGCATTTTTAACAGCAGTTCATATGAGGAATATGAACACAGACATTTTTACACATACTCCAAACGAACTTTTTTTGGCACTATAGGACAAAATATTCCCATGAGAAGTAAGACCAGATGATTTTGATTCAAGTTGAAAAATATTTAAAAGGTACTCCAGAAGCTCAGAAGTTGATATTACACCAATATTATTTTTATACAAACGATGAAACATTTTAATATCAACATTAAATCGATAAAACATCAAAGAGATTGCTATTTAAGTGAGATTCGGTAATTAATAGTGTTGAGAAATAGATCCAACTAATGCATTCAACAGTGTATAGTGTACTTGGCCAAAATACACCAATATTTTTACCATATATTTAAGTCAACAAAACAAGAAATATCACCCGTGCAAATAGAAATGATTGTCCTCCTAATCCTCCCAGCTCGCCTCCCCTACAGGGAATCTCTACATCTGCAGTAATTGTTCTGAATGCTTTCCCCGCCATTCAAAGTGCACCCTTTATACCTATGACTACTCGTAACTAATGAAATGGGACACAGACACTTGCTCTGTACCATCACAGGATCTGCAGCAGTTTCTCTGCCAGGACAGTTTATGCTGCCAGTCATGCTGGAGTTCATGCTCTTTGATGATTCGTAGAAAATACTGGGGCTGGTGGGGTCTTTCGCCTCCGAGCCCGGAGACCCGAAATCGAAGTGCTCGCTGTGTTCGGAGTCATTTTGACTGTTTGCAACCGATGAATCGCCACCGTCGTGTCCAATGTTAGACGCACTCTGAGATGAGTAACAGCGCTGATGGCAAATGAAAGATGTGTCGTCTACCGGCCCACTCCAAGACTGCCTACCACCGATTTCTTGGGTCAAAGTGCCCAGTGTCCTGAAGTCAAACGATGCGGAACGACGATGTTTGCACAGACTTAAGCTTGAACAGTTCTGAGACATGTCTTGATTTTCATGGCAGCATGAGTTTTTTCTATCGGCATGAAGAGTGTGCTTCGTTTGCTCTTGAATTCGTTTCTAGGGGAAGAAAAAGAGAATGTAATGTAGCGTTCGTTATAATTATGTTTTTATGCACACAATGACATGTTTTGAAGGGTACATCTAAGAAAAGCCATTGTGGCCAAACATCTGTAGGAGAAAAATGAAGAATCTAATACAGAAATGGTAAAAACAAGGACGCTTTAACAAAAACACTGATTGTGCATTTTAATGTGCAGAGGAAAGAATAATACTATATGACCATATTTCCAAAGCATAAATGCATTATATGTTTTCATTCCAGAGGGCAAGTAAGAATAATTACTCTGTATTTTTCATGATAAAAAAACTGAAACACACTTTATAAACTTCTCATAACTATAAAATACGTACTTCCATTAATATTAATTCGGCTTTTTTGTTCTCAAGCTCTTTTTCCTTTTTGGCTTTTTCATTTTCCCACTGTAAACGTTCTTGACTCAATTTTTCTTGAATGTTTCGCAGTTCTTCAAGCTGGTTATCTGGTCTGTACTTTTTTTTGCCGAACTCTCTGTTAAACAAAAAAGAATGCTGCATATTTGGTTTCGAGATACATGTTTTACCAATAGAATATTTATGTTGTGTGGGAAATACTCCCTCTTCTTAAGATAGTTGAAACATACTATTTGAATATACATGCCTGATATTTACTTAAAAAGGAAACAACATTTTAAAACTTCATTGGAATGCTTTTTTCTCATGGTTACCTTATTCTTAGTACTTTAAAATATTAAATTGCAAGCTTATTTTTCAAATACTTCCGACTAAATGAATTAAAAAAAGAGGTGGAATATTTCCCAATATATTTAAAGAAATTAAGATGTTAGTCAAACTCACCTAACACTTACTTTAACTTTGTTAATTTGTAAAGAAATTTAATGCTGTGAAATTGATCAGTGCAATTTCAAAAAATGCATTTTAATTGATTACATTTAATGGGAATTTTCCTGTATTAGGTCCCTCACTCCCCCAGTCCCATTTGAACCAGTTATTTGGAAATCTACTGTAGATCAACATTTTTAAAAATATTCAAAATTAAATACATTAAAATATATAGTAGATTCTCAAATGCATTTTACTTGCAATGCAGTTGTTCTTACACTTCAAAAAACTGTCAGTCTTATTCTTTATATATACATTGAAATGAAATACATATACATGGTGTGTATTTTAAGTAATGAGAATAAGGCCACAAAAAATAATTTATTAGAATTATCACTACAAATCTTTAGTAGTCTTCAAAGTACACTCCTTGAGCATCTTTACACTTCTACAGGCGACATTTCCACGATTCGTGCGCCACCTGGAAGTCACCAACTGAAGCATCCTTCAGAGCATGCGTGCAAGCCCTTTTGCCATCATCTAGGGTTCCGTGGCGGCGCCTTTTGGGGGCGGTTTTCACATTAGGGAAGAGGAGAAGGTCTGCTGGGGGGAGGGGGTCAAGGTCGGGGCTGTAGGGAAACTGTGGAAGATCTTTTGAAACGGCCTCATGGTTTTGCTTTTGAACGTCCGTTAAAACTTTCAGCACGAGTTTGTCGAAAATCTTCCTCATCCCAAGATCCTTACTGATGATTTTGTGAATAACTATTTTATCCATTCCTAGCTATTCTGCGATCATGCGAACACTTAAACGCAGGTCTGTGTTCATCAAATTTCGCACACGTTGCTCGTTTTCTGCGGTTCTTGATGTTGAAGTGTGACCTGCACGGGGTTCGTCCTTCACGCTCCCCCTGCCTTCTTTAAATATTTTGTGCCATCTAAAACTTAAGTTTGCAATAAGCTTTCCCTGACGTAAGCTTGCTGAATTATTCCACGCAAAATTTGATTGCGTAACGCTGTTCAATGCTTTGTCGCATTTTGAGCTTGCACACACTTTTTTGAAGACATCTACGCCTCGCGTGATCCCGCCTCAACTAAAGCCAGCAAGCGACTGCCGAGTGAAGCGTTATCAAGGTCGAAGGCCACACTACCGAATACAACCGGTCGGAGCGCCCTTTGGCGTACAGCCGCGTCAGGACAAAAATATTCTCATTACTTAAAATACAGACCTTGTATGTATATATAGTGGAGTCTCAATAACTCGAAGCCTTATAACTTGAATATTCTTGCGTCTCAAAGTTTTCAATGTGTCCCAAACTCATAAGAAGGCTGTTTGGAACTTCATGTAGCTCAAACTACTGATAACTTAAGCTTACTTTTAGCCAATTTTTGGGACTTTGAGTTGTCAAGACTCAACTACATATACTTTTTTCTTCAAACAAAGACATAATGCTTGCATAACGCTTTGATAGGACTACAGCATAGTGCACTTGTATGGGTAGTTATAACAAGCATTGTAGTATGCAAATCAAGGCATTGTTTTGACAAAGCATTGATATATATGATTTTTTCACACATAGGAAAAATAAATGCATTTAAACCTATAGCATTCAATAAAATAGCAAAAAAAAATGGAGAAAAAAACTTACTTGCGATAGAGCGTTATCTGATGTTGAAGCAAACTCTGTAGAAAAAAAAGTAAAATTAGTATTTTAAATTAAGGATAAGTTAACCAAGTACAAATTAATACATAAACATGAATAAATATCAATGCTTTACAATGCTTTAGCATAACTTGAAACCATGTGGGTTCACAATTTTATGCATTTTACTACATTTGATTTTGAAAGGAACTGGAGTGACAGCCCCCAATGTCGCAGCCTGATGATAAGGATAGGATATGTTTCCAGTTTTTATTTTACACTATACATTGGTAACAATGTAAACAGCTCATTGTACGTTCCAATAATTCTAAAGTCCTTGTTTGAGAAATACTTCTTCAATGGTCATATAGGGAAATCTTTCAAAAGTGGGTGTACGTACCCTTTTTACTTTAAACATTATGTTAGTGAATGTTTGTTATTTATATTTCAAGCCATGTTCAGGCAGATGTTTTGTGGCATAATATTTGTGAGAACATGACATACAATTCAGCGGTGTTACCACATGAATGGTTCTCTACTCATGATTATGATACGACTTTAAAGTTATAACAAACATTCACCAACATAATGTTGAAAATAAAAGGGGTATGCCCACTAAATATTTGTTAATATGTAGATGAATAGAGTTGAAAAGCCTAAATTGCATAATGTATTTTATACCATGCTTTAGGGATTTCAAGGAATGATCCTTCAATATGAAAGCTGTTTGCCCTTTAAGATGCAAGCAGCAGTCACAATTAACTTGGCTTCACTCTGACCACTACTGCTACTGGCATTCAGAAGCGCAAAATGTTATTAATAAAGTCTCTAAATGTGATGTGCACAGCCTGAGGGGCTATGAAAATAATATCCCCAATTTGTTTATCACAAATTCCATTTCTTTTCATTTATATTGATTTGCTTTGAATGACAACTGCATGTTTTAAACCAAGGGCATATCCAATTCAAAATGGAAGGATCAATACTGAGAATAAATTGTAGAAAGTTTATATTTTCAGATTACGCTAAATTGGAGAACTTTCCAGTTATCTCATGGAGTCTAGAGCTTATTCCTTTTAATCTGCAAGAACTGCATGAAGTAGAGTTTCGTAGACAAAAATAATTACACTTGTATTTTCAAAAGTTTTGTTAAGAGAAAGATTTAAAATAAATTACTATAGGTAGATTATAAAAAAAATGCTAACATAATATTTAAGCTACTACAGTAACATAGTAAACGTTACACAAAACTTACCATAATAGTAGCTAAAAGCTGATTTAGTTCAGCTACTTCTTCAATTCGGTTGAAGCCTCCTTGTGAAGAACTCTTTGTAGAATGACTATGTCTAACTCTTTCCTGAAATTTTAAGAACAATTGAAACATTTAAACCAAGTTTTAGGGGGTAGATAAAACAAGATGATTTTCAATGTACTACCTAAGTGTACTCAGGGTATTAATACAAAAACTGGGTTTAAGTTGGGGGTATAGAGATGGGGGCCTAAATAATACATGGGAGTTTCTGAAAACTTTAAGTAAAAACGCAAAAACTTGAACATTTTCCTGCCACATTCTGATGTAATTTTAATTAGTCAACTACAGTCATACAAAAAATGCAAGAAACATAGAATTTTAGCTTTACAAATTTTGCATGAACTGGTGGCACTTGTTTTTGAAAAGAGACTGCAATAACACTATGAGTAACTAAAAAGCAAAATTTAACTGATGTTATAATTTTAAATAAAGGCAACAATTAACAAAAACTGCAATCACAAAAATGAACCCTTGATTAAAATAAAAACCATTTTTAAAAAAATACTAAGGAAACTGCATATTTTTCATTATGAACATGTTCATTATTTTTCAGGTTTCCCATTTAAAGGTTAATTATTTCAGAAAGGTAAGACTTTTTTCTCAGTATGCGAGTGTGTGAGGGGGGGGGGGGGTGTCTGATACGAGACTAACACTGTATATTGTCACAAGTCGGACAAGAATCACTAACAGGAGGCAAATGAAGCACAAGCTAAAGAACTTCCAGAATTTTGGAGAATCAGTTTTGGCGATAATTTAAAATTGATTGCTGTGTTTTAAACATTTCATTTAATTATCACTATAACTTTTAAGCTATTTGGATAAATAGTTTCGAAATAATTATTGAAACTATTAAAATACAAAAGTGATAATCTAAAATAGGTTTTTTATTTTGATGACAAAAGAAAGAACAGTATGTCAATTTATTTATTCATTCATTCATTTCTAATTGGAGAATCAGTTTCGGAAATAATTTAAAATTGATTGCTGTGTTTTAAACATTTCATTTAATTATCACCATTACTTTTAAGCTGTTTTATAACACAGTAGCTTAGACCTCAAAGAGAAACATTTCAATGTAAGAGATTCCCATGATAACTTATGAAACCTCCTGTTACACTCACTTTTTCAAAAACAAGTACTTTTGAATAAAATTAATCAGGTAAACTTGAATACATAAAAATATAATGCACTTGAATAAATAAAGCTAATTTAATACTTTATTTTGATGAAACAATGAATTCAGTTCTTAATAAAAGTAGCTGAAATATATGAGATGAAGAATTAATAAAATATATACACATACCATTCAGGTGCAAAATACAGCAATATTTTAAAATAGCTCAAGAAACACAAGCAATTTTAAATTCTATCAACAGCACACATCAAAATATTAAATTTAAAATAGCATCTGAATTGTTAGATATAATATACATACTGGGCTTCCAAGTCTGGAAATGAACTTAACATTAGAAGCTGTTTCTCCTTTGTTCTACAAAAATAAGGGACAGAAATAATTATCGAAACTATTAAAAATACAAAAGTGATAATCTAAAATAGGTTTTTTATTTTTATGACAAAATAACAACAGTATGTCAATTTATTTATTCATTCATTCATTTCTAATTTTTTTAACAAACATGAAATAAATCGTTTTAAAATGAAATGAATTAAATTCCTACAAGAGTTGTAAAAAGTATTGTTTTTTTTTGTAGAAACTGCCATCCAAAATAACAACAGAAAGGTAACTTTTAAATATTTAACCTGTCTTCTAAATCAAAGTAATTATTTCAGTTATAGGTATATGAAGTGGATTTGACAGAGAAGCAAAAGTATCTCATTTTTAAAAGCAATTCATAACATTGTACAAATGAAGAGGTTCTGTAAATATGTATTTAATTGGAACCAATTCAATGCATTCTACTAAATCACAAATAAGATTTCAATAAACTATCACACTATTTTTTACATAATGTCAGACTTTTATATTACTTTTCATATCTTGAGAAAATAAGTTAAAAACTATGTTAAAGCATGCTGTAGAAGGGTAGCAGGATTTGAAGTTAGATTGTCATAGTTACCAAAAAAGATTAAAGGCATTTTCATAAATACACATACACAAATGTCCTTAAAGTATATTAACAGGTAAAAAGCAAAATACAAATATATACTAAAACCCAATAGAGAAAAGAATGATCAGTGTTATTTAGCACTGCTATTGTTCCATTATTGTTTTTTATATTACATTTAAACAAGGCATATGAATTATAATTTTATTCTTAAAGGATGCTTTTTTCCGACTATGCTCAAATTAAAAAGTTTACTTTGTGAAAAAATATTAAAAATCAACCTTGCAAGAGGAAAGTAAGAATAATTATGAAAACATAGCTCACACACAAGGTCACAAGGAAACCTTTTTAAATACCAAAGGAGGGAACATAAAAGATATATGATAAAATTGAAAAACATTAAATGCATACGCTCATATCCTTTGCAATGAATAAAAGATTTCTTGTAACCTTGAAACAAGTGTTTAAAGTTCTTATTAATTTTTCTGCATCTAATGTTGATTTTTGTTTAAAATGTTTAAAGCATTTTATGTTATAAGCTGTCCCTACCAAATTTGCAAGCCCAATAGTTAGGGTATAATGAGGGGAAATAGTTCCCATAATTTGCTTTTAAAAGCCTAATTTGCTCAAAAACTACACATATGTAAGCATTTTATTCTTTTTTTAACCTATCACATATACACCCCAAAAAAGGGGTAAAACACTCCCTTGGGAACATTCGAATGTAACTACAAGGGGAGTTGCACAACTAGACCCTCCTCAGAGTCTACATACCAAACTAGAAGCTTCTATGGCATATAGTTTTTGAGTTATGCGACATGCATACATACGCACGAACGTACATACAGACATCACGAGAAAACTTGTCGTAAGTAACTCGGGGTGGTTGAAATTTTTTTTTCGGCTAGTTATATGTTGGTAGGTACATATGCACGTGCTGGCAGATAAAAACTACTCAACATTCATTCCTGGGTTTGCAAAATCAAAATTTAGACCCAAATTTGAGTGATTTTTCCCCCCCCGATTACAATACTTCCTTTATTATGTAAAAGGATGTAAAAACAAGCTTTCCTTTTGTTAACTTTAAGGTTAAAAAGTTTAAATATAACCAGTTCAGTAAAAAATACTTTATTCATCATCAGCATACAAGATTGATATAATGGCTGGGACAAATATGAGAAGTACTTTGTGTGCAAGTGTGGATACACCACAGTAATTTTATAAAAGGTATGAAAGGTGATATGTCCACCATTAAAAAGAAGAAAAAAATGAACTGAAAGCTAACAAGTTAAAGTGTGTTTTAGAATCTTATGTTAGAAACAAATAATGAAAGAGAAAAAACAATTACCTTTACATGAAGGCTTGGATCTGATGAGGAAAGTTCCCGCTCATGACAATCTCCATCAAGTTCTTTCAACTGCATAAGTTTCTTTTTTAAAACATTTACTGTAAATACAAATAAATTGTATCTTTTAATAAATTTTATCAAGTATATAAGGGCTTTTGAAAACACAGAACTACTTTTTCATATGTAGAGCAAGTACAAAGTATATTTTTTTTTCTAAAAAGAAAAAATTCTTATGAATAAAAAAATTTGTTTATGTGAACCAATTTTGGCAATTAGCTTTTTTATTTAAGCTCCTTACCTTATGGGTGCAAAACATTCATATTTTTTCTGCACCCAAAGATTTAGCTTTGATGCTAAATATGCAGTCAAACTTCTTAACTTTGTAACTTTTAACTCATTCTAACTTTAATTTCTCCTATTAGTGTCACAGTAGAAACTGTTCATTATTACATTCATGCCCTTTAACTGTATAGGATGACATGTTTGCTGCTATGATAAGAATTTTTTCAGGAAAAAAGTGAAACAAAATACGTTACAGCAAATATGTTAATAATAACTTTAAATTGCTCGTAACTGCTCAGTTGTAGTAAATTAGATTATAATTTTGAAAGCCCTTTCTTTTATTTTTTTCTTTTTTCAGCAATACTTAGCCTATTTCCATAAAAAATTGTACTTGAAACTATTCAGTTCCAGTTTAGTTGAACTTTCAGTACCTCAATGATCTTTTACTTCTCACGAGCTTTCGAGTAACCTTAATTTCCCTGCATCATACTTTGAGACTCATTTTTTTAACAACTCATAGCATTACTCATAAAAAGGAAATACAAGAAGCGATTTCTAGGTTTTTTATAAGAGTATTTACTGTAACATTTTAGATAAAGAATAAAAATCAAATGGCAGATAAGATAAAAAAATTTATGCTTTTGCTGCATATAGAAACTCATATGTAAAAAAATTATAACAAAGTCTCATTAACCATTAGTTTCTACCCAAACTGATGAATTTAAAATACTTAAAATGCTATTCAACACAAAAGTGCAGTGTCTAACAAATTCAAATAAATCAAATATGATGCATCAAAGATGTTCAAAAAACAAACAATCACATCTACCTTTATCAGTGGCATCCTTTCCAGAATTATCAAATCCGGCAAATGTTTCTGCTCGCTTTGGCAAAACTGGAGACATATTTACAGATGAAGATGCATCATCAGGATTAATATATGGATTTGTATCAAAGTAATACACTCGACTAGTGAGACTGCAAGCTAAAAGAAAAGGAAAATTAACTGATTCAACCTTGAAAATAACCAATACAATATTGCAATCGAAAACATATGGATATGTATAGAATTATTAGGATAATAGTTGAATAGGTATGTTTCCAATTTATTAGATTAATTTTTAAGCTACATTATCCTCATGAATATGATGACCTATTGAATTACAAGGTAAACTTTATCTTTCACACTCATGTTTTAAAAATCAAAACAAATTTGCAAAAACTAGCTAAGATATGCATCAAAAACTTGTGACCATTTATTTTAAATATAAAACAGCTACTTAATATACACTCGACTTGCATTGAGCAGCATAAGAAATTATTAATTACTAGACAATCAAGGAATTTGTCAAATACTCTCTTTTTTTAATGTAAAGAAAAACATGTATAATTTACAAAAAATAAGAAAACATATTTTAGTCAAATCATGTTTCAACAAAGTCCAAGGGACTAGTGAAATTATTTTGCTGCAACAAATGCTCATTCAACCACTACGAACATTGACACTTTAAAAAAAATTTGACTTGGGGATTTCTAAGGAATTTGCTAAAACGAGATTTTCTCTGTAACAAATTCCGTTAAAACAGAATTTTAACTGCATTGATGGATGTATTTTTTTTTTTTTATGATTCAAAAAAAAAAAAAAAAAAAGAAAAGAAAAGAAAAAAGGAACTAGTAGAGGTTTTAGTATATGCCTTGATGTTTTCTAACATAACAAAAATTACATGTTGTATCGAACATATTAAATTAGACTTCTTGCCTGGATTGAACTAAAACAGCATTTTCAACATTGTGAAGTAATAAGATTTTCCATGAATTTTCTTGCCAGTAAATTAATAAATTATTACAAAATCAAGAGTGTATCATAAAGAAAAAATGACAAGTATTTTAAACTAACCTTGACTCAATGCAGATAATAAAGCTTGTTCTGTCTCTTCTTCATCTTTTTGCAAAAGCTGTTGAAAATCAATCTGTAAGCAAAAACAGAATAGCATACTTAGATGTAAAAAAGAGAGCTTCATTAAAATTAAAATTATTTCCTAAATCAAAAAATAATCCATTCCTTCAGTGCCAGATTCAAATAACCAAAAAGCTAAATGACCTTTTTGGCGGCTAGAGGTTCTAGCCAATGATAGAATTGGTTTTGCTTTTTTGTAATTCCTATGTAGCACTGAAGTAGTTACTTAGAAAACTTTGAACTACCAGTTTATTCAGATATAAAAATTTAATTACAACATTTCTCATGCTCATTTTGAAATGGATTTGAATTTTGCACAAAACATTTTCTATTTTTATTTAACAGAGTTGGTCAGTTATTTTAAAAATATTAAACATGTATAACATCACTTAAAAACAACTCAAACACAGTAAATTGTAAAATATTAAGCATGTGAAATAATACTTACATTTGATAATTTATGCTTATCCAACCCAAGTAAAGTCTGAAAGTCAGAGTAAAGACACGATTAACTTGTGTTTGTACAGAAAAATCATAATAACATAATTTTCTTCTTGCACATCTATCATTCTATTTACAATTAAAGACATAGCGTCAAAAAGAAAGAGAGAGAAAATACATTAAGGAAGACATAAAATCAACAACGTAAAATAAACTGTTTCTCATACATGAAGATGAAACATTAATTTTTGCCAACATGAAGTAAAAAGCTTAAAAGAATCTTAATATACTTTGGATATAAATAATACGAGAAGGACTCAAAACCTGACATTTTTGAAGATAAATAGTTTTTTAAAAAAGTTTTAAAAAGAAAAAAGTGTCAAATATAACTTACAAAAGACTCTAACATTGCTTTTATTTTTTCTTCACACAGATTTGCTATCTCCATGTCTTTTTCTTGCATGGTAGCTGTAAATATCAAAAATATTATCTGTTAAGCACAATATATTCTGAAACGCCTGCACACAAAAATTAACAGAAAGAAAATGCCTTCATTCCTTAAAATTGTGGCTATTTAAAAAAAAAAAAAAAAAAAAAAAACTTTTTAACTCTCAAATATATTAACTTTTTTTCTGGTGAAAAAACACTGAATACTAAAATTAATATTAATGTTTACTTTTTTGAATGACTATTTGGCTTAAAACTTCTGGATCTATCATTGTTCATCAAAAAAGTCAATATATCATGAAATTCAAAAGAAAGCTGAAGAATATCAGAGAAAAAAAATGAAGAGCAGGTCGCTAGAAAAATTTTTAATTATCATCAATTAATAAAGAGCATAAAAAATTCCCATGTCCATAATTTCTCTATTAAACATATTTTTGAGGCTCAATTAGGAAGTTGAGTAAAATCAAACTTTGGTGATTTAATGGTTGGAAATAGAATCACTAAATTAATCACCACAATTGAAATTCCAATGTTTTCTATCATTAATCAATATTTTGCTTTTTTTTAATGTACAAGCTAATGTTAAAATTCGTCTTCTAGATTAAAGAATTAAGAAATGATTTTCAAAAGAACAAAAGAATTACCACACAATTCGGCAAGTTTTTGAGATTTTTCATCATCAGCCTGCATTGCGTTTTGTGTGCTTTCACTTTTGAACAATCCTTTTCCTGAAATAGAAAAGTATTCGAAACTAAACAAATATAACAATAATAACGAGCTTTGCATTTATATGTTCAAATTATTATTATTACTAGCGGTACCCGCACGGCTTTGCCCGTGGTATAAAATTAAAAGTTCATTTGTAAAATAATTGATATAGCAGAAAAAATGCTCTATTTTAGTTTTATTCAACTATAATTCCTTCAAAGTGATATAAAGATCTGATATGGACCCCACACTACTTAATTTTACGTGTAAATTTTTTAGTAGATGCCTTAAGTGCTAAAATAGTGCTTGGAGTGAGCAAGATAACAATTCAAACATTTGTATCCCTAGTTTGCTACGAAACAATGCAAAAAAATGTTTTACAATGATTTATCTCCTAAATATCATCGATTTTAACATCATTCAGTGGATTTTTCGCAAAATATCGCCAACAGCGCCAAATTGAACCTAAATCAAAAAAAAAAAATTTTTTTTCGCCAATTGGCGTCAAATACTTGGCGATCAAAAGCTTGGCGATATATCGCCAAGTGGTCGCGCCAATTCATATCACTTTTGTTAACCAATTCATATCACCTTGCATTGAAAACACTGATTTACCCGACAAATGGGGTAAAACACCCCCTTGGAACATTCGAATGCAACCCCAAGGGAGATGGACAAAAATAAGCCAAAAGAGAAAATAAGAACAATTTTGTTGATAACAGGAACCAACAGAAATCTTACCAAAGTTTAAGAGAAGAAGAAAGTTTTCTTTCCTAGCTTAAAAAACAAAACAATACATTTTCCGAAATGAAACACTTTAAAAAAACGATGCAATATCGCAATTGATACGATATTTCGTTAATCTGTGCTTTAGGTACCCTTTTCTCGCTAAATGAACGATAGGCGCGCCAAGCGTGGTAACCCTAGCTATTTGGCGTAGTTGACTTTTTGAAAACGCGCCAAGCAGGGTCCCAAAGCATCTTCACCGCTTCACCGGGAAAAAGACAGGGTTGCCAGAGAATTGGAACAAAAAAAAAACTACGCCTCCTCTAAAAAAAATATTACAAAATACTACTGTTTCCAAACGTTGCCAAAATCAATGTTGCTGAAATGCGAAATCTA
Source organism: Uloborus plumipes (assembly GCA_038373865.1). NCBI lineage: Eukaryota > Metazoa > Arthropoda > Arachnida > Araneae > Uloboridae > Uloborus > Uloborus plumipes. The sequence continues at coordinate 34,002 of JAXGGA010000271.1, forward strand.
TGAAAATGAAAAAAAAAAAAAAAAATCCGCCAAATCTTTTAATTAAGTCATTAGTGTATTGGAAACAGGGTTGCCAGAAACATACTACGCTCCTTATTTGGGCCGAAAAAATACTACCGTAGAATCAAAAATACTACGTCTGGCCGTAGCCTACGAAGATAGACGCTGGCAACCTTGGAAAAAGAAAGAAACAAAAATAAGTATGAACACGTAACCATAGTAACAACATGAAAAATTGATTTCCATTGATAAAATAATTCATTTTATCTCTCTTTTCAAACAAATTTTATTCTAAAGTTCAACCATTTTAGAATCGTTTGGCTTGCTTTACTGAAGGTAGGCCTTGAATTTCGGGATTCTAAAAACAATTGTTACAGCTCTCCTGATGATCGTAGAAACTTCGAAAAAACTTCATTTTGTGCAGAAAATTCCAAGCTTTCGAATGACATAAGACTTGAAAATGTGTGTGAAATATTTCTTCCCTATTTTATCGAATTTCCGCTAAGAATTCGAATAGAAAAAGAACGAAATGGAATTTTCGAAAAATCGCTTCGAGGTGCAAAACTACATGCTACAAACTAATTTTGTGCCAAGTGGCATGAAATTCGACCGAACGGTTTTGGCGCTACGCGCGTGACAGACAGACAGACAGACAGAAAGAAAGAAAGAAGGACAGACAGAACCACCTTCAGCTTTATTATTAGTAGAGACTACAATTGCATTAATGCATAGTTACTGACTAAAAATTTTTTGGGTCTTAAAAAGGTGGTCAATATTATATAATCTAGCAAGATATAAACACTGTTGTAAAATGTGGCACGATTGTTTACCATAATTGTAAAACATAAGTTTTTAAAATAATAGTAAACATTTCAATTTTAAATTGAAAAAAAAAATAAATGAATAAAAACTTTAAAAATAAATAATATATTTGCAATACACCCCCAGCTCGTTTATTCCATCCATGAATTGCAGTTTCATGCTTTTTGGCACTCCTCAGCATGGAATAGGAATTAAATGAGCTGGAGGCAAACATCCTCTTATAGAGCAAAGAGAGCCAGCAAAAACTGGACGCTAATGTGAAAATTAGATTACCAGCGAGCGACCGTACTTGTTACGGTACAACTCGAAAATTTTGAGGCAAGGATTGGTGTATAAAGCAGTGAGTAACTGCCCGTGAGCCAGGGCTAAGGCAGAAACATGCAATACACCACCATATATTATTTTAATCCAATGATATATTATTTTGTAAGGTTCTTTCATTCAGGATGGAAAAATAAAATCAAGAACAAAATCTTTAGAAAAATGAGAAGCATTAAAAGAAAGTTTGGTAAGTTAAATATGTTAACTCAAAACTCAGCACTTAAAAAAAAAAAAAAATCAAGTGCCAAAAAACTTTACTGGGTAAAGTCGCATTAAAAGTTTAGAAGGTTGTAAAACCATTCCTTGTCACCAAAAACTCAAGTTAATACTGTACAGTTAACTCTTCTTATATTTGAGATAGCACAACATAGGTAACAAAACTATTTTGTCTTTGGAAAAAGCTGATGAAAATGTTTCAGTCAATTTGTAACACCTCGAACAGCCACATTCTCAAGAATTTATTGCATACAAATTCTAACTCTCCAAGATTCAATGAATGTTTTAAATCCGAACTTCTAAAAGCAAAATTATTCTGGCACTGATGATGCATAAAATGTTCAAGTACAAGTTTTCAAAACATACAAACCTTCTGTGAGAAGCATGGTGACAGAATCTCTAATAACTTGCAACCAAAGTTTTTTATCCTTTGGTGTTGAGCACAACATTTCATACATTTCAGGGTAAGTAGGATTTGATGATATCAAATATATGCCTCTACTATTTTGTCCTGCCTTTTCTCGAACAAGTAATTTTTGAAGAGAAATCACAGCTGCCTGTAAAAACATAAAATAATATATATTTAATCTTGAAGTTCAAAAAGTATTCAAAACAAATATATGGACATAGTTTAAGTTCAAAAAAAAAAAAAATGGATAAATAGCAAATTTATTTATTCTTAATAGTTCAAATATACTATTTTGAAAAATCAATTTTAGAATGCACTTTAAAAAGATTCATTGCAGCGAGTAACTATAAACTTTGCAGGTAAAACATGTTCAACAATAAATTTGATTGTTTGAAAGGAAAAAAATGTATTTAAACAAACAACTAAGGATTAACTTTAAACTACGAAGAAGATACAACTTTTCATTTCAGAGGTTGCAATTCAAATTTTTAAGACAAGTAAGCTTTATGTTTGGAGGAGATTAAAAATGTTTGGGAGAGAAAAAAAAAATCGCACCCCTGCCTCAGACTATTTTCAAAGAGAGAATTTGTGGAATTTTATAGTAGATCTCTGCTTGGATAGCTTTTGCTATCTACCTCAAATTTTACCTCCAATATTTTTGAAACATTCTCAATGAAATCAAAAATTAATGGTACACTACTTTTTTTATATCTACTGTCCACACATAAAACACCTTTCTTCATTAGTAAGAAAATATAATACATTATAAAAAATGTAATACATAAAAATAGAGAGATTTTGTTTATTTGTCAAACATAACATACATCATGTAACTAATCGTAAAACTAATACCTTTTTGACACATTTCATTTGGAATATATTTTTTTTAAATATGAAAGCAGAAAACTTTTGTACTAGTATAAAAAAAATGTCTTTCAATGTAAATAACTTAAAAAATCGCAACAAAAATCATATTTACAATAGCAATTACCTTATTATCAAGGGATGCAAAAGTATACTTTTGGTTGTTTTCTTGAAGTAAGACTATGACATCAGATAAAATTATCACATGTACATCTGAAAAATAAAATAATTTTTGTTGAAGTGTCAAACCTTTCATAAAACTTTATGAAAGTTCATTTTGAAGCTTCAAAGTTTTATACAGAGTAAAATACTGTCGGCCCCGCTTAAACGAATACTGTGGGTTCCAAGAAATATTATTTGATTAAACGGGGTATCAGATTAAGTGGGGATCTTTAACATTACGTCTATGGCATAGGTTCCGAGATATTTTATTTGTATAAGCGGGGAAATTCGTTTATCCGTTACCCGATTAAGCGGGGACGACAGTACTGCAAAAAAGAGCAGAAGAGAGGGCTTTCTGTTATACAAATCTGTACTTTGGAGCAACAGCAACTAGGGTCAAAAAAAAAAAAAAAAAGATCAGGGTTGCAAAAAGTGGTTGTAAAGGTTATTTATTTTTTAAATCTATACAATTTTGACACCTGAGCTAATAAACTTTGATCACTTAAAGGGTCTCATGCTAGATTATCATGGGTGCCACTCTAAAATATGATCAGGACTGAAAATCACGTGGCGTCATTTCGTTATACAAACATGTTAGCACGTAATATGTGAGATGTTTCACACACAAATATATTGCTTACTTTTTATGTTGTTATAAACTTATAGTAAAAACCAAATTGATAAATTAAGTAAATCTAAACTTTCAGATTAGTTCTTGGGAAAAGATTTTTAGGACGAAAACTCTACATAGTCAAGGCATAAAACTAAAAAAAGTTACTTTATTTGCTATTGAAGAAAAGAACATCACACTTTGAAGTTCATATTAAAAGATTCTAGGTAATAAAAATTATTTCAGGTAAAAGATTCTTGGCTACAACATACACTGGAATAAATAGCTTCAATACAACTTCCTGTATTAATATGACGAATGATTAAAGTTATTTATTTCATTAATATAGTCTTCAAGGTGCAACCGGAAAAAGATTAAACAGTTGCTTCTCTCTCTCTTTTTTTTTTTTTTTTGAAAATTTGAATAACATATTTTTGAAGCTTTTTTTTTTCACAAAACAAAGTCCCAAATAATATGAAATTTTACGAAAGATGGAATTCCGTCCCCCAGACGGAAGTGTGGCAGCCATGTAGATTATGACGGTACACATTTTAAAATAATGATACTTAACCCATTATTGCTTGAAATATTTTTTTATCAAAGAAATTTTGTATACTGGTTACAAACAGTGTCTAATGGATAGGAAAAATAATAAAATAAAAAATATCATGTAAAAAATATTTTTTTTAATGAAGGAAAGAAACATCGTCCCTTAAAACGATAGACCCTAGAGGGTACATACTTGTTTTACTAAAAAAAATTTCTGCCTATGGTATAATATTTAAAAAGACATTTCATGAGAAGAAATAAAATCAGCAATTAACATTAACTGGGAAGATGGGAATAACTTTGAAAACTTAGCTTTTTTTCTTAAGATTGTGAACAATGTCGTTTTAGATAAAGATCATATTAAAACTGTTACAGAACACACTTTACAATGGTTATGTGCTGCAATATGTTAATAACGAATTGAAACAATACCAAGGTACTATTAGAACACTATTTGGTGGAAATGTTCATTTTTGGGAAATTCAGACCCTTTTTTGGACCGTCCCTAAAAAGGTACGCCAGACATTAATGGGTTAAATTATAAATGGAACAAATTAATTTCACTTAAAAAAAAAAAATACTGACTGTTGAAAAGACACAGATTATAAGACTTAGATAATTGTGATTACTATAATTCAATACAACATTGATAATCAGATGGATTGTTGTTGCACTGAAACGTTTACTATTTCGAAAACAAATTCCTGTGAAGTTAAATTTGGTCAAAATTTGATATTGATTGCTCTTGCTCCATGGCACAGAAATACATATAATAGATGTATAAGTATCTTTTCTACAGTGCATCGATTCTACACAATCTAAAAGAGACAAAAATTGTTTTCATCATTTTAGATTCAATGACGATGGACTAAACAGTTTTCATTATATAGGGTACTTTGACCATCTTTTTAGCTGCTAAGAATCTCCCTTCCAGTAAAAATGGATTGTAGCTCCAAAACCACAACAAATATCTTTCTTCTTTAAACATGTTAAATCCTAATTCACCAAAAGAAGTTTAAAATACCTACCAATAACTTTTCCTCTTGCACTCTTCCACTCAAGTGTTCCTTCAAATCGAAGTTTTCGATTATCAGATAACAGGTCTGATTTCTGAAATTAACATTATACTATAAAAAATATATACAACATATCTTTACCATTATAATGAATTTATCGTTAAAAGGAAGGAAGTACTTTTTAAACATGCTGAATCAAAACAATTTATAAGAAATAAAGGAAATAAAGATAAACTCCGGATACAGTGGCTAGCAGTCGCTTATATGAATCACGCTTGTTCTAAACAGCTTTAATTCCATAAAGTGACTAATTCCATGAAGATATGTTTTGTTCTGTTTTTGATGACTTCATTCATTAAAACAGTTGACTCAATTAACTGGTATAAACTGTATAATTAAAACTTTTAGCATTTTTCCATAACTTAGTTTCAACATTTTTCAAACAACTTTTAAAGTTTGCTGATTGAGTAAATTTTAAGCTGTCCATTTTAATATATCACCTTTTGTGTTGATAAAAAAAAAAAAAAAATAAAAATAAAAAAAAAATAAAAAGATGAGTAAGGTGCAAAAGAAATAAAAATTGCCATATAGTAATGTCATGTAATATTATCAATCAAAATTTAGAGAAAAGAAATTGGAAAAATACCAAGACAGGGTGTGAAATACAGGAGGTTTTTGCAAGGGTAAAAACGGCCAGCACATTATGGACTTAGGAAGATAAGTTGAAACTCTTTATTTATCCATGTCAGTTATCAAGCACAGATGACAACCACAACTGTAAACATGGTTGTTAAATTTGAATCATGCAGTGGCAGATGAATGACATAGCAAATGTCCCAATTGGGAGTAGCTCCATACTTATAAGAGAATAATTCAAATAACTCACATGGAAAAATAAATATTTATTATTTGTAATAATATATTATTAAATAATATTATATTATTCATATATATAGCATGCTGGCCATAAACTTATTTCGGGTGAGCCAGCTGATGAAGGGTCATGTCTTATATGTTTCACAAATGAGAGACTGATTTTCAAAGTTTCACTAACTCAAATGTTAGCGGCATTGAATTTCAGAATAACTGATGCCGAAGTGGGAAAAGCGCTTATCACGGCCATTTTAAAGGAAAACGCACATTCATTCAATTAAATTTTTTAAGTACTTCGAAAAAGTGTATTTCGAATGAACATTCGATTTTAAAGAAAGAATCGTTTACTTAAATTTCATACCTTAAATTTTTCCTTTTTGTAAAATGCTGTTGACTTGGCATCTATCCTATTATAGATTTCTAAAAGTCTAATTTCCCTTTCTTTTTCAGCAACAGCAGAATTTACTTGAGCAATTATGTTCTGTAATTATACATTTTATCAAATTACAGGTTTACAAGCAAAGTGTTGAAAATTTTCTAATAGAAATTTTCACCCACCTTTACATTAGTTAAAGCTTTAGTCAGTTTTTCAGTTTCAAGTTTGTTGTCTGCAAAGAGCAAATAATTATGCATTACGAATAATATTTTAAATTACAAATAAAACAATTGATAAAAAGCATAGAATATATATTCTCAAAAGTTGGCAAAAATACAGATGCTTTAACCAAAGACCAAATTTAAAGCTAGGACTTAACTAGGACTTTCCAGCAACTAAATTGATAGCAGAAATTATCATTGGAGTTTTTATAGAAAACCAATAAAACGAGCATTAACTAAGGAACAACATTCAAGTGTACTATTAGCTTTCGAGAGTAAGTAAATAACAGGAGAAAAAACTTCTGTTTCCTAGATGAAAATAATGATTCACACACTAAGAGCATTACAAAAGCAACATTTTACTGAGGATTCTACTGAGACATTTTATCTATAGCAAAGGAATATGTTCAACACTTTGGAGATACGGATAATAAAAGTAAGTACGAAGTCTGTTCATCAAGTAATACAGAAAAAATTGGAAATAAATACATAAATAAAATAATAGCTGCTTTTAAATGTTGCTATGAATAATAAAATCTCTGAAAATAAAAAAAGCTATGTATGTATGTATAATGTTTCACTATTTAGCAAAAACTGGAGGGTACTGGACCGTGATGGATCACGGCTTGACCATGCCCCTTGAAGCTTGTCAACCTCAGAAGAATGCTTTAGAATAAAAAATAACTTTTTTTATCAGTGCAAGTCTTTATAAACACCCTGTATATTAGAAACTTAGCAGATCTTTAAAATTATATTTCAATACTAGCGCAAAACCAGAATAAATGCTGATTTTAAAGTTGCTAAACTGTGAGGACTTTAATTATCATGAACATTGTTATAAATATATAAATAGGAAGATTATTATTATTATTATTATTATTATTATTATTATTATTATTATTATTCAACAACAACAACTATAATATATTAGAAACTCAATTATGCATTTTACTTTAATAGCTGATGTGAGGCGATTTGTTGCATGTTGAATTATAGAGGAATATGAATGTTAGTTTACATGTAAAATAATATTCATATAAAATGTTATTTTACATGAATTTACATTTATGTACCACTAAAAAGTGTAGGAACAATGCAAGTTTATTACAAAATAGCTTACTATTAGCATTTTGTCAAGCGGTAAAAAAAGAACAACAAAATTGAATTAAATAGCTCAAAAGAATAAAATGTACAGGCAACAGATTCAGTCTACACTTGTAGACAGAATTGTTGTTAACAGACGTTATGCAACACAGATGTTTTACTCAACATACATAATTATATAGCAGGAACAATATTCTGAAACTATTAATACTAAAAAGTAATAGATAAAATTTAGTTCACTCATGACTGATACATAAAAAACTTTTAGCAAATTCAGAATTTGATATTTTTGCTTGAGGTAGAAATTTAAAAATATTTTGTAATTTTGTTCATGAATGCCATGTAACACTATGAATTCAAAGATTTTTCCTCCAAATATAGAGAAAATATAAATTTTAAATTATTTTAAAATTAATTTAAACAAAAAAAAAAAAAAAAAAGAAAGAAAAAATACCATTGACAAAACTAAAAAGAATTATAAGGTTACATTTTTTATTAAATTAATTTATCATGAGAAGCGCTCTCTAAACACTTGGAGCAAGCACAAAAGACTAATGACATTCAGTCTCTATCAAAATGAGAGTAGCAATGTTAATGCATTAAACTTGTGTAAATTTAAAACAGTAAAAAAATTAAATATTTTGAAAATAGGATGTTTCAGAAATATTGTAACTTTTTACATCAATAGTCAAACAAAATCAAAGATAACTTTTAAACAATAATTTACTATGAGTAGAAATAAAATTCTGTTAACCTTTTGTAGTTTTTATGAGTGCATCTAAGAGGAGAGGATACTTTGTGACCCTTTGAGTCACAAGTAAAATGCATTCAGGAATTCCTCGAGCTTTACAAAAAGCCTTGGATCCACATTTCTATTAAAACAAATATGATATTACTGCAAAGGAAGAAGAATAAAGTAAATGTTTTTCAAATGTACACACATAAATAGCATTACCTTAACAAATGACTGAAATTTTCGATCTGACTTCAAAATATCTTTATACAATGAAAGGGCATCTGTATGCTGACTACAAAATTGGGAATAACAAGAAACCAATTCTTCTGCATTTTGGCCTTCAAACTATAAACAAAACAGCCATTTAAAATGTATACATCAAAAGGCAACAATAAGTAATATATAAGTAATATTTTCTTCATACCTGTTGCGCAATAATATCTCCAATATGTGATACAACTGGCTCAGTTTTTTGACGCTCTCGTAACCTTTGCAAAAAATTTAAATGGATTCTAAGCAGTTCATCTAAGCAAGGGAAAATCCTTTGCACCATGTCTTTACTAACATTAAGTTCTTGTATCATTCCCTTGGCGAAAACCTAAAGAACACTGATTATTACAGACAGTCGGGGTATTTAACATATTGTTATAGAAAGCGAATTATGACTTACCCTTTGCATAACTTTTAAGGTTAGGCAGTGGTGCTTTTCAGTTAAAATAAGCTCTGCAGTGAAAAATGTAAATACAAATTTAGTTGAAAGCATTTCTGAAAGCTACAAATATATATATAAAAAAAGATAATATTCCAATAAACTTCATGAAATAAAATTAAAAAGCTTAAATTTTAATTTATTTTCAACATTTTTGCTACATATATGGCTCAGGGACTGCAATAGCAGCACGGAAATCAGGTTTTGAGATAAATGAGTTTAAAGTTTACATTGCGTAGGAGTGTAGGAGTATAGCATGAGAAATGCTTCAAACAAACTGACCTAACATTTAGGCTACAATCATAGGCCACAATCATATTAACAGGACTTGACTATATATGAATAATAATACAGATAAGGAAAGTAAGTAAATCATGTTGAACCCAGTTAAACTGCCCTTGCTCACAATGGTCATAAATAAGTTGCTGGTCCCAATAGATCTGCATTGAAAATAATGATAAATCTCACTATACGATCACACTTGTAAGATAATATTTTAAAACACGATCTACAATTTAATGCCATGATTTTCCATAATTATATGATTTATCCTTTTACACAAATAATTTTTAAAAACGAAATTTGAAAAAAAATGTGCCCTAAAATTGTCGCCCTTGTACCTCTACAGCTGTAAGTAGAATGATAGCATTTAGCTCATAATCTGTACTAACCATTGTACATCTTCTAGATTTTAAAATTTAAACCTGAAATTTTGTTAGTTGAGTATGATATGAGAGCATGTGAAATTCATTCAAAAAACTGATGAACAAACAGGTTTGATCAATCACAAACTTAAGTATTATTGCAAAATCAAATGAGATACAGTGGAAGACGCTAACAGTAGTATTGCATGTTTTATAAAAGCAACAAGTAAAAAAAAATCTAACATGAAACATTATTTAGAGAAATTTTATTTATACAGCAGACTTAAAACTGCGAAAAAACAAAACTGAGTCACTGTCACAATAAAAAATGATTCAGAAAATGTATGAGAAGACACTAGTTTGTACAAAAGTTTTTACATCATACAGATTAAAAAAAAATTAAATTGTAAATTACAGTACATTTTTTAACTTGCTATCTTAATATTTTCCCCCATTTTTTAGTTTAGTTTTAATGTCATAAATGTGACTAATTCTCCGATATCATTATAACAAAGACTGACTAGATTATTTCCAAAGGAAACTGTTTCCTGCATTAAAACTTCTTTTTTGAATGTCAAAATTCACAAAAATACTTTCAATATAAGGAACACTATCAAGTATTAACACAAAACTCCATAAACTATCTTCTTGTAAGTTGATAAAACTCATACCGTAAATTGCTTCTTGTCTCTTCACGTCCCTTTCTTTCAACTTCTTTAAAACCTAAAATTATGAAAATTAAGAAAAAAAAAAATCTTAAATGTTGAAAGATTTAGGAACGTTTACAATAATAGCTAATAATTAATTTGAATAATTGCATTTATACAGACCACGTATAAGAAATAAATTAAAAAAGACTTTAGTCAAGCTTGATGAAATAGTATAAATGGTTTGATTTTTTTTCCTTTAAATTTATTTTAGTGTTTTTCCATACATGAATAATCTAGCTTACCCACATACTTCACTAAAAATTAATTTCAAAAAGTTTTCGTAAGATTTTACCCACCAGCAGGGCTTCATTTGCCCCCATGGAAGGTCAACTACTATACTCTTTCTTCCTTCAATGAATATTTACATAGGAATTAGCAAGCTGCATGCGAAATACAAACACATTTCCTTTGACGAACATAAAAAGAATGGCAATGAAATTGATCCTCGAGCTATTAAGCCCCTTTCACTATCTGCAATGACTGCATCATGATAAATTTACCATTGAGTTTAGTCCTGCTGAATTTGGCCCAAAATTAAACATTAAATAATTTTAAAATGTTTTATTTGCAGATGATGTTTTTACAAACAATATTTCTATTAATGTTTCTTGTCCATCTTGATTAATCCACATTATCCAATTTAAGAAATAGTTTCATGACAATTCTTGCTATTAAATTCTTATTTATAGAGACTCGCTTATTGAAATGCACCAGTGAGTAATGCTTGATCTGTGTGTGCATATCTCAAGTCTAAAAAAAAGATATAATTCATTTCTTTCAATTGAGGTCAAATTGGTAGGAAAACTCATTCTTTTGTAAGTTTAAAGTTTTCAGTAATTATAATAGGTTATTTGCAGTACATTTCTTCCATTTAGCAAAATGCTTACAGCAACTTACTGGATGGCAACAGCTTAACCATAGAATCAAGATTACAACTTTTCTCAAAAAACAAAGCTGACAAAAAAAAAAAAAAAAAAAAAAAAAAAAAAAAAAAAAAAACGAGTTACCTTTTTATCTACAGTCCCATTCCAAGATTCTGGTTCCTCATCAAGTAACTGCAACATAGCATCATCTTCAGCATCACTTGTTCCTTGGCTTGCTAAAGAAAAATAGAAAGCAGAAATTAAAAATTCATATATTAATTACAATACAGCTCACAAAATTGTTAATACATTAAAATCAAAGAGTAAGATTATTGAAAATCAAGATAAATTCAATTTCTAAAATTTCATGCTCAATATTTAAATTTAATATTAAAAGCACAAAGGGAATTCTAGATTTCAAGGAGAACAATTTCTCTGAGTAAATAGAGCCATACAAAAAAACATGAAGGAGGAACCTTGCAGTAACTGTGCACCCTAAACTTTAAAATTTGGCACTAACTTTGCTGCCTTCAACAAAATCCAAAGATGATATTTTAATAAGAAGTGTACATTAGGTAGTTACGTCATGGTAATAGATGGTGTAGGAAAAATAAATATTTTTTTAATAGCAAGAAAAGCTTTCACATAAAAAACACCAACTCTTAGATATTTTTAGTTTTTCTATCAAAAAAAAAAAAAAAAAAAGTAGAGAAGAATAATTTACACAAGAAAAATATTTAAAATTATAAAGAGTAGATATTAAAAAGTACATAAATGAGGTTTTGTTTCTTACAAAACCATAAGAGAACCTATCCCATCCAATAAAAACATAGATCATAGTGAAGTTGGTATTACACTTTTTTCTCATTTTTTGACCCAGTAGTGTCTAACCTAGAGCCTGTGGACAACGTGTGGCCCGCAGCTAGCCTGCCTGGCCTGTTGTATGTTAGAAATCGAAAATCACAAATTTGAGGCCAAATAGTCACAAGTAAGTGTTTGGAAAACAGACACAATTAAAGAAATCCTCAACTTATGATAACAACTGTTGGTTTGTAATTCCATTTCCTTGTTCATGTTTTCCACACATTTAACACATTTTGAAATTTTATACATGATTTGACCAGTGAGAATCATTTAAATATAACATGTTGTTATTGGGGTAAAAAAAAAGTTGGGCATCACTGTTCCAACCTAACTACTAGAATATTGCTCTTAGTAAGCCACAAGGTACTGGCTAAAACTTTTGATTTATTGGTAGACAAGTAATATGATGTTCTCACAGCCTTCTTAAAAGTTAGGAACCCCATGAAAACTTCAAGATAAAAGAATATTCAAGAAATGAGGCTATGAATATTTAGGACTTGGCTGTACTTGATAAAAGAAAATTCTGCAAGTAACTTCTCTACTAATAATAAAGCTAAAGGTAGTTCTGTCTGTCCTTCTTTCTTTCTTTCTTTCTTTCTTTCTGTCTGTCTGTCTGTCTGTTACGCGCGTAGCACCAAAACCGTTCGGTCGATTTTCATGCCACTTGGCACAAAATTAGTTTGTAGCATGTAGTTTTGCACCTCGAAGCGATTTTTCGAACATTCCATTTCGTTCTTTTTCTATTCGAATTCTTAGAGGAAATTCGATAAAATAGGGAAGAAATATTCCATACACATTTTCAAGTCTTATGTCATTCGAAAGCTTGAAATTTTCTGCACAAAATGACGTTTTTTCGAAGTTTCTACGATCATCAGGAGAGCTGTAACAATTGTTTTTAGAATCCCGAAATTCAAGGCTTACCTTCAGTAAAGCAAGCCAAACGATTCTAAAATGGCTTTGCTCGCGAATAAAATTTGTTTGAAAATAGAGATGAAATGAATTATTTTATCAACGGAAATCAACTTTTCATGTTGTTACCATGGTTACGTTTTTATTTCGTTTTTTTTCCCTTAATAATTTTAAAAATGTATTTGTTTTTGTAACAATCCAAACTCCAAGCCTTATTAAAATTAGTCAAATGAAATATTAAAAACCGTGATAAGATGGCACCTGTCAATCAAATGAGAAATCGAGTCCTTTCCTTAAAATACAGGATACCATTCTAAATTTATCGTCTGCAAAACATATTTTACTTCATTATTAATTTATTTCAATATAAATTGCAGCAAATGGCTTGAGTGAACGAATTTAGCTTTTAATTTATCGTTTGCTGGTTGATCTTTGTCGATGTTTATTGTTTTTATTATCATTGTGAAGAATAATGCACGAAATTTCTATGACTAATACTTAAAATTTTTAGGATCAGTTGAGTTTAAAAGAAAAAATTGCTCCAAATATACTTTTGCAATGTGATTATTTATTGTTGGACTGTAATTTGCAGCAATAATTGCATTTAATAAATAATGAAAGACAATATTAAAAATTATTTTTTTGGCGACTTTTTTACAATTTGGCATTCAATTCTATTTCAGTATATTTACTTCTATCTTATTGCGATATTGCAACGTTCTTTCTAAAGTATGTCATTTCGGAAAATGTATTATTTTGTTTTTGAAGTTAGGAAAGAAAACTTTCTTCTTCTTTTAAACTTTGGTAAGATTTCTGTTGGTTTCTGTGAGCAACAAAATTTTTCTTATTTTTTCTTTTGGCTTATTTTTGTGCACCTATCTTTGGGGTTGCATTCGAATGTCCCCAAGGGGGTGATTTACCCCTTTTATGGGGTAATCAGGGCTTTCAATGCAGACCAAAGTGATATGAATTGGCGCGACCACTTGGCGATATCTCGCCAAGCTTTTGGTCACCAAGTGTTTGACGCCAATTTGGCGACATATCGCCAAGTTGGCAATAAATTTAGCGAAAAAAAAATTTTTTTGGGTTCAATTTGGCGCTATTGGCGATATTTTGCGAAAAATCTACTGAATGATGTTAAAATCGGCGATATTTAGGAGATTAATCATTGTAAAACATTTTTTTGCATTGTTTCGTGGCAAACTAGGGATGCAAATGTTTGAATTGTTATCTTACTCACTTCAAGCACTATTTTAGCACTTAAGGCATCTACTAAGAAATTTACACGTAAAAGGAAGTAGTGTAGGGTCCATACCAAATTTTTATATCATACTTAGAAGGAATTATAGTTGAATTATAACTAAAATAGAGTATTTTTTTCTACTATATCATTTTTTTACAAATGAACTTTTAATTGTATACCACGGGCAAAGCCGTGCGGGTACCGCTAGTGTGACATATGATGACAAACCTTAAAATATTTTTCACAAATATATTCGATTTTGATGACCAGATTACAATTTATTTTAGAAAAATAAGGAATATCTTTTTTCCTACGGTGAATAAGTACATAACATCAGTTTATTCAAATTAGGAATTTAAAATTTCGGGTTTTATTATATGTGCTCTAATACATCTAATTTTAAAACAAAGAAATAATTTTGTAATGGCAAAATATAACTTACTTTCATCTAATGATTCTATAGATGCAGAGTTTGTTTCAACCATGCTTTAAGGAAAAAATAAGAAGGTATTACACTCAAAACAAAAAGAAACCAAGTATTCAAAAAATATGCATAAAATGGCAAGTAGCAATTATGAAATTCAAATATGCACAACACAGAATTGTTCATGAACTGAATTCTCTGTCCAGATTTTGTCATGTAGCAATTACACATACTCCTTTTTTAACATTCATCAATTTTGTATGATATCTAACAGGGTTGGCCAACAGGTTGATTGTAGAACAATTTGTAGTTCCATCTACCTAAGTCACGAGACTGGGGAAATATTTTTTTTTATCTGTACATTAAAAAAAATGCATTAATCATTTATTTCTAGAAATTTCAGTTTTTTTTTTTTTTGAACCATTTGTTTTTAAAAGAGCCTCATTTGCATGGCTTACTTTTATTAATAGTGAGCCTGTCTAACTAAGAGATATTAAACTTAGAGCAAATGCTACATGTTGTGTAAATTTTTGTTAAGATGTTCTTCAATAATTACAATTTAAGGTAAAATTTTCAAACTTAAAAACAATTTTTTAAATTACATAGCATAAAAATTTCAACAATATTACAAAACAAAAGATAAGAAAAAGCATGAGTTATGTTAGAAAACATCTACGCATTATGATCTTAATATTACAGTATTAAATAACACAATGTCTTCAGAAATAAAAGACCAGAAATCTGCAGCTCTAAAATCATTAAGAATTGGAGGAACACATTCAAATTCATAAGAAAAGAAAGGGAATATGATGCCGGCAGATGATGTTTTATGGTTGATCAAGTCCTTTTAGGACCATTTAAGTTTTTAATTTTTCAATCATCCTACTTGTCATTAATGTCACAACAGTGTGATAAAACATTATTTACTACCATTGTATCTATATGATCATTTTAAAGATATTACATTCATCAAACTAATTAGCATACTTGTTTTGAGAACATTTAAGTCATAAGACCATTGTATATAACATATAAATAATTTTTAAATAAAATAAATAGCAAGAACTTCTTACTTAGTGGAATTTTCATCCATTGTCACAATTTCTTTTTCTTCACAAATCACCTTACTAGAAATTACAAGAAAGAGGATCAGAAAACAATTTAAATGTATTATTATTTTACAAAAATGAACCTTTTGGTATTTTATTAAACAGTGGTTTAGAGTTGATTTTTTTTCATCAATTATGTGCTCCCTGAGAAGAAATGGACATAAAGAAAGTGCAACCCTAGTATTGTCCTAAGTAGCAACAGTAAAGTGTGACTTGTGCAGAAATTTCAAGCTAATCAAAACTGCTGAACGCTTCTATTAACTAAAGCGCTGGAGGTTTTTTAGTACTTTACTAACATGAAAAATGTATTTTTAGTGATGATACATTTTTGTTGCATTTTAAAATGAAAAAACAAAACATCTGGTGAATTTTTAGAGGGATGTGTGAATGACTTTTTACCTCCAAAAGAAATAAATAGTAACAAACTAATGCTTTCAACAAGCACATATCCGATAATTGCCTTTGATATCAATTTTTTTTCCAGACTTCGTTCGTCAATCAAAAAATGTATTGTACGTCACGAGTGTACATAACATTTTATTTCCATCAGTACACTTTTACTTAACTAGTAATTATTTTTGTGTCTCTGAAGTATTTTGTAGACATTTGCTTTGCTAGCAAGTAATTTTCTTGAAAAGCTTGAGCAAACAGCAGCCACATTTAAAATGTTTTGGATTTTAAAGTAATAATTTGATACCTTAAGGTTTTTTTTATAAACTAATATGCATGTGTATATAATAATTTCAAAACATTAATTACGTGCCTCAAAATCAACATATTTAAAGTCAATAACAGAACACTTTAATTGTATATTTTTGATCTATAGTTTATTTATACAATAAATACCTGCTGTTGTCTAGGTGAGTAATAATAATCAGAAAGGTTACCTATTCTTTTCAACAGAAAAAAACTCTAAACTTATTGTACTATTTTGAGCTATTTGCTTTAGGAAATTCTTCGGATAATGCTCTCTGCTTCTGGCCTTGAGAAATAGGACTTATGTTTTTTTTTCCTGTCAATGATTACCGACAAACAGAAAGTCACAAAGTGAAAAGACACTTTTAGTGACCAAAAAATATCACCAAATGAATCATCGTGGAATTTCATCGTGCACATTTTGTAAGTGTTTCAGATGCTGGAATCAAGTGTTCCAGCATCTGAAACACTTTCCAAATGTGCAATAAAAGTTCGGCAGACAAGTTTTAGCAGGCTATGTATAATTTTCCATAATACAGCGCTTGGCATGGATGGAAAATTTTGGATGATAATATTTTAGTTACATTGACGAAGCCAAACAGTATTAGTATGCAGGTTTTGGTGCTAAAAAACTTGCCAACATGTGTGCTATGAGCATACATAATTGAAATCTTCCCAAAAATATATACTGCACCCACAGTAAATGCAAATGCCCAATTTGATGAATAGAAAACGTGTTGTTTTAATTTTATGAAGCATTTAGATTTAAAAATGCATATTTTTTCCAATTACAAAAACAATGGGACATCTACATTCTACAGTAAGATGTTCAGTACTAACCTGAACAGAGTTTGAAGCACTGACTTCATAATTAGCAGTTATGCAACATTTTTCTAGAGTTGAAAGAGCAATTGCAAGTGAGAAAGTCAAAACCACACTTCCAAACCAGAGATGCGCCTTGGGCAAATTATTAAGCCTCATGCTTTTACCACTGAGACACTGTAATCATTTCCTTCGATTGAATGTATCAGCTCCAAGTATGCACCATTTTTTTCAAAATAATTTTCGACTTTCTTTTTTTATTTCAGCAAATGATTATCATAAATATCTATCATCTGCTACAAATATAATTGCTAAATGTGTATAAAACATCTTTTCCAGCTTTTGGAGGTTTTAATTGAATCATTCATTATTGACCTAATTAAATTATTCATTATTGACCAAATTGAATTTGAAAGAATTTATAAACTAAGATAATGAGAGCATTATCAATAGTAGTTTCCAGCTATAGCCCAAGCGTAAAACTCTGAAATGCACTAATTTCTTCTCATAATTTTTTATTGTATTACAGAACAAACAATAAAAATTATAAATAATATTACACACCTATTTTTGAATTTCTAACTTGAATAACAAGAAATAACACAGAAAACCGACACAAAGAAAATATCAGAACTATAAACTAACATTGAAAAAAATGCATTTAAGTGCACAAAATTTTTGAAACAAGTTTATTAAATAAATTTCATATAAAACTGGAAGGATCTCACACCATCTAACACCTAAAGCATTTCAAGTTTTTTTTTCTATACATGTCTACATACATGCAACATAAAAATTAGCTATCATTAAATGTGTCAAAATTCATGCAAAGAAATAAAAGGTGCCAAAAACAAAAACCATGCTCTCAAGTACCAAAACTGATGATCAATGCTTGATTTACTTTGACACTAAAAAAAAAGAAAAACCACACATAATGCATACAGGAACATGCTAAAATGCATGTTGAGCACACTTACTTGACCCCCAGTTTTGTGGCAACTCTGCGCCACTGAGAGTACCCACTGGGAGTGTAGTTTTTACGGGGAGCACTGCAGAACAAAAAATGTTTAGGTTTTTAAAACTTTCAATATTTTTCAGTAATCATAGAGCAGTTTGAAAATAATTTTGAAAAACTTTAAAATGAAAAATTTTAAAAGGGAAGGGGGTATGTTTGGATTTAGTTCAACAAAAAAAAAATAATTCAAGTCTCACCTGTTTAAACTTATCAATTTATTACCAACAATATAAACATTCTATTCTGACCTAGTCATTTTCTAGCCACTTCCCTTTGCAGTGACTGGATTTCCTTTTTTCTATTCATGATATGCTTTATGTTTTAAGCTAAGATTAAGCTCCCATAATCGGGAAGGTGTTTACAATTCATTACAACTCTCTATCTACCCAAAAAAACCTTTCCCATACTTTTAAATATTTTGTCATTACAGTGTTGCTAACCTGAAAATATAAATTTTTGAAACCTAATTTTTTTTTATACAAAAGAAACTAACGTTACAAAATTATTTTAACAGTAAGCACTTTGTTTGTGAATTTGCCAAGTTTTACTGGCCCTTAGTTTCTCGTAGAAAATTTTTACCACCTTAACACCATTTCGCTTTTTCCTTCAGTTACCCCCTTCAAATCATTCATGGCTCATATCGAGAGTCACACATCACCTCATTATTTTATGCAACAAATAAAGAAATTAAGTACATGTAGGACTAACCTTGATGTAGGGGACGATTTAACTGGGTCTGGATTTGAAGAAACCTAACAAAAAACAATAAATTTTTAAAAAATACATCAAGTTTAAAAAAAAATTAAATAGTTTTAAAATTTTCAATTTCTGTAAAAAAAAATCAAAATAAAGAAATCAAGATAAACTTACAATCACACGGTTGATATCAGTTAATGAAGACCTCTTTTCTTTACTCAATTGAGAATGTTTACCTGAAAAACCAACAAAGTTGCTTAAAAGTAAAACAAAAGGAATGGAACATAAATTTCAAATATTTATGGTTTGAAACCAAGTATTGTCCAAAAAAATGTCTAAATATTTTAAGATTGATTTGATAAATTTCATGTCAAATTCTTCCAGAGTTACAAGACAGTATTAAAAAAACTTTCACAATTGTGAAATGAAAGTTACTCTTTGAAAATAAACACAGCAGAAAAATTATTACTTATTAAAGGTTATTGAAATCTTTTTAAAATGTTATGAAATAAATTGGAAGTTTTGACAGGCTAATAAGTTATCCACAGATGTAATGTGCTTTAAGAGATGAAAAAATATGCTGTCTTGAAACCAATGATGGTCCATTGAAAGTTATTAGTGAAAGGTGGCATCCATCATTTGATGTTTTCCAGCTATCACCCTTGAATCATGGCTTTTCATTAGGCATTGGCACTTATCTATAATCTTCGTCCACGTTTTACAATATAGTCTCAAAACAGTAAATCAAATTTTTGATGAATTCTGAAACTGTTGCAAATATTTAATCTGCTGCTAAGCAACCAATATTCTCCAGACTTCTAATTTGAGACAATGATTTTGTTCAGACATTCTACTTGCAGATACACACAATTCCAAAGGAGATTCCGTCTGTGTTTCAACTTTTTTTCAGTAGCCATTGTTTAAAGTATTGTAGGCATTAATAGCAAACTAGCTACTCGCGATATCACAGTACAAAAAAAAAAGAAAAGAAAAAGAAAAAAAAAGAGGTGTTTCTGCATCTTCTGACATTTTAAAATTTCCAATTACATTTTTAATATTAAACTAAAATTATGATAAAAACCAATAATAAATTAGATTATACTCTTCAAGAGGGAATTTACAATATTGTTTAATTGTTTTCAGAAATTTAAAAAACAGTTTAAACATACTGAAACTTGACACTCCAGCTATTATATGAAATGAAAGAAAATGCAGCAATAAAATCTTCTACGAGAATAGGAAGAAAAAGTACAAGAAAAGACTCAAGTTTGTAAATGGAAAAACTTTGTTAATTTAGTTTCAGATGATATTTTAAACATGCTTTTGGTTTTGTTATCACATATCTAATGTAACTTTTCTATTACTCTGGAATTTCTTGCATGAAAATATTAAATTTTTCTTAATATTTCACACTACATGCAGTGTTATTACAACTTAAAAGTGTGATGCCTTTCACCCATTACACATTTCACTTGTCAGCTGCATTTAATGTTTTGACCTAAATAAAACTAAATTTAGAATCAATTAACACATTAATAAACATAGTTTTTTTTTTTAAGTTGCAGCCAAAAATGTATTGCTATGATTATTATATATATATATATATATATATATACATAAGACTACTTTTGAAAATGTATGACCGGGGTAATCTTCCAAACTACTGGACCGATTTTAACCATTTTTTCACCGTAGATAGCTACAGTAACAGAGAGCAGGATAAGCTATAATTTATTTCTAAAAAGCTTAGTTTAAAAAAGTTATTATGGAAAACAGTTAATTTTATGTCATTTCCCCATTAAATGATTAAATTTTCAACCCATTGTTGCAAAAATTTGGTGCCATGCAGCAACAATATTTGATTGTAATCATATTGAAAATTTTGAACCAAGGCTTCTCTGGAGTAAGTATGGAATTTATTGCCTTCTAAGGATTTTTATATTTATCTGAGCCTACAATCGCTAACGGGTGAAATAAAAAAAAAAAATTGATTTTGGCAATAGTTAGAGAATAGAAAGTGTTTATAGTCAAAAAAAAATTCTAAATTAGGTACATAAGATGTTTTCACCTCACCAATGTTATCACGAGGATAGAAACTAATAATGGGACTTATTTAACGAGCAATATTTGGAAATGGTTAATTTCAGTGCGATTGATACTGTAAATATATATTTATTTTAATATAACAAGCTTATAACATTTCCTATTTGCTCAAACATTATTTGTAGCTTGCTATTTTTTTAGCTTGCATTATTTTTTTATATTGATCCATAACATAGCCATTGTTTACAGAAGTAGCCATTATGTTTATAGATATGCACTTTAGTGTTGGGAAATTTATGAATGAGTTTCACTAAACCACCCTACACCCACAGAAACCCGGGCAGGGCTGGGTACCCGGCTAGTGTATATATATATATATATATATATATATATATATATATATATATATATATATATATATATATATATATACATTTTGGTTTGAAAAAAGTTTGAAAAAATCTTTTGGTATAGTCAAGAGTATTTCAAATAAAGCGAAGAAGCACAACTAAGTAAGTACGTAATAAATGCTTTTTGCACATAATTTATCATCTTAGAAAAGTATAAAGATGAAAAACAGACAACAATGAAACTGATTTATTTTATACTAATGCATATCCCAAAGGGGAAAAAACATATATACCTCTTTATAAATTTTCTAAAAGTGGATAATTATTTGAAAGACCTCCCAAAAAAATTGGGTATTGTTTTTTTCTTTTACTTAAAAAAAAAGTTTATAAAATAGCTTGTTTCAGTCAGAATAAACTTAAAGAATTCATAGTAATTTGAAGTAAAGTAATTTAAAGCAAAATATGAAATAAAGTACTTGAATAAAGTGCTGTAAAAGTTCACATTTCCAAAAAGAAACAATTTGCTTTTCATTTATGAATTTTAACATTTATTTACCATGCTTTTCAAAGACTGCATACAAATCTTAGCTTAAGGAATCAGACAAGTACTTTTTCAAGTTGAGCGATTAAATACTTAAACTCTAAACATTGACAATTTTCACAACATGCATCATAAACATTTAGGGACATGCACCTTATAGTAAATTCACAGACACAAAGTAAGCAATAAGAATAAATAAGAAATAACTACAATTCAATTTTACAAGGTTTGAAATCTTTCTTTAAAATGTGCAGATTAGATATGTAACGAACCTCAGTAAGAGTTTTTCTACATAAAAAATGCTTTCCTTTAGTAGTATATTTTTAAAATTTCACTTTGAAAGAAAGTAACAAATTGTTAGGATAAAAAATGATAATAGAAACACAGAAACATGTAGTGTTCCCATAATTTTAATATGCAATACATAATGGTTGAGTAAATTGGCTTACATTATAAGTGCAGCAAAATAACAGAACTAGATCAGGTTACTAATTGAGGGGTGAAGTATATTCATGACAAAACATTATGAGTTAGGTTTCACAGAATTCAATTTTAGAATCTTCATCAACATTGATAAATTTTTAAAGATACTGCATGCTTATTTTTTTATTTAAAAAGTTTGCTCCAAACAATCAGCGAAAAAAATGTAAGAAATCAGTAAATGACTCCTTCCGCTGGTCACAAATCTGTAATTGGGAATTTCTAAAGGACTCATCAGAAATACTTTTTAGTTTACTTTAAAAAGTACAGTATCAACAATGCTGCTCTACTGCTGAAACACAAATCAAAGAAACTAAAACATTGCTATCCTAGTAAAAATATCAAAGACCTGCCTAGTCTAAAGAGGGAAAATATTAACAGGAAATAACAAGAAGAGGTTTTCTATTTAATGAAATAATGCTTTTTTTAATATGAATGAGAGTCTTATGAAATGAAAAAAGCACTTTTAAAATATGAAAGCTATTCAACTAGGATGTATGCTAAAAGATGGAATTTAAGTACTCTTTCATTAGTTAAAAAAATATTTAAACAACTTTTTCATGTAAGAAACTTATTTTATGCATATTTGGCTTTTCTGCCCTTAATCTTTTTACAATAAAAACATTTGGGAAAAGCAGGCAAGAGTTGTAGATAAAAAATGTGCAAGAATTGTAGGATTAATCTATGAAGTGCTTCAAGAAATAGGAAAATAATTAGGAGTGTAGCCACTTTTGTCCTAGTTACCTAAATTTATGGAACTTTGGCTATGAGTTAAAGTTGGAGCTCCTAGTAGTTGCCTGTAGCGTGAAGGGTAACGGATACTTCCTGCAATGTAAATTGATTACAAACAATAAGGCATGCAACAAAAACAAAATCATGCAGCAATTAACATACATTCCAAAAAGAAAGAAAAATCACACTCAGCCTTCTTCTATGAACTAAAATATTTGGTAATGCTTATACACATAATAGTAAATATTTATACAACAAACTATAAAATGCTTCTGTAGCTTTAAATGCACAAAGCAAATCAAAATACTAAAAGGCTTCATAAGACATGACATTTCGAAAATTAATTGTAATTCTTTATTTATTCTGGTATTTCTCTACACTAAATTGAGAACAGTAAATGAACTAATCTGTCTGTTTCTTATAACAATCCTCTCTAAAAGTTTTCCAAAAATAGTAATTTTAAAATATGATTGAGATACCATCAAATACTTAAAACTAACAATCTGTTTCCAATGTATGATGTATCTCTGAAATTATAGCAATGCGCATTTTAAAGATTAATGCACAACGTACTTTATATCCTAACCAAACAGATATGTGAAAAAGGAGTCAAGTCTGGTCGAAATGACGTTCGGGATAATCTACGAGGTAGTCAGTATAACCCGCAAAAGAATTCAGATCTAGCGGAAACCAAGCTCCATAGCATTTCCCCAAGGGTGTTTGACGGTCCAATGTACTTCAATTCAATTGGAAACTGACGTTTTATTCTTTGGCAAGTTTTGATCACGAATAAACTATGTTCAAAACGTTTGACTACTCTAATTATAAAGTAACTTGCAAAGTTACAATTAGTCCTACTGCTGCTACAGTTACACATCTTAGATTCCAGGGGGAGTCAAGTTTGGTTGAATTACACTAAACTCCTAGTGAGTAGTTTGAGGTTAAAATTAGATTAAGCCTTTTGTTTTTAAGCCATCATTCAGTAAGAACAATAACATTTATACTGACTTTTTAAAAAGGTTAAACAAAGCAATACAAGTAGATAATTTTATAAGTCATTGTCATACGACATAAAACAAATTAAACCAAACATCTAAGATAATTATTTATAGCAACTTAGTCCACACAAAATTGCCATTTCACCAGACTATTTCAGAAATATTTCTAGTTGAACTATTGTTGAATGTAAAAACGTACCACATCCAACTATTTTTCAAAGTTGAAATACATATTAACAACCTAACTAATTGATAGGTTCAAAATATCTGAAGAATAAATACTATTTTGTGAACAAAAATTGTACACAAAAAGGTTCAATAAAAATAAGAGAAAACTTGATGAATATCTTTTACATTTTTTTGAAAATAATTAGTTCACTAGTAAAGTTTTATTTTTGCTGAACATGAAATGCAGCTCCTTAGCTAATTTTCAATGAATCCGCTGCATTCCTACTTGCACAAGTCATTTGAGAATTCTAAAGTAACGTAAAATGCTAGAATACCTGTAATTTATTCTTTTTCTTTTAAAATTTGAATGTTTTAAATTTATTTACAGTAAAACGCCAAAAATCAGAACCCACTCCCCACGAAGTTTTTATACACTGCTCAACAATGTTCAACATTTCAGAAAGAAATAACTACATACAAGGATTAAAGAAATGAAATTAGAAAGGTGGAAGTGCATATGGAATAGAGATAGAGCTCTATATTTACCATGCAAATTGATATGGATTTCACGATATGGGTAATCGGGATAAGCAAAACGTTAACTTGACAGTGAGCATTTTTAGAATCACTAGAGTTCTTTTTAGACAAAATGATGGGAGATATCAGTCTCTTAAAAAATATGTTCAGCAGTGTTCTTTTAAATAAAGCAAATGAAAGACTTGGCAAGTAGGAAAAGAATTTCAAAACTCGCAAAATGAATTTTTCTTTCTAACCAAATTTAATTCAACTTTCTTTGATTAAACAGTGTACTTTTCAAAAGTTTATTCTATTTTCTTTCTTTAATTACTGTGAATAACTTTCCAAACAATGCATAGTGTTGTACTCTTCATTCATTTATGTTCAGTAAACATTAAGGGATAATTTGTTAAATTTAGCTTAAAAATGTAATAACATTGTAGTATTATATACCATAATGTATGTCATGTACGTCAGATTAAAGAGCAATTTATTTAACGAAATATTGTATTCTTGGTAATTTTTGAAAATCCGAACTACTTATAACCGTATGGCCCCATTAAGTGTGAAATTTTGAGGATATACTTCTTTTCAAAAACAACATGTTACAATCTTTTAATTATACTTTACTTTCCACAGGAACATAAATAATGAAATGAAAATATATTTTTTTTTAATCCTAGAACAATATTAAAATGCACAAATCAAGTGGATGGCAAAATTCAATTAACATTTATCTTAAGTTTTTAAAATAGTAATCCTGTTTAGTGACAAAACAGTTGTGTACAATACCATCAATGCCCACACCAATTTGCAGGCGAAAATGCAATATTCTACGCTACACAAAATCATGCACACAAAATAACTGCAAAAATGCTCAACTATAGATTGTGAAGAAAACTTTTTTATTTACCTGTTGATGTAAGTAATGAAGTATTTACGTCTTTCTCAGCAGATGGATTGGTATTTACCTATTATATAAAATAATCATATTAAAAATTAAAAAAAATAGTAGCAAATTTTACAAATAAAAAAATCCACAAGAATTGAAAGAGCAACGCTTGTCATAATAAATACAAAACTACTATTAAAATGTATTTCACTTTATTCATGCATACATAATCAAAGTTGTAAAAAGTTTAAATATTTCCTAAACAGCAAAAAATATACATCAAAAATTATAATTCAAATCAAAAACTCACTCCTAATTTTAGTATAATTAGGGGGAAAATATAGATTATGTAAATAAATATGCACCTGCTCGTATGTAATGTATGAGCAAATATTTTTCCTAAATGGGTATGGTTTGGGATCTTTTTGTAAGAGTGGGTCACACTGATAAAAAGGGAATGAGTATTGGAAATTAGGTTTAACAAATAATAAATATCCTACAAATGAATTAATAGCATTAAAACAGATTCATTATTAATTATTCATTATGTACTAAAGTGGAAAGATGTAACCTATGAAAATAAAATACCTATTAGATCAAAATTAAGATATACAAACAATGCCTTTTTGTTAGAAATTATGAATGGTAATCACAAAATTAATAGAGCACAAAATTTTCAAAAAAAAAAAAAAAATTTTTGGTCAAAAGGATTGTCAAATTATAGACGTTTCAGGCACTGTCAAATATATATATATATATATATACTAGCCGGGTACCCGGCCCTGCCCGGGTTTCGGCTGGGTATGGTGTTTTAGTGACACTCGTTCATGAATTTTTCAACATTAAAGTGCATACTTATACACACAATGGCTACTTCTGTAAACAATGGCAATTTTTTCTGACTGGAAAAACTAAAAAACACCAACTATTACACACCTTAAATACAAATGCAAGCTACAAATAATGTTTAGGTAAATCGGAAATATTATAAGCTTGGTACAGGGTGCTGCGGAGAAACTTGCAGACTTGAAAAGTCAACTAAGGGAAAAGTACATCATGTATCAGTTTACTACTTTTTATAAGATATGGTACCCATTCTGAATTTTTATATTAGTTAGATTTAAAAACTACATCGAGAAGAATGACGGCCCCTGTTAATGATGCACTCATGTACCCTAGATTTGTTGCACTCTTTCGAGCATATCGACTGATGGGATGTTGGTGATAGCAAGCCGGATGCTGTTCTCCAGGCGTTGCAGGGTCCGGGGCTTGTCGTTGTAAACGATCGATTTGAGATACCCCCATAAAAAATAGTCACAGAGTGTCAAATCGGAAGAGCGGGCCGGCCACGGTACGTCACCTTTCAAGGAGACGTTATCACTCAACTGGTGAACCACAGCAAGTTTGTAGGGATGAAACTGGAGTTCGTTGTGAAGAATTCGTCTCAGTGTCCAATCAAAAATCCCCAAAGCAGCAGCGTGTTTACGCGCCGAACGCCTGGGAGAGCGCAAAAACGACTCCCTCACTTTTTCGACGTTTTCTAGGGTTCTGGAAATCCGTTGACCTCCTGGGCCTCTGTTTGCCACACTCTCACTTTCCCTGAATGTTTTCACCCACAAAACAGTCGATTCCCAGCCAGGAATGGGAACAACGGGCTGAATTTTGAACCGAGTTCGGAAGGCACGTTGAGTGGCGACCACCGAAAGATTATTTGAAAAGTAAGATTCGGCGGCGAACGCTCGTTGCTCCTTTGTCCAACGCATGGCGACAACTAAACTATGAGATAACAAAACTTCAGGACCCTCTCTTTAAAATGAGACTCTTCCCACTCCTTTCTGACCACTCCTTGCTAATTAGCATCCAATTAAAATCAGCAAGTTTCTCTGTCGCACCCTGTAAAATCAATCGCACTGGAGTCAAGTATTTCCAAACATTACACGTAAAATAAGTCCCATCATTAGTTTATATCCTTGTGACTACATTGGTGAAAACATCTTATGTACCTAACTTAGAAATTTTTTGACTATAAACATTTTCTGTTCTCTAACTGTTGCCAAAATCAATTATCTTTTTATTTAGTCTCGTTAGCGATTATTGGCACAGATGAATCTAAAAATCCTAAGAAAGCAATAAATTTCATACTTACTCCAGAGAAGCCTTGGTTCACATTTTCATTATGATCACCATTAATATTGTTGTTGCCAGGCAATAAATTTTTGCAACAATGGACTGAAAATTTAATCATTTAATGGGGAAACTACATGAAATTTACTATTTTCCATAATAACTTTTTTAAACTAAGCTTTTTAGAAATAAATTATAGCTTATCCTGCTCCCTGTTACTTTAGCTATCTACGGTGAAAAAATGGTTGAAATCGGTCCAGTAGTTTAGAAGATTACCCCGGACATACGGATACAAAAGTAGTCTTTTATGTATATAGATATATATATACAGTCAAACCTGTCTATCTCGAAACCTGTGTATCTCGAAAAACTGCCTATCTCGAATTTTTTTAATTTCCCAGCAATTTCGATTAATTTCTCCTGCTTTTTCCCCTGTTTTTCTCGAATGCTTCATCTGTAAAACCTGCATTTCTCGAAGTAAAAAAAATCGCTGCTACGAAAACTTGAAGTACGACCTTGTTTTCTTTTCACTATTGAAAGGTCAAAAGTGGGCCGGAGATTAGTTCTAATGAATGGAATGGAACTATGGGGGATAACCCAGCCATGGCCCCCAGCCCCCAGCCGAGGGACAGAGGGAATACACGGTGCAAACACTGGATAAACAATGATAGTGTCCACAATGCTGCGAGGTGAGGGAGAGATAAAGCCTGTCACTTCAAATTGACACATGGACAGTGGACACGTGGTATTCCTTTGAAGCAAAAAAGGGTAAGAGTGTGTATGACAGAAAGAAGAATCAAAAGAATTCTTGGTTATCTTTTTCCTGGAAATTGCTGCACCTATACCTATGCTGTTTATGAAAGAAGACCAGTTCTTGAATGTGAATTTGTTTCCCGTGTCATTTTCGCCCAGTTCGTCTTTTTGGATTTTGCCATAGCAGAGTGGTTTCTAATTGAGCTAACTATGGCATCCAGGAAGCGGAAATTAAATGTTCTTCCCATAGAAGAGAAAAGAAAAATTCTAAATTTTTTGGATCAAAATCCACTGATGAAAAAAGCTGAACTTGCAAAGAAATTTAATATCCCGCCAAGCACTCTTTCGACTATAATAAAAAACAAAGCTGCATTGGAGACAGACAACCAAAATGTTAAAAGAGCAAGAAAATGTAATTTTACAGATTTAGACGAGTGTTTGACTTTGTGGTTTAAGCAGTGTCCTGAAAATGAAATTCCTGTTAGCGGATTGATGCTGCAGGATAAAGCTTTGGAGTTCGCGAAAACACTTGGATATTGTGACTTCAAAGCCAGCAACGGTTGGCTAGAAAGTTTTAAATGCAGACACGGCATCGTTTTTAGGAAGATTTGTGGAGAAAGTGCTGCAGTACCACAAAACATTTGCAATAAATGGATAACAGATGAGCTTCCTTTGCTTCTGAAAAATTTTGATCCTGTTGATGTTTACAATGCTGACGAAACAGGACTTTTTTATCAGTGCTTGCCAAACAAAACAGCTGTTTTTAAAGGTGAAGAATGTAGAGGAGGTAAGCAGAGCAAGTTGAGAGTAACAGTGCTTTTAGCTGCTAACCAAGATGGAAGTGAGAAACTTCCACCATTGATGATTGGGCGTTCTGCTAATCCTAGATGCTTTTCTAAAGTCAAATCCTTCCCAATTGCATACAAGTCTAACAAGAAAGCATGGATGGATAGCAATATATTCGGCGAATGGTTAAAAGGAATTGACAAATCAATGGGAGTGAAAAAAAGAAAGATCTTACTTTTTATAGACAATTGTAAGGCGCACTCGAAACTCCCCTCCTTAAAGAATGTTAGCCTACAATTTTTGCCTGCTAACACAACTTCAAAACTGCAGCCCCTTGACCAAGGGGTAATACGGAGCTTTAAAGTGTATTACAGAAAAGAACTGGTGAAGAAGATATTGAAAGCCATCGATGAAGGGAACACCATTCCAAAAATCCATGTCTTAGATGCGATGAGGATGGTAGATTACGCTTGGCGAAATGTTTCCACCGAAACAATCAAGAACTGTTTTATAAAAGCTGGCTTTCGAAAAATTCAAACTGAACAAGAAGGAGAGCAAGGGATCGAAGACTTTGAGATTGAGTTACAGGATTCAGACTGGATGGAAATTAAAAGAAGCATGCAAGTTGATGTTTCGTTTGAAGATTTTGTGAACGTGGATGATTCTGTGGCAACCTGTGGAGTCTTGACAGACGAAGAAATCATCAAAGAAGTTCAAGCTGACTCCGAAGATGACGATGATGAAACAGAGCCTACTGACACTCCTAAAATCAGCAAAAAAGATGCTGAAAAGGCAGTTGAAACTCTAAGAAACTTTCTTGAATTACAAGATGGTATTGGTGAAGAAGGGTTCGCTGCCATTGCGAAATTAAAAAGAATTGTTGATGAAGCAAAAACAGTTAATCATCAAACCTTGTTAACAGATTTTTTTCATTAAGGTATGTTGGTGTTATATTAAATTATTATGAATGTTCTATTGCATTTCATTTTATTTACTGATTTTGAATATTATATTTCATTATGTTCACTAGCAGTGTATGCAATGCTCGGAAAAAACTCATAGTCGCTAGATTTAAATGCAAAAATCAAAACCTCTATATCTCGAAACCTGTCTTTCTCGAATTTTTTTTCTGAACCCTCGACATTCGAGATAGACAGGTTCTACTGTATATATATATATATATATATATATATATATATATATACATTTATTTATTTTTTTTTAGAGAAAGAAATTTTCTTTGATAAAATATGCCTACTGGTTCTGGATTTTATAAAAAATATTCTTTTTCCTCTGGGCATAAGTTTTGTAATAAGTAAGATAAAAACTATAGCAGACAGTTTTTCAATAACAAAAATTACACTTAAAGATAAGAATTTACATGAAAAATAATAATTTATTATCTTTATTCCTAGATAGGAAAAATATGTATTTTCAAACTGAAAAAAAAAAAAAAAAAAAAAAAAAAAAAAAAAAAAAAAAAAAAACTTATTATCTACTTTACTTCATTTTTAGTTGATTAGCAGACTGGAGAGAAGTACAATGAGTACCGTATGCAAGATATGTCTCTTCAGTTGCTGACCCCTGCTAAATACTATGCAAAATAGCACACAACTTTTTTTTCACTTCCATATTTCATTCAAATGTGAGAAATAAATGCAAGTAAATGGCAAAGTAAAAGTTTTGAGTTAATTAAGTGCAAAGCACAATCCATAGACAGGTTTTCACTCAAAAGTTTTTCTAAATCATGCTCTGCTATATAGTAGCATTAAACAAATATTACTCTTGCCACAAAAACAGGCGAG
Source organism: Uloborus plumipes (assembly GCA_038373865.1). Classification (NCBI taxonomy): domain Eukaryota; kingdom Metazoa; phylum Arthropoda; class Arachnida; order Araneae; family Uloboridae; genus Uloborus; species Uloborus plumipes. The sequence continues at coordinate 65,173 of JAXGGA010000271.1, forward strand.
AGTTTTTCCTACAATTTGTACTAGTTCTCACTATTTTTTTATCTTTAGAAGTCACCCCCCCCCCCTTGCTTCTAATACTGTGAAACATAATTTAAGAGCTAAATACTTTAGTGTAAAGCAGAGCATATTTATGAAAATGTTGAAGCAACAAATATTTTACCCCTTCTGAAAGAATCCATCTTTTGCTGGAGGGCTGTATAGCATCAAACTTTTACTGCCAGGGGAAAAGAAAGCTTTGAAATGGGAGTTTGACAACTAGTATAATGTGGATCAAATACATTGGATGTGGTGCTCATAATGGCAAAGAGGCTAGTGCTAGAGACAGCCATGTTTGTAAAAGTGTACATTAAAAATGTTGTGCAATTTAATATTTAAATGTTCAAATCTTTGAATTACATACTTTAATCTATCCATCGAATTCAAGATTCAATGTGTTTGCAAGTGTATGATATTGGAAAGATGATGAGAAAACACCTGAGGAAGCGGTAAAGAAATGAAGTTTATTCTTCAGCCACAAGTTATGAATTACATTTATCAAATTTTGAAAAAAATAATATTGAATATTCATTGTTGAACTGAAAGACTTATAGCACATTAGATAAACATTCATAAATGATTTTCTTGAAAATGAAATATACCACTCCATCATTCAACAGGTATTTATGAACAAGAGATTTATATTAATGTAAACAATATAATCTCGAAAATATTTTTACCTTTGGCTGCACACATGGAGGTACATGATCTTTACAAGAGCTATCATGAACTGCAATACAGCAATCTGAAGGAGAAAATTTACATTAATTTTGCAGAAATGTGCAAGGTGAAAACAAATAAATATTTATGTAAATATAACTACACAATATTTATTAATGAACAAATAATATTCTCAATACAGACTAAAATTTAAATTTTTAAGAAGAGGAAGGCACTCTCCAAATTTTGTGAGTGGAACAGGCGATTCAAATTTTAGGAAGTGGAGAATAGTAATATTTGACCATTTCAGTCTTTTCAGCACTCTCACAATATAAAAATTGATGTTCCATGTCTTGTGCATTTGCAAACTACATCTTTGTCTGAATTTATTACGATTTCTAACTTTCAAAACAAAATAAACATTTCAAAGCTTAAGCTTGAAATTTTACTTTTCAATGGAGTAATATCAAATTAACACACTAGTAGTATCTTCTACATTTTTGATGATCACCTTTAATGTACAAAATAATGCACTCGAAAAATTAGATTAAAAATTTTTTTAAACATAGAAATTGTGATAAATACTTCAGAGGAGAAAAATTTTAACTCCTGTTAAGGAAGCAAATACATTGAATTTCATTTTGTAGGTGTAGGTAATAAATTTAGCAAAAAAAGGTTCTAAAGTTTTGACTGACTACTTGCTTCACACAATCAAAGAAAATCATTCAATTAAGGTTCCTTTCTTTTAAATTTCTTTTTTTTAATTATTTTTAGAAAAGCTGTATTACAAATCGATTGCACAAATTTGTTCCAAAATAAAAACTGCAATGTACTTACTTTCACATTTTAAAGCTGATTTATTTGCTAAAGCTCTGCTACAAACACTACAAGTGGCTGCAGTACTGAAGCAGATGGAAACAAATTGATGAGGTGATTTTTTGTTGTCCTTGTCTTTATCTTTGTTCTAAATGCAGAAAATTAACATGTAAATGCAATAAAATATGTTACAGTGAAAGACGGAATATGGAGAATGTCAACATTGCACAGAAATTATTTGGTCTTTCGCCAACGTCTTTTATACGTGAATATTGATATCCACTGGCTAATGCTGGCATTTAATGGATTTGGGACTTTGACAAAAAACATATTTCAGTATGTATGTACAGTGGAATCATGATAACTCGCTGGCCCCAAGGAAACAAAAAAAAAAAAAAAATATGCCGAGTTAAGCAGGTATGAACTAACTAAGGTTCTATAATTTTAATTCCTAAAGAGTTTTTATTAGTTTAGTTCATATTAGTTATTTAGTAGGCGAGACACTTGAATAAAATTTATACTAACTTTCTTTTTCCTGAAAAACAAGCTTCCTCGTTTCTTTCTTTTACTAAAACTTTTATCATCTTCTCCATCTTGAGCACCAGTTTTTAAGAGATTTCTGGGAGAAAATTAAAATATTTATAATCTTTCATAATCGCTTTATAACTGTAAAAACAACATAAAAATGTTAGGCAGCTAGTATAATTCTACCAACAACTAATGTCAAGGAAAATTTAAGAAACAAAATGATTCTACTAACCATACTTATTCCTATGTTATATACTTAAATGTAAATAAAAATAAAAAGAAAAAAATAAAACACTGGAATTCAACCAATCAACCAAAAACTAGGCTTTGCTAAAACAATTGCTTGATTCTCTATTTTTGCACCTGAAGAGTAATATGACATCAACAATATATTTTAACGTAATTCGTGAAAAAGAAAAAAAAAATATTGTCTAAAATCTCTCAGAAACAGTTAGCACTTCATTCATTTAAAGTTTGTGTTAGTCAGTAATCATTTAATTAAATCAGGTGCTTTTTACTTTCTTCTATATCTAATATATAGAAAAAAAGTATTGGATTCGTGAAAATTTTCGAATGTCGAATTTTGACAGATTTGCACATTTTGAGGTGCGCTGAGTCCATTTCGACCATTTTTGGAAAATGTCTGTCTGTGTGTGTGTGAGTCAGTATGTGTGTGACTAGTTTTTGTGGCCTCGCTAGAGAAAAAACTACTGCATGAAATCGAACAAAAATGTTTGCACATATGTACCACCATGTGAACTGGTGCACCTGACTTTTTTTAGCGTATTCCTCCAAGGTGGGTGGAGCAATCGCACGTGTTCTGCGTGGGGGTGATTGCTTTATCTCAGGAAGTAACCGGCGGAATCAAACAAAAATTGGTCCACAGGTAGACCCTACTGAGTACAGGTGCTGCTTCAATTTGTGTGTCAATATCTCAAAGGGGGGTGGAGCAATCAAAAGTGCTTATTTTATCATTGGAACCTACTGTATCTTGGGAAATATTGCTGCAATTTGAATGAAATTTGGAATAACACTAACCCAATATGGAAGCAAGCATCGATTAAATTTTGGCGCCAATCGCCCCAGGGGGAGGGTGGGGTGATTCATGCGCTTAGTCAACAATGCGAAAAATTCATTAAAAAAAATCGCTTTCACGCTATTTAATTATCAAAACATCTGAAAACTTTCAATGATTTGAAATTTTTAACTGTTGCCAATTTCTTTTTACTAACAAATAAAATGTTTGCAATTGATCTAAACAAGGCTTTTGCAATGATTTCCAATTGCATTTGCAGGGTTATTACGATAATTGGGAAATTGGAGCCGTGTCCAATTATTTGGGCGATTACGTATTTTATTTTGTACCTGGAATTCATAAGATAGATATAGAAGAAAGGTTTCGTGACGGCCACGACAGCCAGTTAAAGAAGTAAAATTTGAACTGTTTAATTCATAACAGAAAATTTAGTATCCCTTGTAAAAAATATTAAAACCAGTAAGGTAATTTATATAATAATGAAATTAAAAAATATAGCATGAAATTTCACTTGACTATATCATTTATGAAAATATTCATAAAGGAAAAATTAAAATGAAAAAAAAAGTTATAAGAAATGCTGTGGCTAAAATGGAACTGTCATGCATGTAGAGAAGGGGAAATCCGAGTAGTTATATAAATAAAAGAAAGAAAAAAATAAAATAGACATGTAATGGATTAAAACAACATTACATATGTGAAGAAACAATCAAAAAAACAAAACAAAACAAAAAACACAAAAGTAACCCTTTTTAATCAATGTAATAATAGTCAGAATTGCAACTCACTCTCTAAGCAGATTAGCTAATGAAAAATTGCTCAATCTCTTAATATTCATTTCTTCAGGCTCATCTTCTTCATGCATTATTTCAATACAAGAGTTTCGAATATTTTGTGCTAAATATCGATTCCTTCCATATGAACTAGTTAAATAAAAGCAAAAACATGCATGGTACATGCGTTTTAAATAAAATACAACAAATAATTAACACAAAAGACTCAACTCTTTCTAACCATTCGTTTAAGTTATGAGTATCATTGAAATGGTAAAAGGAATCCTTCAATAATGCTTGCACAATAAGTGGTAAAATTTACTAATAGCAAAACAATAAACATAATTTGCAACAGGCAAAGATAGAAGTTTATTATATTTTATAAAATTTTAAACAGTTCATTTACATAATTCAATATGAATGAGTCTAATGTGTCAACCATGCATGCAAAATAACAAATCAAAAAATTCATTGACATGCAAACAAACATACAAAAATGCCCATATTCATTTATTAACACATCTAAACCGAGATAACATGAAATTTTAAGTCATGCTGGGGAACAAAAAAATCATTCAGAACCAATGTAACAACAACATTGGTAAAAAAATTTTAAAAATCATGAACATAGAAAAAAAATGCCTTATGTTCTTTCAATGTAATTAATATTAACAATTTTGTACCACATATTAAATGATGAATAGCTTGGATAGCCATAGATACTTCTAACAATGTGTTTCCTTTGTTTGTTTTGTGAGTGAAAGAGCCACCTATGGCTAATATCACATGATTGTCGTGACTGTGAGAATTCAAAATATTTTAAGGAGAGGAGAGAGTTCAAATTTCCAATTTCATGCTAAAGGAATGGACATTGATCTGTATACTGCAATGCAAATCCACAGCGAAGTGTTACTCTACTAAAAGCTTACTGTCCATGGGAACAATACCGCTAAGTGACACTTTTCTCATTGCCATTTAGTCTACTGTTACCATGACTGTAGAATCGATTATGCTAACAACATTTTATTTACAACCACATACACATTTTTTATAAATATTAAATGTAGTCCATGTGGGATGAAGCAAGTAAATTGTGAATAGCTCTGAGAAGCGTATTTTGAAAAGATATGAGACAATTTTTACTAGAGATTATCAATGTTAAGAATTAATATATTTGAAAGGAATTTATCTAAAATTCACTTCACACATGCACAAAGCTTACATTTACAGTTCAAGCAGAATAGAATTTGAACAGACACATTAACAAAGATCATAGCAAATGACAAATCATTAGAACTTGATTAACAGCACAACTTAAACACTAGATACTAAAAATTTGGAGTGCAAATCAAAGTATAAACATTGCAAGTAAAAATTATAACAAAAATATTGCATACCTATCACGTCCATCTCTCCGGTGTGCTGTAAAAAAAAATATTTTTAAAATACAAAATGAGTTTTGAATAAATTGCAAGTGATTAAATTTTTATTAGTGAAAATGAAATCATAGTGACATAACCGACAATGCACATTTATGAAAACAACTAATGTAGCAAAAAATTGCATAGTTTATTACTTTATGAATGCCAGTAGAATATGCTAGGTTGTGATAACTCATGCTCACTAAACTGAGTTGCAAAAAAAAAAGCTTCAACATACTTTTGACACCACACTTGTTGATTCTTATGGAAAATGACTCACTGAATCCCCCCCCCCCCCCCCCAAATATGACTATCGTTTTCAAAACATCTCCCACATTTTGGAAATGACGCCCTAAAATACTTTTAGTTTTCAACAGTTTCAAAGCTTGAGGGACTAAGTAGCTGAAAAGTTTAAAAGCATAAACATTTGTAAAAGGTTGGGAGATTCATGTGGTATTTATCCTCAAGAATATTTTTAAATAATCAAAAACACATTTTTTTTTTCTTTTTAATAGGGGTCTGTTTTAATTTCTTCAAACAAACCACAGTACTCGACACACTCTTATGAGCACTATATTCAAAAAAAAATTCCACACAATGTAGATTTGTTTTTTTTTTTAAATCTTGGAAACATACAAGTCACAAAGCAGATCATCAGCAAAGAATGTACCCCCCTGCATTATTCATATTATTATTCAAGTCACACTCAAAGGAATATTTAAGATTTAAAATTAAATTAAGCATACTTGTAATGAAGCTTTTTAAAGTATATTTATAATTCTGGGGATGGACCGAATCCATTGTTAATTACTATATCAAGAAGTGATAAAAAAAAAAAAAAAATAGTGCAGTGCATTTGCTCAACTGACAATTTTAAAAGATATGATTGAATGACAAAAAACAAAACAGACCACCAGCAGAAATTAATATTTAACATTACAACATAAATAACACCAACATTATTTTAGAAGTCTTGTGTGAATTATTACCTATTTCTTGAATCTCCTGTGCTGCAACAATGGATGGCGTTGAAATGGATTTTTGAAGAGTAGAACGAGGAGCTATTAACCATTCTTCCTTTCGAGAGTTTTTGTTGCCAAATGATATTAGGGAATGTTTCTTCACAGATTTTGGCTACAAAACAATATACAGAAAAATTAAATTGGAATACAAAAATGAGTAAGATCTTTTTCATAAAACTATTTCATGCAACACATATGTATGCAAATTTTATTTGAATTTATGAATCTGTCGAATGATCAGAATTTCTGAGGAGTCATTGGAGGGGGGGGGGGTGTCAAGTACCGGAAAAGTACCGAACCATTCGAATTTCAATTTTACAGACTCAAAAATGGCTTAAAATAGCTTTTTCTACTTGAAATAATTATCGGATCTTCTCGATATTGGTCTTATCGGAAAGATAGGGAAAAATATTTTTTAAGATTCCCCTTCTTACGGTTTTAGAAATTGCTAATCGATATCTTCACCAGGAAAAATGATATAGGCATTTTTAAGTTTGGAAACATCAATTTTGAATTGGATGTAAAAAGTCGTCCGCACAATCCTTAAAAAAATCATTGATAAGATAGGAATAAACTGAATTAATATCTGCTGCCATTGCCCTCTTCAGTATGAACAAATAAAATTCTTGCTTTTGTTTTTGATCTTTTCCTGTAACAGGGGGATTTTAAACTTTTTTGGCGATTAATTTTTCGTACTGCATGCCGGCAAAATATTGGTTTTAATCGAATCAAGACTTTTAGACACGTGTCCCTTGACATAACTTTTATTCTCAAGGTAGATCGTGCAAAGCTGGACGAGCCAGCTAGTTCTCAATAAAAATGTTAATTACATCAAACAAAACCAAATTTATTGTGTCAAACTCAACTGAAAAAACTGTTGAATATTTCACTTCTCTCTCAGACATATTCTGCCCTGCAAAGTACAAGAATTGGTATCTGCACATCTTATCAAAATTGAGTTGTGCTCAAAAGGTGGTTCTTTGTCGCTTATTTCACCTAAATAGAAATTTTTTTGGTCATTTATCAATGAGAAATATTTTTTGGAAAATCTGAAAAAGGGGCATTTGACACAAATTCATTGAGAAGTAAAATTTTCAACAATTTCTCCATTTAAACTTGTCTGTAGATACGATTTTCACCGTTAAGCCCCACCCAGCACTTTTGAAGGATTCCATAATTTAAAGCATGCCCTCGTCACCTCTTTCACTATTTTGATAATTCAAAATGTCTATCATACTCAATCGATCTGTTGAGTGTGACATTTTTTAAATGACACTTGCCCTACACTCCTGGAATTTTAAATTTTATGTATGACATATTTTCATATAAAGAACCATTATGTATCATAATATTATGAAGTATCCACTGTTTAAAAAATATTTTTTACGAAAAAGTAACGATTTATACATGTTGTAGCTATGACTTTACAGTCACGTCAGCAAAAACCTTACCGTTCCCTTCATTGTATTGCATCTTATCACCCATATTTGGATAAAATCAAATGGGTCTTGACACATGCTGCACAAATATGAAGAAGGTATCGTCTAAGAAAACCATGGAGGTATCAATGTTTACTTTAGGTTCAAGCACGAAATTGGATGTCCAACTGCATTTGATTTGTCATTGGTCAAAACTAAATTGATATTAGGAAAAATATCAAGCAATTCTGATTTTCTAAATCAAAAAATTTAATTTCCAAAATGTTTAACTCACCTCAGAGATGTTTGCATTCAATGTTTGACTGACATCATTAGTTATGATGTCGCTCATACTTTGGGCAGAATCTTGCAGCTGGTTGCAAAACATAAAAACATCTTCTCTGCTTCCAGCTGAAAAGAAATTACTTTAACTTTGTAACTTTATAAACTGCAAGAATGACATTATTTTAAATATAATTTTCCAAAAGGAAAAAAATTTGAATTCAAAATTAATTTCATAGTTACATATATAAATAAGGAGTAGTAGTAGTATTGTTTCAACTGTCTTTTCTTATTTTAAATGAAATTTCAAACTTTTGTTTAGGATGTTCAGGGTTTGAATAGAAATTCCCCAGCCTGTCTTAAAACTGACCATATATTTTACGGAAAACCTATTGCTGTCCAGTAACTTTCAATTGAACTGGTAGCAGTGTCTAGCATAAGTACTAAAATGCCTTCATTGGCAAAAAATATCACTTTACGTATGAAAAGGAGGGCAGTAACGACATAAAGGGAGAAAAAGAAAGTTCCAGAGATGATTGCTGGAATTTTAAAAGAAAGTTTGGTTTCATTAGGAAACAAATTACTTTTCTATCCAGTTTACTTTTCTATCCAGTTTTGTAATCTTATAATAAATGTTTAAAATATTTTTTAAAGAAAAACTGCTTAAAAATTAAAGCATGTCTTAGTCTTTATTGTTTTCTACTGCAATAGACTTTCATATATTGGATTGATATATTTCATTTCAAATAATTTTGAACGATGTAACAATTTATGACTCTGAAATTACATTCAGGCCTTGATCAAGGAAGAGTGGGAGTGGGGGGCGGGGTATGATCCTTCTTTAAAAAACCAAATGTTGTCTAAAACTGGCAACATTTGCTTGGCTTCATTTTGCATAACGGTTACATATGTAAAGTAAAATCTTTGCAACATTTATCAACTACTCTCCAGAAATAAAATGTGCCAAAAATTAACTGTTCCTGCAATGAGCTGTCTAAGTGCATCATAAACAATTTTCCTTCATACTACTATTATGATTTTTTTCATTTTTTGTGGTTATTTTAGCAAAACAGTTCTGGTGTTCGTAATTAATGTCTGATAAGATGCATTACACACTAACAATGATACTTGGCAGCTTTACAGCTCTCCCCCCCCCCCCATTAGTCAAGTAGCTGAACTTCATTTTAAGTACTTGGTTAAGTGACAGCAAACTCCTGGAACTTACCAGAAAAACTTCTCTGCTTTTCCCTCATGCCCTCTGGAATGCTGTCAGAACTTCCATCTTTAGTGGTTGAAAATCTGTTATGAGATGAAAGACCAATGCTTGGACCATAGCACATTTGTTCCAAATGAGATGCTAAACTTCCTAGACTCCAACTAAATATAAAATGAAAATACATCAAATACATTTATTCAAATGTTGAAGGTATACAATTGATTATTGCTGATCATAGAAATAATGCACATATTTTTAATAGCAAAACTAACGGGAGGAGGCAATTTTTCAACAGAGATGAAATGTATTTAATGAAATGTGTCATAATATTTGAGAAAATTTGAAAGACAACAAAATTTAAATTAACATTTGTTTCTTTTCTTTTATGTTAAAATTACTTTGAATGTGATATTAGATGCACTATGGTATTGTACTACAACTTTCATTGTGCAAAACATATATGTGTTTGTTTACCACTAGCTGAAGTTTTATATTTGTTAGCTGTTCGGTGACTGAACATTAAAGTATTAAGTCCAACCAAACATTTGGTTTATATGCAAGATAGACAGTACAGATGAACCAAGTAAAAACGAACTCTAACGGACCTTAAAAATACCTTTAAAATCAGTTCGTTTTAACCAGTTTATCTTATCTGAATAACAATACACTAGAAACCATAAGGTATGGATCTGAAATGTAGTTCGTCTTAACGGTAATTCAATTTAAGTATGTTTGAATTCACGAGGTTCGACTGTGTACCTACCGAATATTCAGTGTATATGAAATTCCCAGTTACCTGGCTCCTCTCATCTCCCAACCTCCTAAATGACGAGCCTGTATACATACACAGATACAAACATTACATCCAAATACGTCAACATGAACTTGGTCGTGGTAAAAATGACATTTCTAGATGCCCATGAATTCCTACACTAACAGAGATGACGAGAAAATGAGCCGGAATTTATTGAGCAATGATTGAACAAGTACTACGATTAAATTAAATTAAAAAAAAAAACGACCCTGACAGCCAACCTCATATTAAAACAAACTTCACCGGTCAGAAAGCATTTTAAATTTGAATATAGAAACATTAAATTGCTTTCAAAAGGACTTGGTTAACATGGAAAAGAAAAGATAATTCTTACTGGAAAAATTTGCTTGTCGAAAAGCAGAATAAAAAGGGAAAATGGAAAATCCTTTTCAAATTGATATGCTAAAACTGATTACAAGTATTTTAATTATTAACAAATAGAAAGTGGCAACAGATATATATTTTAAATCATTGAGTTTTCTTTCATTATTGGCTAACAATGTCATCGGTTTCCAATCGCATTAATAAAGAGCTTAGGGGCATTTGCTAAAAAACATTATAATTCAAGTTCTATAACATGGAAGCTCCAAATACATTCTATCAGATGCAGAATTTTTTTTCTTTCTTTTGGAATGATTGTTTCAAATTTACGAGTATGTTTTCATTTCAAAAATGACAAAAAATATTTTAAAGGTTTTTAATTATCTTCATTAGTTAATGTTATCTAAAGAAGCGATCTAGCTAAGAACACTCTCAATCAACTATCCTTTCAAACAATTTTTTTTTTTTTTTTTTTTTTTGAAATTGGTCTATCCGTTCAGGTGTTAGAGTGCTACAGACCCACAGATAGATCCAAATAAAACCAATTTCCTTGTTGCGCCAGGAGTTAATTGAAAGGAAAATTAAGTCTCAAATTGAGCTGAACAAAATTTATCTTTCACTTGTACAAGGATGCAGAAAAAGTACAACAAATATTATAATTTTTCAAAAGCATTACCTTCTGTGAAGTCTTAGTGGAATATCCGATCTTTTTGTGTGAGCCCAAGAGGCTCTTCGATTTCGATGATCTTTGGCAGTTTGCTTTTGAGCGATGACAGAAATGTCATTTTGAGAAGCAAGCTGACTTCTCAATCCAGCAAGGTGAAGAAATTCTCTCGAATCACAAGGTGTTACATCATTTATTAGGATCTTAACACTTGAATCCACAGCTTCACCATCTGATTCAGATGATGACACCCTGCTTCTTAGATCCATCTTACCACACATTCAAATAGTGCCACCCATCTGAAATGATCAGAAAAAATAAATAAATAAATAAAAATATACAACATAGAAGTAAACTTAGCCGTTTTGTAATAAAATAAATCACAAAAAAAATGATATGCATAGATAATGCTAGAGCTTTTTGCAAGGTGTGAAAAGACTCCTTGACATTTTTAGAGTGAAAATCATTTTGGAGCAGGGTTTGAAAAAAAAAAAAAAAAAACGTGTTTTTTCAAAAAAAGCTTTTCAAGAATCATTTTAATATCATTCTCTGTTCAAATATTGTGCACCTACTTTTACTTTTCATAGTATTGGGAGAGACCTGAAGACAGGTCATTGTGACCTCCTAAAAAATTCTGTTTTGGCAAATTTGGAAAAAGCATTGAAATATTGAATTTTTTAAATGAATTGTTATAATAAAAAAATTAATAATAATTTTTTAATTATTTATATTATTAATTTTTTAAATTATTGATATTAAATTAAATTTATAGATTGGAATAATTGTTGCTTACTTTTATCTTCAAAGAATTAAAAAAAACATAAGTGAAATTCAATTGCAGTTTTATTTCTAATACCTAATAAGTTATCAAAAAAGGTAGATAACAATTTCTGGACCAGGTACTAACCAAGTCTTAACATTGCAACAAACTAAATATTATAACTAAATTGATCAATACCAATTTCTAGACTTAGTATTGATCAAAATATTCATAATACAGTAGAGAACTATTTATCCCGGATGTTTGGGACCACAGCTATCCCGGATAACTGAATTTCCCGGTTTTCTGAATAGCTACGAAGCGATATTTGCCAATTGTTTATAAAACCCAAATTACTATAACAAATAGTAATGCATATTAAAATCTGAAGAGAAAACGATCCAGAAGTGCTTATAGATATTACAATATTAAAAATTTCTGAGCTATATGCCACTTATATGGTATTTATGAAGAAACCGTTCATATTCATTTAGGTATTTCAAAAGAAAAAAAAAGCTCTTCATTTTTTAGAAATTGCCGAAAATGCGTATTTTAAAAAGTGGCGGAAAAATCGACAAAATGTTGCTGGTTTTCTGGTTTCTCAGTATTTTGGTTCCCGGATAAAAGGTTCTGTACTGTATTAAATTTGTTTCTTCAATAAATGTTTTCAATACGAAGTAAATTTTGAAACAACCCACTTCTCCGACATTGTAGGCTTTTTTCAAGTTGAGTCCACCTGAAAAAACCTGGGATGGTTTTATCGGGCTGTGCCCGATTTTGGCGAACCGTGCTTTGGAGGAATACATTATACAGAAAAAGTAGAAATCATTGCAGCACTCAATTTCATTAAAAAAACTAACTTTCTGAAGAATAAATAAAAAATAAAGATGTGCGACTAATTCTTTAACTTTTAAGATATTTAACATTTTGAATTTACAAAATAACAACATTTAAATGTAAAATTAAAGAAAAAAAGTTTGTATCTTATTTTCCAATGTTACAATTTTATGCAAGATGAAAAGCATGAAAATATGCTTAGTAAGTTTTAAGGAGTGTTTTCGATTTTAAGTTTGTGAAATGGACTTGTAGAGGTGTTAAAATATCTATATAGTCATATGTTTTATAGTGTTTATTACTTTACAAATTAAAACATAAAACACATAAGGTTTGTGTAATAGCTTTTTGAGTTTCAAAAGACTGCTTGTTACATTGAAATAACACAAGCTTAAAATGCTAATAATAATACAATTACTAGGGGGGGGGGGACATAGTACCTGTTAAGACAATGTATTATTGACTTAAAGCATTTTACACATGGTGGCTACAATTTATATTAAAATTTAGATATTGCATGCATGCTTCCTCTCTCCAATCCTGAATTGTTTTTTGTTTGAGGCAAAAAAAGGAAAATGCCTTGATTCATTTTTGTAATTGATATAGTATTTTTGCATTTCGAAATGCGGAAACATTGGACCCTCCCCGAAAAGAGACCAAAACCCCGTAAAATCCGCCCCCCCCCCCCCACAAAAAAAAACTTCAAGGGTGCAATCTGTGCCAAGACTCCTCCCCCTCCCCTTCTTCAATTGGCTTCTGGTGTGCAGCACTTATACGGGGTTTTGTGTAAATGATTTTTTAAAAAGATTTGAAACTCTATCAGCCCCTTGCCCCCTAGTCAAAGTGTCACACATCACTGCACCACCTCCCATCAACTTATCGCATTTTAGGCAAATTCACATGAATAGAAAAATAGCATATGATGTCGCACTTTGTGTAACCGCCCTGCTTTTTGTCCCAATTCCATGACCCCCCCCCCCTTTTTTTTCACTTCTAAGCCTGTAATTAGTAAGCACCATAAAGCTTTAGCATTAAAAAAAATAGTAATGTGAATGTTTAAGATGAACTTTTTTTTCTAAATTATTTCTTGTTTATAAACATATTCTTAAAGTTAGAAATGTAAATTATAACAATCAATATTCTTGAAATAATAAAGAATAGTAGTGTGAATCTGTCTCATTAATCCTTTATTTTAGAATAAATAATGTAAATAATTAAGATATTTAGGCTATTTACAAATATCCTGCTTTCATCCTTTTATCAAAATTTGGAGAAACTTAAATATCTTGAACTTGAAAAAAGTTTTTCCTTTACATACATAAATCTGCATAAAATAAATGTTTTGAGAAATATAAAACACACAGAAGTTTTATCTTAAAATAATGTGTATTTGTTCACAGTAATATCGTGTACATCAAATATTATCAGAATGTGTCAAAAATTACAACAAACGAGTGAAAATAATATATAATTGAACAAAAGTTTCCGATAGATGCGCATCTGCAAATACACTTCTACATATAGTTGTAATACTTTATACTAGATTTTTAAATATGAATTAGAAAAACAAGTTTTTAAAGTTAGTAGGAAAGGACACCTAATATAGTTTTTCACATTAATTATCCGCTTATCATAAATATAGTTGTATGTATTTAAATAGGTCAACAAAGTTATTGATGCAAATCTGACAGGAATTTTACACCAAACGTTTACATATTCCATTTAGCAAACTCAAGATTCTTGAAGTTGATTGTTAATCACTAATTACAGAAAAAAATAAACATTAAAACCAAGTGCGACGAACCGTTTCAGTAACTACACGGTTCCGCTCTAGAATTTCGGATGAATACATGGAAAAATACAGGCTCACACTTCCGTCGGTGAATATTATTTTGCGATGCTATGTTATCACACAAATCAACAGACTCGGACATCTCTACATTTTACGTGACGCTGGGACATAAAGTTTTAGCAGCAGCGAGACGACGACGGAAGCCGCTAACAGGTTTCCATCCGCGGTTACGCAACTTCGACACAACATCGCTTAAGCCTTTTTCACAGAACTTTTCCATTCGAACTTCGCTCAAAGTTTGAAAACTTCGTTCTTACCTGTGTTTGAGCGTCGCAGGTTGGTAATATCCATTCTTAAGTTGTTGATTAGTCCCTTGGTAACTCGATATTTACTTTAGGGAGTCGGAAGGTAGGAGATATTCTGATTTATGGACATGTTCGAAAAGGAGCGCGGCAAAACCGGAACTCTCCGAAGTGCGACCGCATGCCGTCAGCTGTTGTGTTCGTTGGCACGGTCACGTGGTGTGAAAAAATCCCTGCGGGCGTTTTTGTTGAAGCCTCGGTGAATCGTTCCGTGAAAAAGGATTGCTAAGGATTCACCAGGCAGATTCACTCGTAACGGGGTGGAGGGTGGAGATGAAGCTAAAAGTCGTTGTTTCATGGAGGGGGGGGGGGGCATAATCGAAATTTTAAGGGGGAGGTGGCGGGGCACTCGGATATTTTCCCCATCGGTTTATTTGATTTTATTTTTAGTTTCTGTGATGTACAAAAGTACTAGATTCGCAATTTCAGTGCAGATTAAAAAAATCAAATTTGACATCAAAATAAATTTTACAACTTATTCATCAATGGTAGAAGAAGAAATATTTTTTTTCCTTTTCGAAAAAATATACTAAAATTAAGGAAGTATTATGTCTCATGGGCCTTTTTACCCCCCCCCCCCCCCCAAATGTGCGCCCATGGTTCGTCAGTGGCGGATCCATAGGCTCGATTTAGGGGGGGGCGATTTTATCCGTGGGCGGTTGGTACAATAAAAAGTGGGAGGTCAGAAAACGCACGGGGGGGGGGGAGATAACATGAAAAAATTAATAAATTAAGCACGCTTTATTAAGTCGATTCTTTCTTTGAACGCATGAATCGATCAGTACCAGCATTTTTGATTCGATCGATAATTTTGAAAATTTAGAAAAGTCCAACTCCCTTTTCCTCTTGAAAAGGAGTGGGAAGTCGCCTGTCTTGCCTTCCCTCCCCCTCCCCCCGCCCACATATACGAGCCGTGTATGGCTGTATCCTTTCTCTCAGACGCTCAAACGTGCCGGACGCATGGAAACTGTTTCGATGAGAAGATTCCATCATCCTTTTTTTTTTTTAACTTTTTTCCCATTTCTATCATGGAATTAAAAACAAATATTATTTCGTTGCAATGTGGAATATTATCAGAACCTAATATGATGTGGTTTTATGGTGCATTTCTCTGAATCTTCTTGTTACTTATATTTTTAGGTAAGAATAATGTCGAAGCTTGCAGAAAGAATAAAATCCCATTTCTGAAGCATTTAATTAAGCACATACATTCAGAAATTATGCATGTTTTTAAACTCGGAAAAATAACTTTAATTGTAAGTACTAAATTTTAAGAAAAGATTTTGCTCTCAAATATGAAAAATTTTGAAATAATGAAAATTGAACTTAAGACTGAATGTGGAAAAGGATTTAATTATCATAAAATGCAAATCTTTTAAAATATACAATATGAACTGATTTTAAGATTTCGCATGCTTACTAATACATACATGAATAAGTCAAAATATTATGTACATATTTCCGAAACTAAAATAACTGAAACAAAAATAAATTTAAACAGTAATACAGCATTAAACGTTTATACATTTAAAGCTCTTTTTGAGCCTAGAATTTCGTTCAAAACATTTTATTTATGATTTTTACGAAAATCAAATGGCTTTTTGTTTCATCAAAAATTCCTATTCTCATACTGATGCAAAAATATTGCAGTTTTCAAAATGATAACATCTTAAATATAAAAAAAGAAAATAAATAAGTAATAATAATAACTATAACTTGAATTATCAATGTTTTTTTTCATTATTATTATTTTGAGGTAAAATCAAAACAATCACAACAGATTTTCAGTTTTCCTTTCGTAAAACATTTCATTTACTTACAAATGCAGACGCGAAATAATAACTAAAGATTTTATGTATACTATAACTACAATAAGTGATAGTAAAATAAAATTAATTTAGCACTTCAGCATTTACATTTTTCCCATTGGAACTTTTAAAAGTCACGGAGTTTCGTTAGAAAATTTTAATTTACGGTTTTAATAAAAATAAAAAAAATTTACATATGTCTCTTCATAAAGAGTAGTAATTATTAAAATAATAAAAAAGATTCCCATATCGGATGCAGAGAAATTGTTTTTTTTTTTTTTTTCCAGAATTAGGCCCTAGTAAACAGTCAAAACTTTAAAAACTGCAAATAAATACTGCAAACATTGACTGAAGTTTCACATATTAGTGAAAATAATAATAACAACAATAATAATATTATTATTTTGACTATCTATAGTAATAATGACTTGTAACGCAGGAATATAAGTACTGGTAGTGAGTTGTAGTGTAGTAAAATAAATTTATTTACGATTAAGTTCAAAGAAAAAAAGAGGCATGAAGCACAGAACTACAATAGCGGTAGTAAAAAACGAAACAAACTATTAAATTAAAGATAAATCGAAAAAATCTTGCAACTACGAGTAAAATTACTTTTAGAACCAGAAAAGCAAATGTAATGGCAAATATCAGTTACATAAAACATAATGTTCTCATTATTTAAAAAACATCAAAACAAATTTAAAACGAAAATAAAACGGATTAAAAGTAGATTAGTTTTATTGGAATAAGATTTTCCAAAAAAAAAAAAAAAAAAGAAAAGACCGCAATCTTATTTTAATCTACTTAAGAAAAAAACTTAAGAGCAATACGCCATATCCCTGACCATAAGAAAAGAAGAAAAACAAATTAAAGTACGGCCGCTGTTACAAGCATACAGGAATGAAAACACCTCTGAACATTATAAAACAAGCTTTGGAGAAGGGAATAAGCTTCCAATTTCTAGCATTTTTCATTTAAATTTCGAGCATTAATACATAAATTTGAATGTGTTCATAGAAAGAGATCATACAAATTTTGAATATGAAGAAATACTATAATTTCTAATTTCTCAGGAAGTGTTTGAACGAAAAATATTTAAATATGCATCCCTTTAAAAAAATAAAAAGAAAGTCTCTGAGGGGGGGGGGGGGGGCGATCGCCCCAATCGCCCCCCTGTGGATCCGCCACTGTGGTTCGTTCCCTCGGAGATCATTCCTTGGGCCAAGCTGGGCGTCGAATTAATAGGGACCCCGAGATAAAACTTTTTTTACCACTCTAGATATGTAGCAAAAAAAAAAAAAAATGTATGAAAGTAAAAAAAATAAATTTTAATCAGGCCCGTCATTCGGGGGATCAGAGGTGGGGACGGGAATTGCCCTCCCCTTGGCTTTTAAAAAATCATATCGTTTTTCCCAAAAGTGGGAGTGACTCTTGCCGTATTTTGGTATAGTTTGCATTCTTTGCCCCCCCCCCCCCCGAAAAAGTTTGCAATGTCGGACCTAAATTTAATATTTTACAGCCGTTTAATCTGAGGAAGTGGATGCAATATCATTTCAAAATTTTCCAGAAGGGCAAAGAGTAAAAAATCAATGTAAATTGCACCAAAAAATAGCAAAAACCATGCATACAAATTTGTAAATATATTAATTTCCCAAAACCGGGGGGAGGGGGGTACAATGGACCTTCTTTGATACCCAAATACGGACCTGAAGTGTGGTGCTACTCTCAATCCAGTTTTCTTATGGGGACAGTGACGCCCCATGTGAGATCAGGGGAGGTCGCTGTGGCTTCCCAAAACTTACTTGTTTGGTGAATTTAGAGACAGAATTGTAAAGTTACAATCTTTCAAAAAATTCTATAGTGAGGTGATGCTCATATTTTATTATTCGATAAAATTGGGGATTAATTCGGCAATTCAAAATTCCCCCCTCCCAAAAAAACCTTTTCTATTTCCCATGGGGGGGGGGGGGAGGGGCGCCATTCCTTAAAATATTTGTAATATAATGCACATTGCATATATATTGTATTTTGAACAAATTTTTCTCCCCAGTGTTCCCCAATGTGTTCCCCAATACTCTAGTTGAGTTCCCTAATACTCTAGTTGAGTTCCCAAATATTCTTTGAGTTCCCCAAAACATTTTTTTTTTCAAACTGAGTGCACTCATGCCCTTTTGAACGTATCTTGGAAATGATACATAAAATGAACACAAATCTGCAAATCACCTAGCGTACAATTACATTATTTTACCCAGATTTTAATCGGAAAATGATTCGTGACTTTTTTTGCAAAACTCCTAACCAAAAAATCATTTTTTATACCGTTAAAAGAAAATGTTAGCTTTTCTAATATTCTCCGGGAAAAGGTTAAAAATCACCTGAAAGTTTTTCGAACACGTCCTTAAATATTGTACGCTAAAGCAAATTTAATTTTAGAGGATAAATTAAGCATTGATTTTTTTTTTGCAAGATAGGAAAAATCCGTTGTTGTTCTCTTAGTTTTATACGGCTGCGCAAATTTATTTATTTGTTATAAATTAGGTCAGGGTTGCCTTCTTGTATTATTTAAATGTGAAATGATTTTTAGTTTATTTTTTCTTCTTTTAAGTTCAGAATAATTTTCATGGTTTGATGTTCATATTAACCCTCGTGGGTTCCTTGGGGTCATATGTGGCCCCAATGCAATTTCTGTTTAATACATCTTGTTAATCAACCATTTGTTTTTAATGGCATTTTGTGGCTTTTATTCTTTTAGTTTTCTATTCAAAATAATGCTATTATTGTGTTTTATTTTTCCCGAATTGCATTTTTTGCACGCAAGATCCTCGGGGTCACTTCCCCAGAATGCCAAAAAAAAAAAAAAAGAGGACGTTGCAACTTTTGTCCAAGAGAACTGGGCAGAAAATGCATCGAAAAATGTCATAAGTGTTTGAAATTCACTTGCAAAAAATCATGTTTTTCAGATTTGTAACAGTTGTAAATAAATCTACAGTTATTGTAAGTTTTGCTCTAAAATTTTAATTTTTAATGCATAAACTAAAGTTTACTTTGATTGTGTCTTTTAATTTTTGATTTTTTTAGCATTAAAAAGTGTGTGAACTTAAATAATGCATGTAACATTTAATAATCATTATAAATTAATTAAAGGAAGTATTGGGGTCGTTTATGACCCCAAGGGTCTTGAGTGTAACTGAAATGGGAGGGACCCACGAGGGTTAACTTGGAAAATTTTTGAAATTTATCGCAATAGAAGAATGGATACAGTATTTAAAATAATTAATGCCATCAGGATCAGGAAGAAACAAACATTAATGGTAAATATTCATTTTCGTAGAGCAGCGTTTCCCAACCTGTGGTACGCGTACCATTGGTGGTACGCAAAACGCAAGTCGCTGGTTTGTAGTACGCGAAAAATAATCAGTAATGGCGGATATAAAATTAAACAAGTAATTTCTGTACCTCAGAACCAGACTAACGTAAGTCCATCTTTGTAACTTTTCAGGAGAGGGGAAAAATGATTGTCGGATGCATGTTAAGGATGGGACTCGCGCTTTTTTTATGGTATGGTTTACATACCATGCACTGATAAAGTGAAAATGGCCATTTTTGGACACGTCGTTCTGGTTCTGAGGTACAGATATAACACCCAAAATATCATCGAAACGTTTTTTTCTTGTCATCCATAAAGATTATTTCAATTGAAAATGTCATACTGAAATGAAGAAAATAAATACCTTTGTGTGATAGATGTGAAGTTTAAATCCAACGTTAGAGATGCACAAATATACAAGTATACTGCAAAATGTATTCTTAAATTTATTTATTGAAAATTCGACCAAAAAAAGAAAACAAATTATTATTATTTATTTTATTATTATTTTTTACAACATTATGTTTTTATCAAAACCATTTATTAGTAAACGAAATATTAAAAAAATAGTTGATGAATATGAAACTTTGAGCAAACAATCCCACACACATGACTCTCTGAGGTATAAATATAAAATCAACTGTGAATTCTCAAGCAATCTTGCAATTAAATACAATATTTTTGAAAGTATTCGAACATTTCCTGGGGAATAAAAGCAAAAGCTTCGTTTGACGTATCCATAGTTTTCCAGATATTGAGTCATTTAAAAAATCTTCGCGCTTTTTTCTAACCAGATGGTTTGACGCATATATTTCGAGAAACACTAATCCAATTGCGTTATATGAGTATTCGTTTGAAAGGTGGCATTTCAGGCTACCTTTTTGTGACCACGCTCAAGTATTTCGCCAATCGAGTAAAAAGTTATAGCGCTTTAAATATGACTTAAATATCTGAAAAATACGATAGGTAATGCTTTTCCACTGCAAAAAAGATAAGAACGCCACAAGAACGGCTGATGTTTTTTAAAAATGTTATGTAAGGATGCAATGAGTGAACGCCGTATTTAAAAGAGATATACTCTATTCCGTTTCGGAAATTTCGGTGTCAAAGATACACCTCTCTCTGGTCGGCTATTCACTGAAAAAGTCGATGAAGTTTTTCAACTGGTTTAGCGGGACCAACGCGTAAGCTCTTAAAAGATGGAGGAGGCACTTAACATCAACCACATAACAGTTTGGGATCCTCTGAAGAGAACAGGTTGCTCAAAAAAAGCTCCATGTTTGGGTGACACAAAAATTACCGAAAAAAAAATTGATCGACAGAGCTACCATCAGTAAAACGCTTCTAAGGAGATCCGAAATCGATTCTTTTTGAAGCAAATTATTACAGGAGATGAAAAATGGATTATATACGAGACAATGAAATGCATGCGATCTCGGTAAAGGGCTGTGACCCACCACAAACGACTTCAAATCCAGGATTGACGGTAAAAAGGTGTATCGTAGAAATGGAAGGGCGTTGCTCATAATAAACTGATACAACCTGGCGCAACAGTAAATTCTGTCCTCTGTTGTGCATAACTTAACTGTTTCAATGAAGCAATCAAGAAAATGCGACCAGAATTGGCCAACAGAAAAGGAGTTGTGTTCCACCATGATAATGCGAAGCCGCACTCATCTTTGATGACTTAGAATAAATCGAAGAAACTTGGTTATGAACTTTTGGTGCATCTAACGTATAGGCCGGACCTTGTTAATTTTGATTATCATTAGTTTCAGTCTCTGAAAAATTCTTTTGGTGACAAAAAATTGGCTAACTGAACAGTCGCTGAAAATAACTTTCCTAAGTTTTTCGCCGATAAACCTCAGAAGTTTTACACCAATGAAATTATGCAGCTACCGAGGGAATAGCCAAAGGTCATAAATAATAATGAGAATATGCATTTAGATTAAAATGAATTTTCAAATAAAAAAATTCTTGCTCAAAAACTTACGAAAAAAGCGCGGAGACTTTTTAAATAACCCAATATTTTTATGGTGAAAAATATTTTTAGTGTTGGGAATTTTTATACAAATAAAATAAAGAAAACCATTTTGAAAGGTATACATGCTAAGTTAAAAGAGCTTTTGGATAAAGTTTTCGAAATAAACTTAGCTATAATTAAGACCAAAATCGGATGACATTTTTTTCGCACAGAAGAAAACTCTTTTTCCGAACTAATCAAAGTTGAATTTAAAAAAAAAGGAACCAATAAATAAAAATAATAAAAAGATTAAAAGAAAAATTGGACAGAAATATGCTAAACAATATCTTTCGAACAAAAACTTAAAAAAAAAGAAAAAAAAAATCAAACCCCACTGTTCACTCATAAGTAATTAGGGGAGCTGTAATAGACAAACACACATTTCCACTATCTTATAATCGTGTTTTAAAATTTTATGCTTTTAAATATTCATTGAAATAATTCCTTTCATTTTCAAAGTAAAATCAATACTTTTTGCCAGGGTATTATTTATGATTTATGTATAAATTTATTTAATTTTATCCCCTATTTCATGTTCTGGTTACTCCTCCTTCCTCCCCGAGTCTCAGGCCAAAAGAGCCAACTTTCTAGCCTCCAAATTTTTTAGATTCAATTTATTCACAAAGATGTCATAGCCGATTTTGAAGCCGCACAGTCACAAGTTAAAGCCGAATTTCAATTCATTTGAATCATTTTCCAAAAATAACTGAATCGGTTTTTACAGGAAACACGTTTGGTCATCATATTTGGCCTCATGCCAAACGTGGTAAAAGAAAAGTTCTAAATTAGCAATTCGATAATTATTTTTCGTGACACAGTGAGAATACTTTGTTTTATTTTTATTATTATTATTATTATTATTATTATTATTATTTTGTCAATAAAAATCTTACATGCTTTTGATGTAAACAGATATTGTATTTCAGTATATCGACGGTAGGTAATAGGTACTACATTTCAAACAATTATGAGTTGTACATTTCATTAAATGATTTCTATTGCAAGCATATTTCTTTTTCTTGGTAATAATCAATTATTATTTCAATTTCTGCTTGATTTGTGGTTTTATTTTCATTATAAGTACTTTTTTTTTCATAACATGTATTACCGTTGCCTTTTGACACACAAAAATTAATTTCTAAAAAGAAAAGCGGAAAATATTAAAGCAAAAACTGAAACGTTTTCCAAGAATAAAATTAAATAAATGCATATAGCGTCAAATAATGTAATAAATACGTTTCGCAAACATGAAACGAATTAACAATTAAAGCTACATTCACAATGTTCCCAAATTACAGCAAGCCGACAAGAGGTTTTGTCGATTGTCTTATCTTTCACACAATCTCATTTCTTGGCATTGAAAAAAAAAAAAAAAGGTTCCTGTCCTTGTAACCAAGAAAACATGTGTTCAACTTTTATTGCTCATTTTGCGCTTTTAACTTTGTTATAATGCTTTTTTCCCTCACACAAATGCAATTATTTTAGCTGTCAAATATCAGCTGTTTCTGTCGCATTGTTATATGGTGAAGAAGGGTAACATAACAGACGGTTCAATTCTCATGCAGAATTTCTGCATTGTTTCTGTTAGATTTGTATATGAATGAAGTCTTTACTATTTAAATTTTGTATAGTTGAAATTTTTCTTCCTCTAGAAATCATTAATATCATTTTTCCTATAGCTACAAACGTTTTTGCCAAAGAAACAAAAATATTTATTGTTTCTTATTTTTGTTTTGAGGTCCTAAAAATCTTATAGTTGGTCTTTCTTTTGCATAGCATACACAAATGTCAATTCTTTTCAGTATTTAGTATAGTGACCTGACAGGAGCTAACTGATTAGTCGTCATCCCCCCGCGCTCCCCCCCTCCCCCGAAAAAAATTAGGAATTTTAAATATTGCCTAATTTATGGGATTCCTGCGTCATGTATGAGACAAATTGGATTAAATTTTTCCTTTCTATTTTTATATAAACAAATAACTAAGGGAAAAAGCTTTAAAAAATTTGCTCACCTTGTGAAAATACTTTACTTTGTGTGAATTGTTTAGCAATTTTTTTTCTCATTATCTTTTAAATTACTATTTTTAAAATAAAGTTTATATGTTACGTGTCTGGCACATTTTTGGACATCAATTCCAAACTCATGTTTTTTTTCTTTTTTTTTAAATTCAAACTGAACTAATATATTTTTTTTTCAAAATCATTGAAACTCTTGACACAATTGAAAAAAAAAAAAAAAAAAAAAAACTTAAAAAATGGATTGAATTTCCTAAGAATTTTGGCACACAAATTAAATTTATGAGGTTATTTTTGAACTAGATGTTCAACAAATTTAAAACGCGTCATGAGATTGGTCTGACCAATCAGTAAGTCAATAGAAGTCGACACGATATTTTAAAAATATACATCAGGTTAACTTCAACTGAGATCAATTAGTAATAATCTCCCTTGATTGCTCAAAAATCTAATCAACAAAATTTCTTTGCTCAGGAAGTAACACATAAATTTGTGATTTCTTAGGCAAGAACTTTTGTTTATTACAATTTTGGGAAAGAAATATAGAGCTGTTGTGACGTGCAATGACTTCGGGGAACAAGAAATTTGCGTGACGAAACAATTATTCATCTGAATGATCAGGCAATGCCGTGAATACTTCATGTGTACAAGCTGGTAGTTTATCAACCAGCTAAAAATTATAATGACAGCTGTGACAGACAGACTTCAAAGAAAACAAAATGTAGTCTGTCTCTGTCTATTGTTCATTATTCAAATTTTATTCAGACATGCCGGATGTTCGAGCGTTGTTGTTGATACTGTCGTACCCGCTTAATCGGATAACGGATAAACGAATACCCCCCTTATACGAATAAAATATCTCGGAGCCGAATATTTCCCGTGTCGTTGGCGTAATGTTAAAGATCCCCGTTTAATCGAATACCTCGCTTAATCGAATTATATTTCTCGGAACCGACAGTATTCGTTTGAGCGGGGACGACAGTATTTGTATTTTGCATTGCATTTTTGGTCTTCTCTTTTTTTTCATTTTGGGACCTAAATTTACATTTAAATTATGCAAAAGCAAACGATTTTAAAGGACCTCCACAACCTCCGGAAAGTCTTCCTTGAGGAAAACCTCCAAACAGAAGAGTCCGGAGCAGGAGCGCCTCAAAGAGAGGTCACGGGCGGTCACCCGTACCTCCCAAAAATTTCCTCATTCGGCACTTCGGACTGACGATGCGGCAAATTCAGGGATACAATTTTTTTAACGGATGGCGTGGACGGATTCTTCCAAGCAGTTTTTCGAAATAAAAGTTGCAAGAATTCAATTTCAAACAATTTTAGAAGATGTTATGGGGCAGAAGTGCGGGGTTTATCTTCCGGAAATGTTCAAAATTTTCTATCTCAAAACGCAATTCTAAACAATCTGGTGGATGTTAGGGGTGGAGGCAGGGAAGGGGGCTTTCAATGGCTTTCTCTCTCTTTAACAAAATTTTAAATATACAGGGTGTCCACTCCAATCGTGGACCAATAGCTAATTTCTAAACCGTTAGAGATAAGCATATAGTTTATTTAGGAAAAAATCTCAAAATTATGAAAGGAATTTTGGGTCTATTCAATGTTTTTCAAAAAATCAAATTTTGAAAGAGTTACGAAATTTAAATTTTTATACAGTCCCCCAGTCCTATCAATCATATTTAGTAAAACATTCTTGACACTGTAACGTTTAAAACTAAAAAAAAATCACTCTTCTACCACAAAAATTGACCGAGTTATGACGTTTTGAAAAATCAAGATTTTGAAGGATTTCGCATCCGGTCCATATAACCAATCTCTCGATGACGTCATGAAACAATGTAAAATCTTGATTTTTCAAAACGTCATAACTCGGTCAATTTTTGTCGTAGAAGAGTGATTTTTTTTTAGTGTTAAACGTTACAGTGTCAAGAATGTTTTACTAAATATGATTGATAGGACTGGGGGGCTGTATAAAAATTTAAATTTCGTAACTCCTTCAAAATTTGATTTTTTGAAAAACATTGAATAGACCCAAAATTCCTTTCATAATTTTGAGATTTTTTCCTAAATAAACTATATGCTTATCTCTAACGGTTTAGAAATTAGCTATTGGTCCACGATTGGAGTGGACACCCTGTATATATTCAAAGCACGTACGTAGGCTAACTTTTGCCATTATTAGGGAATGAGATTGTTTTCAAGGACGCTTGCTAGCAATTTTTCGAAATTGAAGTCCAAAAAACGAAATTTCAGACAATCTTCAATGACGTCAAGAGGTTCGGAGAAAAAAGTAAAAAACGCTAAGGGCCGTTCCACGGAAAACGGTAATTTTGTCTCTCACCTGACGCTTCTTGTAGTTCATTAAAAATGATATAAAAGGACAATTAACAACATTTTGTTGCTTAGGAAATCACACACATTTGTGTCATTCCTCAAAAAAACTTTGTCATTGCCTATAACTTTTTAATGAAATATATGAACCGTCACATGCAGGACAACATATGTCTACTTTTCGTGGAATAACCCTATACCTATTTTTTTCTTTTAACGGTTTAAATTATTATTTCTCAGCAAACGAAATATGTTTCATTTTCACTAAAACCTTAGCTTTCAAAATCTAAAATCTGTTTTGTCATTGCAAAATTAATAGAGCAAAAAATTAACTCATTCATAAAGCCCGTTACGAGAGATTGACGTTGAATGTCCCACACATGGCGCACATAAATAAATTAAATTTCAATTAACGAAAATATTCGATAAAAATATAACTGTGTCAGGAGTATCTTTGCATCAAGTGTAAAGGTGGAAAAATGTGTTAACTCCTGTTCAGTTAAAATATTAGGATCTGTAGAAAATTGTTCGTGAATTATTGAGTCTGTCCAGCATTGTCTTGTCCCGCACGTGACGGTGGAATGGTTGTGATAAGTGTTTTATGAAATAAAACCTTAGAAGGTTTTTACGTGATATTGTTTGCAAACTGTACCTTGATCATTAAAGAAAATGTTAATCAGAATATCTTTACCGCATTTACTGATGCACCATCAATTTTATTAAGATGAATTTGTAAACGCTTTGCATTTAATTACAAAAATGTTTCTTTTATTATTTCTAGAACTGGCTAACTGGTACATTGTTTTCTTTATCAAGAGCAAAAGAGAAATATTTAAAGCCTAAATGAAAAAATAGGATTTGAAAAATATATTTACCAAGGGAAAAAAAGGCCTACAAGAAAGAATGTATTTTAAATTTCAACTATACCTCACTATTGGATCAGTTACGTTGCACAGTAATTGATACTGAAACTCAAACTAAAATAACAATAATATTAAAAAAAAAAAACTCTCTTATAACTCTTTAATCTCTTAACAGGTTTGGTTAAGTTCATATTCGTGTGAAACATTAAATATTAAGCAATAATGCAAGCAAATTTTTGAAATGATAACACAAAAAATAGTTCTAAATCTACCGAATTTTAGAAAAAATCGAATCGTGTTGACATGAATTTTTAAAAAGAAGAACTTTAGTTTTATTTTTATTGTATTTTTTGTTTCAAATGTGCAAACTAACAGTAAACATGTGTAAGCAATAGATAAAATGCGATTTAAAAGTTCGATCAAAGAACTTTCCAAACTATTTGCATCTTTTGTCGTTCGAGAAAAGAATTTCGCAAAAGAACTATTGGAAAACCTTCGATTTTTTTGTGAGCGGTACAATTTTCGGTTTTATTTTATTTAGTTCATTTTCTAATGCAGTTTGAAAACTTCAGCGACAGTTTGATTTTTAAGAGAAAAATTCAAGTAATGATGTAAAAATTTATTTTCCGCATAGTTGCTTTCCAAAATCTAAAAGAGGTTAATGTAAGAAATCTGAGAGTTAATATGATTTTTTTTTTGGCAGAACACAATTTTTTACTTTTTTTCACACTATTCATTTGCTTGAAGTGGCAGTATTGCATAAAAAACAGACGAATGCGCGACCAGCGTTCACAGAAAGTTTTAGTCTTTGCAGAAAAATTTCTTTAACTAGTAACGTTAATTAAGAAAATAAAAAAAACAACAGGAAATTAAAACAAAATTTCACAGCTTAGATCTGTTTCCTCCGAATATTTTCCTTTCTGCCATTTTGATAAAATCGAATTTCTTCATAAACTGTTCAAGGCAGGAATTCAAGTGAAACACGGACGATCGCAACTCACCAATGCAATCGCAAATTCCTAAATTTGGATTCAAATGAAACGTTATAATCTCTACGAGATGCGATTCTAATGTAATTCAACTTCCAGTAGCGATTGCAATTTTGGTCTATTGCGATCGCCTCGAAGCGATTGCAATGGTGTTTCACTTGAATTCGGCCCCAAGTAAAAGAACTTTTCACTACAAAATGAAAATAACAATAATGATCATGTGATTGATATATTGGGATAAAAAAATTATTAAGGTATGTTTCTTCAGTTGATGAAAAGTAAGCATAAATTTTGTTGCAATTTTTTTTTAATGATTTAATATCTTTCTTTTTCTTTGTCTCTTTTATATTTGAAAATAAATTTAATTCTTTATTCCAGTTTGAGGGTGAATTAGGCAAAAATTACTATTTGCAGAAAAATTTTCAGTTAGAGTTTGTTTTTGCTAAAAGCTTTTCATTTTATCTAAGTCTGTGAAGGGGTATGCATCCCTTTATATGTAAAATTAGAGAATAGCGTCTTTTATATGTAAAATCAATTAATAAAATAATTTTTAAGCGATACAAAACGTCCTATTTTATGCATTGGTATTGCGAAGATCTCGAAGTTTCCCTTTCTCATCCTTTCATGAATTACATTCACTTTATGACTTTCCGTTGAGCAATTTTAAAATTTTCAAAAATTACTTTTTCGATAAACATTTCTTGCGACATTAATTAATACCAGTATCGAAATACCATTAATTATGCAAAAACTAAATAAGTAAACAAAATGTCATAAATGAATTGAAGGGGCAAGTGGATAAATGTTACATGTGACATTTGAATTTCGCTGATTTATATAAATTCAAATTAATGTGTGTTCAATTGTGTTAACTCACAGACACCGTTGAAGGGGCTAGTGAATAAAGGTGATATGTGACAATTTTTTTAATTTCTAGAAAAAGCTTTCAAAAATATAAAAAAAAATATTACCTTTTCATTTTTATCCATGGTATAAAAAAGGCTTTTCCAAAATTGTCACACATTACCTTCTTCCACTTGCCCCTTCAATTGTAAGCGCTCAGAGACGGACACAGAAAACGTTTTTCTGGGGACATTTTGGGAGGGACATTGAAAAGTAAAATGCACCCCTCCCCACCTACACACAATTTTTCACGAAAAAAAAATGTCATGAGGTTATTCTACAATATTTTTAAAGAGTCCTTAAAACCAATTGACCTATTTTAAAGTATAGAAATATTGCAGAATAATTTTCTACAAATGTGGTGGCAAAATATCTTTGAACCGAAAATTTTGAGCCAATTAACTACTAAACCTTAGATAATTTTACTAAAATTGTGTAGAAAAAAGTCTTATTACTTACAAATATTGTTTCGAATGCATATAAATTTCTTGGTATTCTTAAACGTAAAACTAGGGATTTTTCTAATGAGCAGACACGTAAAACGCTTTACTTTTGCCTTGTGTGCTCTAACCTCGAATACAGTATTGGAGGGGGGGGGATCCCAAATAAAATAATTGAGGACAAATTCTCGAACAAATTCAATCTAAATTTATTTATTGTTTATGTTACAGAGCTAATAAACATGATTTTTTGACTTGTTCATATTCTTTTTTGTGCACTATTAACAAAGTTCCCAGACTTAAAGCACGCCGTTAACTTTTGTGCCTTTTTTTTTCCTATAAAGTTCTTAATAATTTAAATGACTGCTCTAATATAATTAATTTCATCCAATTTTCTGTCCGAAATAGGACTCTTAGGAGTCACTCATATTTTAAAAATGTTTTTACGATATTTAACTATGTAGATAATTTTTTTCTTTTTAAATTTTACAAACTTTTTAATTCTCATTATTATGATTAAGATATTTTCAATAAGTCACTTTATAATTTTAAGTCTTCATGTTTTAATATTTTTCATACATAATTTGTTTTAATTGTTATTGTATTTCTTTTAATGGATTTTTGCTTCTGTAATTATATTTATCTGTAGTGTGCAACACTTTTTAAATAAACGAATAAATAAATAAATATAGCCATAATGATTAAAACAAGAGGTTATTAAAACAGAATAATCACCTTTCCCAATTAAAGACGAATTTATGAATGAATCGTGATTCCTTTGACTTTGAAACTCGTGACTATTGTGCATTCTCTTACATGGACCGTTGACTACATTATTACTCCCATAGCTAACCAATGTGATTTTATTCTTAATTTTCTTTGTGCGTGTGTGTGTCTTAAAGTTGTTACTTATGTTACGAAGAGCTACATTGAAAAATATATAATTTAATAGTTAAATTGTTTTTTTTTCCTTTGGGAGGTAATCTCCCCCCCCCCCCCAAAAAAAGAAAACCTTTAATGTCGGCGCTTTAGGTTGGAAACTAAACAAACGCACGATTCTAAAAACAAAATGGAACTGATGGAAATCGAGAATTCTGGGAAGTATTTGTTTTAGCACTCTCGCGGGAAAAGAACATTTATTTGAGGAAGAAAACAATGGAACAAGTGAAGATCCCTCGACCCGAATTCAATGGAATTAAGAATGCTCATTTATGTAATTTTGCTTTCATCTTACATAATTTCGTTATGAATAGCTTGAAAAGAGTTATTCAACTGGCTCATCGGATCTCATTTTATTTAACTTGTTCGCCCCAGTCGTGAATATTTCTTTTTCATTCCGGAAGTTCTGTTCAAATGTTTGTTTTTATGCTGCATTTAAAGCAAACCTCCAAAAAAAAGGTTATTTGCAGCTACTTGAATTTGCTTCCAATAGAACTAAGAAATCTATTCCATTAGATTAGAGAACTTAAGTCAAATTAGTACTACTAATTATCTGATTCGTAGGTTACAAAAAAAAAAGGGATTTTTATATTTTCTCGATTTATTTCAAGTATAATTAGCGCAGTTCAATTTTTTTAGCATTTCACTTGAAAATTAGCATTTGCAATCTTGGGCGACGATAAAGTGTGGTTTGCACATAGTCTGCAAATAGTCTTTTCGATGTCGATAGTCAATAACGTGACTACATAGTTATTCAAGAAAAATAATTAGGAAAAAAAAGAAAAGAAAATGCGATGCATAAGCGCATGAAACCAATAATAATAATAATAATAACAGAAAAATTACGACATATTTTGTGATTAAAATTGAGACTTCACTGTTAAATACAAATAGGCGATCATCAATTTATGTTACGAAGTTGTAATTATTCGTCAAGAATTTTTCTTGAATTTTGAAAAAAAAAAAAAAACATCATTGTATTGAAAGTGCTCATATACTTTTGACAAAATATTCTGGCCAATATTTTTTCGGTTTTGCCCATATTGTTAGAGTGAAACGATAATTGCCCGATAAATGGCGTCTGAGCTAAAATCTTAATTTCCAAAATGTTCCCCACTGTTGGTCTACTTTAACTTCAAGCGATTCCCCCCCCCCCTCTCCTCTTTTTTAATAAATATAAAAATTACAGGAAAGCTTGAGTCGAAAATAATTTCGATTATATACTCTGATATTTGGTCCAATAGAA
Organism: Uloborus plumipes; assembly: GCA_038373865.1. NCBI lineage: Eukaryota > Metazoa > Arthropoda > Arachnida > Araneae > Uloboridae > Uloborus > Uloborus plumipes. Next base: position 96,851 of record JAXGGA010000271.1, read on the forward strand.
TTTAAATATCAGCAGTTGAGCGTTTCATTTAAAGAACACTTTATACGAGTTCATTAGCTAAATCATTTTGAAAGTAATGGAAGACAAATGAGATATCCTCCAAAACGTGAATCTTAATTAATGAGATTCGATGCTGGAGTTGTGCGAACTCTCTTGAGTTTCAACAGTTTTAATTTTAATGGTGAAGTAACTTTTATTTTAATTAATTTCCTTTAGCATTAAAATAATTGCTTTTGATTCCAAAGTATTTTCATTTTGATTACTTGTCAAATATTTCTTTTTCACCGGAAGCTCGATTTTTTGTTTTCTTTAATGGAAATAAAAATACTAAAAAACTGTCTAGAGAGAATGAATGTAAAAGTACTGTTTGACCATATATGAGATGGAAAGGCTAGCATCCGGTAGATATTCTAGTGAATTAAAAAGTCGCGTAATTAAAAGATATTTTAATTATTTGTCATGTGATTGGTAGGTCCAATCACAAAGGTAATAGCTTACTCCACGCCGCCTGAGGTCGAAATCAATAAACGCAATTCATAATTTCTTAATGCTCAAAAAATAAATTAATTAATTAAAATAAATAAATCTATATATGGGCAATTCCATGCAAGTGCGGAAAAGCGTTGAAAAAATTTAACTCGAGTAATGTGACTGTTCTGCATATTTTTTGGTTTAAAAATGTTAGAAGTTTCTTATTTATAACAATTTTTTGTTAGGAATGTAGTTTTTTAGTTTCGGCAATACTTTGAAGTTGGTATTAGAGTATTTTATTTTCAGTGAAGCAAATGGTCAAACTTTCAACATTGATAAGTTTCGATTGTTTCCATTAGATAAATGTGACAAAGGAAGATTGTTGTTTATTACATTTTAAATTAATATTGTGAATTGATGAAACAAGTGTTTTCAATTTAATTAACTGATTTATGTCAATTTCAAAAAGGCTCTGTTCTATGTAACGTAAGTTACCAAAAACATGTTAAAGTTTTTACAGCAAATAAAGAAAGAGCAATACAATGTTAACTATGTTATATTTTCTATCTTATAGATGTGTACTAAGCAAATAACAGTACTTTTCTTTTGAATATTGTTTGTTTAATTTTTTGTGCCACAATCAAAACGTGTAATGTAAGTTACCCAAATATGCAGATAACGTAAGTTACCTTAGTAGAACTTCAATACTTGTGTTTCGAAATAAAGTAAATTGTAAATAAAACCTATATGGTTAATAGAAGTAATTTATTCAATAATTCTTTTAATTGTACTGTATTTACTTAATTTATATTACTCATATTTCTTAAAATGTCTGTTTGTTAATAAGATTACAATACACCTTTATTATAAATTACATGCTTCCTTTTGGCTGTTAAGAGATTAATTCTCTTTAAACAATATCACTGAATTCCGAATATTTAGGAGGTAATGTACTATGAATTATTCAAATTTGACTTCTGTTATGATTTAAAGTTATCAAATATGTTTTGGAAAAAACAAATATAAAAATAGTTTATCTCTTTCAATTGAAATATATTTTGTTCTGCAGTAAAATGCCACTGAACTCTGCAGAAAAGATGCGCTGTAGAAGGGGTATGAGAAAAGTCATGTGGATATTACAGATTCATAAATAAAAGTCATTCTTGATAGTATTGAAATATGTTAGAAAAAGCAAAATGTATCAAAAATATTTTCTGAAAATCCGCACATTGACAATGACCATTTAAGAACAAGAAATGAACAAAATGTAGGGTTTCGTTTAGTTAGTATTTTAAGGAACAAGAAGAAAAAACAGAAATAAAAGCTGGTGACTGGTGTGGTGAAGTTCGAAAATACATTGTATCCTTGAGTTGTGACGATTATTGAAGAAAACGAGTTTAAAGTAAAAGTAATGGCTGCTGTTTGAACCAATTAGAAATGGCCAGAAACGACAGAGGACATTTATTATAAGAGAAAACATGGTTCGAAAATAGAATTACCTGAACTTGATAATACCAGCGGCCAGTATGCATTTAAAAGTCTTATGTTTTGTAATATTTTTGATTGCTCATTGAGTTTAGTATTAAATTTCTGTAAATTTAACTCATAATTGTTAATTTTCAGTATTTTCATCTAAACTAAGCTGTAATTTTCATTCATTAATTTTTGTAATAAAGGTATGCTTATAAGTAAATTTTGTAATGTAAGATACTGTAACGTAAGTTACCCAGCTAAAAGTTCCCATAAAATTCAATTTTTAAAATAAAATTTTAAATTTATGAAAATTAATTCCTAAATATTATAAGAAACTGATAAATTATACTTCACACAAGAAAACAGTTGTAATAGAGCAGAAATTTGCCTTAGAACCAATTTTCATATTATGCCATTCCCTTTTTGTGTAACGTAAGTTACTGCCTTATTTTTGACTGCTAAATTTTGTATAAAATTTAAGTGCATCGAATATTTTTGCATTTTAATTTTGCTTTTGACTGTCATTTTCACTGAATGCTTTCGTACAAGGTTTTTATAACAATATTTGTCTGTACTAAGGAGCTAACTGCATAAGAGTTGGTCGAAATGTAACGTAAGTTACCGTGGAATTGCCCATATATATAAATGAATGTTGGTAAATGTGTGTGTTCCCTAAGATCTTAGAAACTATCCGGGAGATTTGGCTGAACTTTTTACCGTTTGTTCCTTTTGGTACTGGGAAGGTTTAGAGACCAGTTTCAACAAAATCCGATGGGTAGTTATTTTTTTATTTCAATTTTAGACCTGATTCTGTCTTTGTAATTTCAATTTAAGACTTCATTTTCGAAGGCTTTCATCAATCCAATCGAATATTTAGTGTATCAACTCAACTCTCTGACAGATAGTTTGAATGGCTTGCTACTGTAAATTTGGCGATCTTTTAAATTGCGCCAAGATCCCTCAATAATGGAAGTTTTTCCAATAACTATCTCAAGTATAAAGGATAAAAAAGGTATTTGATTAACAGATTAATCTTTTTAAAAAACAAATGAGATTCAGTTTCATATTTCGGAACTCCTTTAGATTTGTAGAGGCTTAGATGTCATGCATTATTTTCCAGACGAACACTATTTTGTTCTTTAATTGCTGTTTTCAATCAAATTATGTTACTATTTTCTCGCCAAACATCCAATCAATAGTTCGTTTTCATATCCATGCTATTTGCTATGATATACCGCAATGTTGAAAATTATTTTAACGCCTTACGGAATGGTGTACATTTAGCGCCAAATATAATATTCAAATTGATTTTAGATTGCCAAAAAGTAATCATACATTATCAGCTTCATAGAGAATACCTCAACATTTGGCGACAATTTCTCTTTCACAAAATAGCTACCAAATTGGCGACTTTTTAAATATCGCCCAGAACCTTCAATAATTGAAATTTTCCAAGGCGTGTTGCTATGCAACTATTTTTGTTTTCGAGAGCTATGCAACTATTTTTGTTTTTGAGAGTAGAAAAAATTGTTTGTGTGTAAACACAGTGCTTTTTTTTTCTTTTTTTCTTTTTTTGAAGGAGCAATTGATGGTCTACTTTTTTGGAATGTCCAGTGCATTTTTAGAACGTAATTGTAAATGTGTAAATGTCTCATTGTTATTGTTTACCGTGCTTTTTTTTTTTTTTGAATTTAGAAGAGCGATGGATGGTCTACCTTTTGGATTGTCCAGTGCATTTTTGCAACGTAATTGTAAATGTGTACATTTCTCTTTATTTTTGTTCACCGTGCTTTTTTTATAACTTTAAAGTAGCTATTTGTGGTCCAGTCATTCTATTGTAAATATGTCACTTTCATTTTATTACTATTCACTGCTCTCTCTCTCTCTCCTTTTTAACTAATTTAAAAGAGCTATTCATGGTCCAGTCACATTATACATTTTATGTGTCTCTACATTTTATTTTCAAAACGAAGATCTCTTTTCACGATTTGTGAAGAGCTTCTTCGTCTTGATGTGTAAATAAAATTCCGATCTAAAATCAAATTATGTGTAAAGTTTTTCACTGTTCAGTATTTTTTAATTTTTATAAAAATAATTGGTGGTCTATTTGTAGATTGTTCAATGCGTAATTTCAACTTTGCTTGATTTAGAATTTTTAAAATCTTTCATGCCTATTTTCAACAACGCTTTTTAGATTTTTACATCCAAAACACCATGAGGAGACGAAATATACATCTAGGCAGAACAACGTCTGCCGGGTTCTGCTAGTAAATAAATAAAAATAATAATAAATAAATAAATAAATAAAAATAATAAATAAATAAATAAAAAATGTATAAAAAAATAAACACACACAAATGCAGAGCTGTAGTTGGGAAGGGGGAGGGGAAGAACGCAGTGTTCTCCAAAACTCTTAGTTAATTTTACGACACTAAAGCAAATTTAATGTAAATTGGTTTCAAACCACTTAAAAATGTCTACATATGGACTGATACAGCCACTGTAGAAGTGAAACGAGCACACAAATTTCCAGATTTATAAACTCCGATAGAGTAGAGAGTAAAATAAAATTACCATAATGGGTAAAATCCTACTTTAGGGTCCGGGTTTGGCGATTTTTTTCAGACTGCAGCTTAAGGTTGCAATCATTTAGCTTAAAATCGCCAAACAATCCAATCATCCAATGATAATTCTGTGGTTGCCAGATTTAATAATTTATCGCCGGACCTTAAACTAGGATTCATCCCCATAATGAGTGACAAATAAAAAATAAGGAATGAAAAGAAATAGAACATTCGTTTCTGAATATTTCTCTGTCTATCACATAAGACAGTAGAAGTGTAGAAAAGGAAGAACGCATTGTTGTGCATAGTTAAAAATGAAACTTCCGATGTTGGAACTGATAACAATAACGGATGTTTCAAGAAAGCGCATAGTTTCGTTACCATATAGTTACAGAAGATAAATATTTGCATGTTCGACAAAGCTACCCCTGTGGCCTCGGAAATATACATTTTCTAAGATTTTAAACAAATTAAATCAGAATAAATTTTTTGACACAAAATAGTTTTTGCAGTTTTGAAGATACATAGTGAAACTTTATAACAGTTATGGTCACAAAATAAGTGAATGAAATGGGTGTGGTTGCGGGGAGGGTTAAAAAGTTTTTTTAAGCAGTTGTTACTAAATTGCAAGTTTTTTCTTAACTTGGGGCTACAAGAAAAATGAGTGGCAGCCATAACTGCAAAATAGTGCTCTGGGTAAAGCTATTTCGTTTCTTAAATAAATATTTAAGCAATGCGGATCTTTTTTTTCTGGGAGAAAACCTCTGTACACACACACATTATTTGTCTATGTATGTAATCTGGCAGTGAATTCGTAAATTTTCTAGAACCGGAAACCTCAAAGAAATTGGCGAGACCTAACGAAGCACCTATCCCGGTACCTAGGTTTTAAGATATATTTCTAGTCTTAGAATAGAGTGTTAGGGCCGTATTTAAAGGGTGGGTTTTTAGAGTTTAAACCCCCCCCCCCTCCGAAAGGTTTCAAAACTATTCCAAAAAATAATTTTTATACACTTTTTTTGCTGACATTTTTCTTTCTATTTTACATTTCAGTTTCTTATTTGTATTTCAATTTCATTAAAAACTTAAATTTGAAAAATGAAACTACCATTATTGAACACAATTACAAACTAAATTTATTTTACAAACTAAATGTTTTATCTGCAGTATTTATTTTTATTGTAGTTGTTGCAAACATTTCTTACAGAACAGCACACCTTTTCCTTCGAAGTTTTATTAACTGTAACAAAATACCAAAATTCTTTACATTTGAAAGTGCTTAGCTCTATGTTCAACACATTTTATCACACAAGTGTCTTAAAATAGAAATTTTAGAAGTACTACTTTGAATGCGCGTAAATGCACAAACGCGCCTATTCTTTTAACCCATTTATGCCCAGTAGCCTAAAAGCGGGACGCTTGTTAGCTACTGCATAAAAAAAACCTGTAATGAGTATATCATTTTACTCTAAAGCTGTTTTTCACAAGTGAAATAGTCCTTCTTCTTGAGAAAACCAGTTAGAGCCACTATTTGGACATCAGAGTTTATTTATTGACAGCTATTTTCAGACAAATCAGTCAAGCAACGATCCAGCATGGGTAGCCGCAGAAAGTAAGTTTTTTTTTTTTTTTGCAAACTGTTTTTTCATAAAATTAAACTATTTTAAAATGATTTGCTTAAAATTGATCAGAGATGCCTTCTGTAATGCTACTTTGCAAAAGAAAAGTCAAGTAAGGTCGTATTTTGCTCACTTATCTGCAAAATATCCCATAAACAGGACGTTAAATAACTTAATAAATATGGCAACGGCGACTATTTTAAGCCTAAAATGTATGTAAACCATTCTAAGTAAGAGTTTTAAGCAGATAAAAATTGAACAAAATTGTAAAAAAAAAAACTTGGGAATAAATGGATTAAGTGATTAAAAGACATCGGATATTGAACAGAGGCTAAGTTATGCAGCGTGCACGTCAGATTTTTTTTCTTCTTTGAAAAGGTACATTATTTTTAAAATTACATTTAATTATGTTAATGCCCTGTAAGCATCTACTGTAACAAAGAGCAACAGAATAAAAACTATTAAATAAAATTTGCCGTTTATACAGATTTCACTCGAAAAATGTGTTTGGTTAAACCCTCCCTGAAACAAAAGTCTACTTACCGTCCAGTACAGCATGATAATATATATATATATATATATATATATATATATATATATATATATATATATATATATATATATATATATATACTGTCGGTCCCGCTTAATCGGGTAACGGATAAACGAATTCCCCGCTTATACGAATAAAATATCCTGGAAACAAATATTTCCGATGCCATAGATGCAATGTTAGAAATCCCCACTTAAACAAATACCCTGCTTAATCGAATAACATTTTTTGCAACCGACAGTATTCGTTTAAGCGGGGCCGACAAAATCCCGATAAGACTGCTATGAAACTCGAGGAGCGTCTGTTTTTGCCACAGCTTTGTCTGCAACGATGATTTCGGCTTCAAGATTCAGAATCTCAAGCTATAACATAGGGGCGAGTGGTACTGAATGGGACTTCGGGTTACAGACCACGACTAGTTTCTGTAAATGTACTGTGAATTTGTTTTAAATGTTTGTTTCCAATTGGTAGCAGGAGTGATCAAAGCGATTCGGATAGTCGAAGTTCGGATAATTGGAGTTCTACGGTGCTTTTTAAACTTTTAATGTTTTAAGAAAGTTAAACTCTTTATATCCGTATTTTTTATTTTCATACTTTAAATGGCCGCAAAAAGGAATAAAACGAAAATAAGATTATTGAGTTCCTGGATTCTCTAAAGGAAGTTTTTTTTTACATAAAAAATAAATTGTTCCAAATACTTAGATTTCGTTGAGATAAAACTTGAAAAAACGTACTTAAAAGTATATATATAGCTCAAAATGAGGTTCAACGATCTATTGCAGCTACAGGATCCTGGAATCTTCAGAAATCCGTAGACCGATAAGAACAGTTACCATGGGAACATCCTCATTAGAGCAGTTGAAACTGTTTCAAAATAGGAGAAATGGATATGCTTAAAAAACTCATCTAATGTTTCCTAGGAGAAATTTAAAAGCTGAAGTTGAAAGCACAAGGACGAAGTATACAGAATGAAAATAGTTTAAATTAAACACACTTTTAAATTGTCTATAGAATACCAGGTATATAATACATCATTTGTTATTGGATGAAAGTTTGAACATAGAAACATGATGGCTCTGTTTACTTACTTGACTTTGGATTAGCCCTTAAGCTTAATCTTTTCCAGTTCACTATACCCTGTGTAACGAAGGAGGCGGCTGAAAGTGAAATTAATTTCCCCTTCTCCACACTTTTCCCGTTATGGTTGTCATAGTTACGGTGCTGTGGACTTTTTTCTCACTTAGCTTTTCCAACAATGGCTAAATGCAAACGATTAAAATTGTTTTGTGCGTAAACTATTATTCAATCAACGTTAATAGAATAATATTTGTATATATATATAACGGATACTTATGATGGCAGATTGGCAGGTCTTGCTAAAACAAACTATTTAGCACTAGATTTGTTAGAAATAACTGAGATATGAGGACATAAATAAAAGCGTAAGCCTAATTCGATAAACATAAAGTAATGGAATGCCTCAACAGCAGTGTGTAAAAAAACAAAGAGTGAAACTGTTGTCATTTCGTGCGGTTTCCATGGAGACGACACAAAATTTCTAAACTTGATACGCCTATTTTAAAGTAACCGAGTACAGTCAAAGTTCTGACGCAGAGTTGTCATTCTTAGAAGTCCACGAGGAAGGCAATTCACGTCTACGAAAATAGACATTTGGAAAAAAAAAAAAAAAATCTCGATCGCGCCATTCATTCCACGGAATAGCCGCCATCCTGTCCTGCACGGGACGCTCATGTATTTCATTTAAAAGTAATGATTTTAAAGGGTAATGAACGAAATTTTGTTGAATAAGAAATCAAACAAGAAGTTCTGTCAAGAACTAAACGAGCCTACTTTCCCGTACATCGACATCGGCATTCTAGCATCTGATCATTATTCTCTTGATTATCTAAGACTAAAAATTATGTCAAACATACCTTTTTAGCACTTGAAGCTGATTTCTAAAAGCAAAATATACCCCTCTCATCAGGTGAAATAGACACATAAAAAGTAAATAAATGAATAAATAAAGTTTTGTCGCACCTTTTAAAGAATGTAACTGTTACAGTTCTTCCGTAGAAAAATTCCTCAATTGTTTTCAAAAAAAAAAAATTAAAAGTACAAAGTACATCAAAACACATTTTATCAAAGAAAGAAAAAAAAAAGAAAAAAAAAACTCGTCCGTTGATAAAATGTCTCGAATTTCACTTTTAATCCGTTGCCAGTTGTTAAATATAAGTAAAGAATAAAATGCCCTCGTGAATGAAACATTTTTGTTACAAAAAAATCGTCTGCCAAAAATAATAATAATAATAAATTCAATAAAACAAATGAATAAATAAACAAAAAATCGTCTGCACAGTCAGTCATTTTTTTTCGAACTGTTTACTCAAAAGTTATTAGGGGTGACAGCTTGCTTGAGCGGTTCAATGTTGAACGAAAAATTGTTCAAATCGGAAATGTAAATACGGGAATGAAGTATCCTTGAAAAGTTCTTTCCAACAAAAAAAAGTTTGTTCAAATCGGACTGTTCATTAAAAAGTTAGTATCGCGGGACCGGTTGTTTGAACGGCTCAAATTTGAACCAAAAATTGTTCAAATCAAAAATTCAAATATAGGAATGAGCTGTACTCGCCGAGATCTTTCCAACAAAAAAAAGTTCGTCCAAATCGGAATGTTCATTCAAAAGTTATTAGGGGGGGGGACAGACAGACAGACCGACAGACCGACACACAAATTCCCCATCTCAATACCCTACTTTCAAATTTTTAATTTTTCGATATTCATTTTACCTCTTTATTTTTTTAACTTGGCGATATTTTTTGGACTTGGCGATATTTTTTAGATGCATTAAGCTACTTTTAATACTTTTTTCGTCTTTCTTTTATTTTTAACGGGAAAGTAGGCTAAAAACGGTGTGGGATTTTTCGGACAAAAAACTTTGATCATTACCTTATAAAACTACAGTGAACTCTCACTTATACACCGCCTCATTTATGCGCCTTTTTCCCTTATACGACGATTTTTAGTGGTCCCAGCACATTCCATAGTAAAATAATGATAACTTCATTCGTTTATGCGTCGCTCTAAAGATAAATATTTCACTTATGCGCCGAATTTTCGAAAAATGTAAACAATGAAATTTATTTTCTTGAAAAATGAGCATGTTTCTTCACTTTCATCTTTAATCCTTCTCTTTTATTGCTCACGGAAGGCATTTTTTCCACATTAACTAGATTCCGGAGACGGACAATTATATATTATGGATCGTTTTAAAAGGACTAGTTTGTGACTAGGTATGGTACAATTTTTGTTTTCTCGTTTATCATTGTAGTTACGTTACAGTGATTGCCAAACCGTAGTAATATGACCATTTTCTATAGAAACATTCTTATTCATGCTCTCGTTCGAACTTATGTAGCATTTTAGACTTTTAAATAGGCTTGTTCACCTGCGTCTCTCTCACTTATTAGCCTTTTTATGTTGGTCCCTTGGGCCGGCGCATAAGTGAGAGTTCACTGTACTACTTTTAATAAAATATGTGAGCGGCACAAGCGGGCAAAATAGTGGCGTTTTTGTGGAATCTCCTTTTAATGGAATAATAGCAATCATAACAATAAACACAGTAGCAAATACTGGTACTGATAATAGTTAAGAACTGTACAATGATAAATACTGGTGCAACTAATAGCGAAAGCGAAACAAGAACAAATACTGATGTAATTTTTATTAAATGTCGTTTCACTTCTACACTGAGAAAAATGAACTTTTGTTTTTACAATATAATACTGGCAGCCGAAATTCCAATTTAAAACCGTAAAATTCACAGTAATAAACTGTAAAACTAGCAGTTTCTTACTGTAAAGTGAGAAATTTTACAGTTAATTGCCGTAAAATTTAGCTGTATTATACTGTAAAAACAACAGTATAGTACTAGCAACATAGTTTCCAGTTTAAAACTGTAAAAAGCACTGTAATAAACTGTTAAATTAGTAATTTTACAGTTTATTACTATAAAATTAGCTATATCATACTGTAAAAACCGCATTCATTTTTTACAGTGTAGGCTATTTTTCTGCTATTGAAAAAGGAGTTCCTTGCAACCCTGAAACACTGTCTGCGTTTCTAATTAATGTGTGTAACTTTAGTGTTTCTATGAAACTTTTAACCGACGCGACGCGACGCTACGTTTAAAAGTGGAAATAATAGTTTTATTGGTAGTACAGCTACAACTCTGAAGTTTTGAACACAAATTTGAGTTTTTCAAAAATATGGAAACAACATCACGGTTAAAACGCAACTTTTGTTTTCGCAGAACTACTGACGTTTTCTTTGCTTTCTTTTCCTTTTTTTTTTTACCACTCTCCAAATACTCCAGAAACAATATTTACTTTTTTCTATTCTTAAACCTTTCTATTTGCTTACATAAGAAGTGAGAAAAGTTCTTCGCACTTTTTATTGTTTACTCGTCTTTCTTATCTTTTCAGTCGTCGATAATTTGCAGATGTTTTCTTCGGCTAAATTTGTTTAGATGGTTAAAAGTTCTTTTCTGTATTGTGAGGAAAGTTTTAATCAAAAGAGTTTTTTTTTCCGTCTTTAAATGAAATGTGACATTTCGTTAAAAGTTGGTTGCCTTTTTCCACTTATCTCTTTTTTGGTAGTTCATAATTCAGCCTGGAGATGCAAATAAATGCTCTTTTTGAATTTTTCCGAGAGGATTAATGCTCTTTTTATTTTTGTTATGCAGAAAAGAGGAAGAGGGAGTATTGATTATTCTTAATTATCCAAATCAGTCTTTTAAACGGTGCTACTCAAAATGAAAGCTAGTGCTAGAAGCACAAATGTGATGTCTTTTCATTTAAAATCTAAAACGCCATTTTATTCGGTACAAGTTAGAACAAAATGAATCAGGGGCGTAACCAGACTTTTGTTTTAGGGAGGCTTTTACTAAACACGTTTGTTGAGAAATCTATATGATTTTCAAATTTGATTTCGTTCATATACGCTATTAATTTTTGTTAGAATAGATTACTGGAATAAAAGATGGCATAAGGGCACTGACATGAACAAATGTACAAAATAATGTATGCTTCAATTAAGAATTAAAAACTGATGCGTGCACTACATGATTCAACGTACGGTCATTAAATTTTCCATGTGTTTTTCATAACTCTTTCAATGCGAAAGAAGAGAGCTTATGGACAAAAAGATACATGATGAGAGACTTTTCACCCCTTAGCTCACTTCTTTTGCATTTAAAAGGGCATTCATTATGCGCCGAAACCCGTGTACATAATAATCTGCAAGTCTTGTGCAATAAAATGTTTTGATTTTTTATTTTACTTTTCTACATAAAAATATTAATTTATTTAAAATTTGTTGGAGTTCAAAAAATACATTTATTCTCGCTAAATAAATATTGAAATACTGTCGTCCCCGCTTAATCGGGTAACAGATAAACGAATACCCCGCTTACATGAATAAAAAATCCCGGAACCGATGCCATAGATGCAATGCTAAAGATCCCCGCTTAATCAAATACCTCGCTTTATCGAATAATATTTCTTGGAACCGACAGTATTCGTTTAAGCGGGGCCGACAGTATGCACAAAATCATTGAAACTACATCTTAGAGTGCATATGCATACCCAAGGGAGATCATGATCAGGCCTTTAGTTATGGCTTTTCCTTGAAACTTCCAAAACTGCTTTTCGACTGCTTCAGTTTCAAAAAAAAAAAAAAAAAAGCAGATAGAGAGCTTCAGAACTCCTATTTGTACTTAAATATTACACATTTAATACCCTTCCCTCCTTCTAGTGCCATCGCTGTATTTTCATATGGCATTTCTTTGAATGTCAATCTACTCCGGCATATTTTGGGTGCAAGGCTTATGTTAGAAATCTCCTTGTGCTAGTTGTTTTTTTATTGGGTCTTATTTTCCGAGAAACGCAATATAAAATAAAGAACATATTTTAATGATGTTTTTATTAATGTTTGAACCATCTAGGTTGGCGAAACTTTCACACATTGTGCCACTTATCTGCTGACCCTTAAAGTGTCCGGTAGAGAGAATTCTCCATCCGAAGAATTAACAAACTTGAAATGAGACGAATTTGAAAAGCAATAAAAATGCACTTCTTTTGTTATATTTAAATGAAATGGTTCGTTAAAAGTAGCAAAATGAAAATATCACTGCATAAAAGATAAAATATTCTGAAAAGAAAAATAAAGGCTCATGTAACTACTCACTAATGTTAACCTAGCTCAAAACGTTCAGAAACAGGAATTTCAAGGACAAAAATAGTGTAAATTACATGTAATTGGTGGAATAAATGAATCAACGAGTAGAGTTAGTTTTTCCTCTTTCAAGGTGAACTCTGTAATTTTATCTTTATCGATGAAGATTAGTAAATCTGGAAAAGGTATATTTTGAGCTAATACATTGTTTTAAAAAAAAGGTTTCGTGCACCTATCTTATTACATGCTTTAAATTCTTCCGTTTTGTCTGTTTTTCTTTATTTTTATGGAGTTTATTTATTTTATTCGATAGAAAACTAACAATGAATTTTCTGGGAAATATATATATTTCGAAAACAGTTTTGTTATTAAGAGGCAGTTTCTATAAAGAACCGGGTAGAAATGGGGTGTCACGATAGACACCATTTTTCCTTTTGATAACATTTTAATGATGGATTCTTCTAAAGAATTTGAAATACAAATACTTTTTCTTTTTAACAATTAGAAAAAATGCATTAATTATTGATTCAAAACCTCAATTTAATGCTCTTTCTTACCACAAAACTCACTTAAAATTAGTTCACATACCTTTTGCGTTGCGGCCAGGGGCGGACTGGCTCTAAAATTTTTGTGTGGAAAAAAAAATATTGCCGGCCCCCTACCCAAGAAAGCATTGTTCCCAGCCCGAAAATTTCTAACGAGTTAAAAAAAACAAAAAAAAAAAAAAAAAGAGAGAGAAAAAAGTTGTGGGTTTTTTGAAAATCCGCACTTAAAAATGTAATTTGTTTATAACTGAATAAAAAACCTATTTAAATCAAGAATAAGATATATGCCTATGATCTGTAATATTAAACCACTTAAAAAAATTCAATTGTTCTTATCAAAATCCTCGCTTGAAATTGTATTGAACTTATGCAAACTAATGAAAATTTTCACTTAAGCCAAACGTAATGCATATGTTTAAAATGTGAATACATTATGCATCACAAATTAGAAGTTTTCGGAAGAATTGGATGTGTGTGAGCTTGAATTGCTCTGCAAAGAAAAAAAATCTGGTATGGACCCCACACTACTTCCTTTTACGTGTAAATTTCTTAGTAGTTGCCTTAAGTGTTAAAAAAAGTGCTTGGAGTGAGCAAGGTAACAATTCAAATATTTACTCCCCTAATCTGCCACGAAACAATGCAAAAAATATTTTGCAATGGTTAATTTTCTAAATATTGCTGATTTTAATATCATTCAGTGAATTTTTCGCAAAATATCGCCAATAGCGCCAAGTTGAACCCAAATTCAAAAAATATTTTTTTCGCCAAATTTGTCGCCAACTTGGCGATATGTCGCCAAGTTGGCGTCAAACACTTGGCGACCAAAAGCTTGGCGACATATAACCAAGTGATCGCGCCAATTCATATCACTTGAGTCTGCATTAAAATTAACACTGATTTACCCCAAAAAAGGGGTAAAACACCCCCTTGGGAACATTCAAATGCAACCACAAGGGGAGGTGCACAACTAGACCATCCTCAGAGCCTACATACCAAGCTAGAAGCTTCTACGGCATATAGTTTTTGAGTTATGCGACCCACATACGCACACACGTACATACAGACGTCACGAGAAAACTCGTCGTAATTAACTTGGGGGTGGTTGAAAAAAAAATTTCGGCTGCTTATATGTTGGTAGGTACATATGCACGTGCTGACAGGTCAAAAAAACTAAGGAATTTTCATTCGGGGGTGAGCAAAATCAAAATTTAGACTCAAATTTGAGTGATTTTTTTTCGCGATCACAATACTTCCTTTACTACGTAAAAGGAAGTAAAAATGTTTTGAGGAGCAGTCATTATTTCATAACAACATTTTAAAAATGCACAGAAATACTCCAAACAAAAAAAGTCGCAATTTCTCTCGGTGAAACCCATGATGGCTAAATACAAATGTACTAGACGGTCGCTTATGACGTACAACCAAAAAAACCGGGAAAAAATGACTGTTTTGACTTCATTGTATGAGTATCATTTGCTTGCTTGAAAATCATATGACAAAAAATATTTTTCAAAGAAATTATAGTCTGAATTAAGCGCTTTAATGACACAAATTGAACAAAATTAATGAATACAAAATCCTATTTTTAAAAAGTTACTCGAAGATAAACTAAAAATGATAAAAATTACAGTGTTACTCTACAAGGACCTGTCCAGATTTTTCATACAAGACCTTTTAATTTCATAAAACTGAAAAATCTAAAGAACTTTATGAATTTGAAATAGTGCTTAATCATATTATTGGCCATTTTTTCCGGAATTTGGAAATATGCTATTTTTCTCAAATTTACACATTGTATGTATCACTTTGAAATTGAATAATCATAAAAAAAGTTTAAGATGAAAAGGTTTAAAAGAAATGTACGTTTCGATACTAGTTGCAAATACCAAGGAATGCTACTTGTAATTTAAAAACAAATCTGGAAATACTGAATTTCAGGCTCGGAAATTTTAGATTTGCTTTTTAAATTGTAAAATAAAAATATAACTAAAACTAGATCAGCTATTTTCCACTAAAATAAACAAAAGAACATCAAAGCATTATCAAAGCAAAAGAACATCAAAGCAAGTATTTCTAGTAGATAGAAAAATATTATTAACTTTCCAACTACTGATGGAGATAAGAGCATGGGCGCCCATAAGGGGGGGCAAGGGGGGGGCTCGAGCCCCCCCCCCCTTGGAAATTAGTACTTTTTTTGCTTTTAGTAATATTTATTCGGAAAATTTTTTTTTCATCCATTAATATTGCCAAATTATCCATTAATATATCCATTAATATTCCCATTAAAATTGCCAAATTTTAACCCTACACTGCATGGTGTTGCCAATTGGCTACATGGACAATTTGTCCTCCTTATGAATAGCAGAGTGTAGTCATAAGGCAACTCAATGCATAAAAAGCAAGTATTAGTTATATTTAAAGCAATTATCACCATTTACCCTCCATACATGGCAGCACTGGTCTGTTACATGCTCTTAAATGAATCCATATGGATAGCTTTTAAAATCACTCAAACTACCATGTTTTGAAATTATTTTTTACAATGAAATATTTTTCTTCGTCTTTTAAAAAAATAACATGAATAAAATAAACATTTATCTTTCGTTTAAGATGCGTTTTACATCAAAATAATTATTTGGAAAAAATCTAGGACATAATACACGTCTGTAGCCATTTGGCAACATTATGCAGTAAGCATCCAGAGAACACTTCGATTCATCTCTATAGTTCATGAAGTATGAGCTTTGTTTATGTTTCGCGCTAGCTTCTTTCTCTTTTTGGAGGGTATAATATAATCATGCGGACCCAAAAGTGGTACTTTCGGCTATTCTACCGTTCATAAGACCTCGCAATTATCAATGCTTAGTTGATGTTCAACAGAGTGAACAAACAAAAAATCAATAGGGAAAAGCCTTTAAAACGTGCTCATTTTAGATTTCAGTTAGCATAAACGTTGTGCTTACACGGACAAGTAAAGTCATTAATAATTTTAAAATATAGTTTTGAAAAAAAACTAAAAAATACGCTTTTACATTGGAATGCGCTGTGATCATCACGGGTTTCCCTCTGATTTTCAAAACTACTGAATATCCGCACTTAAGTTTACATGTACTTATAATACATCAATATGCAATACAGTTTAGCCTTTAGTATTAAAAATAATATTAAATATATTACTTTTATATTTGCAAAGAACGTAAATTTTATCTTTTATTCAGAGTTACATACATACATACAAACAAACCCACGTGTGAAATTAATAAAAGTGTATTAAAAAGAGACCATTAGCTACAGAGGAACTAGTTACAAACCAAAAAAAAAAGAGAAAAGAAGGAAAGCTTGCGCGAGAGAGCCTCCAAAAGACATCAGATTTGACAGAATTGATCATCGAAAAGTACAAGTACATATAAAAAATAATGTAAAATGTCAAAATGTAAAGGATTACAAGAGTACAGTGCACCAAATGTTCAATTCCTCTATTTTCTTTACAAAAAAGAACTAATTTCAAGACTATCATTTACAATCATTTTTATCTGTTGAATGCATGGTGTAGCCATTTGGCAACAAAACTATTTTTAATTAGAAAGGGGTGAAAATTTAGAGTTAAATTTTTTTAAACATTTTTCCATGCTTTCTTATTACATTGACAAACACATATATTTTTTTCTACGAAAAATAAAAAATCATGCAGTGTAGGGTTAATAACTCTAATCTGCACTGAAATCACTTTCAGAATTATAACATTGCGTCTCTTCCTACGTTCTTTTATAGAAAAACAAAGGCAGACTCGTGGCTCAACCGACGCCACATTTGAATGAGAAACTCCCCCATGTCTGCGGACTAGCGATTAAGATAAAGAGTGGCCTGATCCGAGGATGGCAAGACTACTTCGTATTTTTTGACGTTTTGAATTTGGAAAAAAAGAAAACTCTTTGTCTGTTTTACATTACAAAACATTTCGGGCTGTTCTAGAGTCTTTGAAAATCATTAAATATATTTTTGAAACTCCTTAAAAAGTGCTTCAATTATATTTCTTATCAATTATTACTATGAATTAACTGAATGGCCAGAATATTACAATTCCGTTAATCATTTTTTAAATCTCTACACTATTTCTTTTAAAGGGTTTTATGCGTGTTATACTATTAAGTGCTGTTTCTGTCGGTGAGTTGGGAAACTGATCAAAAACTACTATGTAACTATACTGAAAATACATGTAAGCAAATGATGATGTGTTCATCTTTTCTCCTCCCTCGTTCTTCCTTTTTTTGTTGATTAATGTAAATTGTTTGTTAAATTACAAAAAAAAAAAAAAAATGATTGATCTTACGTTGCAAAAGAATGCAGAACATTTATAAATTTTTTGTTTGCCTGGTTTCCAAAATATTTTTAAAGCCCCAATTGCCCCATACAGGGGCTCAAAAAGCAGAATTTGAAAACTTTTTTTTCAAAAATTTACCCGGGGGAGAAACCCCCGGACCCCACAAAATTACAAATATTCTACCCCACTTAAGAGTTCATTGCATCTCTCTTTCGATACCCCTTTCCCGATGAAGGTCAGTCACAACAATTAACAACAAAAGATAATAAACAATAAAACACATACAAGAAACAGCATGGGGGGGGGGAATCAGTAAGAAAAAGACTCATAACACACAAAAATGAGAGTGTTTGGTCATCAATGTGCGAAATGTTCCCTCCCCCAAAAAAATTTCTGGATACGACCTCGCGGCGCACATACATGCATTATCTGTAAGCGGTCAAAATGTGTTTAGTAATCTCAATAACACTTACGTCAGAGTAAATTACAAAAAAATATATCTTAGCGAGTCTAGTACTTTCATATTCTTAGTAAATCAAAGAAACACACACACACACACACACATATATATCTTTTAACTGTAAACTATGTGGAAAATATCTGAGCCCCCCCCCCCTTAAAATTTCGAATATGGGCGCCCATGGATAAGAGCTGTCTAAAGCGATACGTTAACAATTTAAAGTTTTTAATTAAATGTTGCAAACGGTTAGTTTTGGAGAATTTTGTAAAGATTACGCCCGGCAGCAAATGAAAAATACTGTGGACAAAGAGTTTGTTTATAATAAAATACTTGTCAGGGAAAAGAAGTGGTACTTACAATAATATTACTTCGCAAATGCTATTTTGATTATAAAATATTTTTTCAAAGGTCCGTAAAATAACTATAATTTCTTCTAACCAAATCTTAGCTTATTTTTAATGAAAAGTAATTTATAAAAAATGAAAAATAAATTTTATTAATGCATCAATCATTCAAATACTTCAATTCAATTTTTTAAAATTATTATAAAATAACACTTCAAAAGCTTTTGAATTTTGACTTTAAATTCTATGAAATTTGTTTTTCACGTACAGCATTTAAGAAACACATCAAATTAAACTGCATATAATTCCCTTTTAAATAAACTATTAAACAGTTCTGTTGCCATAAACGTAGCGTCGGGGGTGGAGGGGATACAGGGGCTTACCCAACCCCAATTTGCCGATCACTTTATCTTTGAAACCTGAAGATGTCTAAAATCTGAATAAAAATCGTAGTAAAAATATCGTTTACAGTTATTTTCATTTATTTTATCTTGTTGTACCCATATGCCTGGGGGAGAGGGGGACTGGGGGAATACAGACCCTCTGTCAAAAATGTTCTGGTGCCAAACTTTTCCAAAACTGGAACAAAAATCATCAGGAAAATTATTTCCGTTTATGGTTATCCTCTAGCCAGTGGCGTGCATATGTTTGAATTTTGGAGGGGGCCGAAGTAACCAAGCAGAGCCAAGCTTATTTCAGACTTTCGTTTGGGAAAGGGTGGTGGTTCGGGAACCCTCAACTGGAAATGTTTTAAAATTGATGTTCTGAAAACCCATTTTAGGCTATCTTTAATGACGAAAAGAAAAAAGTATGGATTCAGAAGCTGCTTTTGTGACATTGAAGTTTTAAATTCGCAATGCGCTATACACTGAAGTGACAAAAGTCATGGGATACCTCTTAATATCGTGTCGGCCCTCCTTTTGCCCGGCGAAGTGCAACAACTCGACGTGGCATGGACTCAACAAGTCGTTGGAAGTCTTCTGCAGGAATATTGAGCCATGCTGTCTCGATAGACGTCCATAATTGTGAAAGCGTTGATGGGGCAGGATTTTGGGCACGAACAGACCTCTCGATGGTGTCCCATAAATGCTCAATGGGATTCATGTCGGGCGATCTAGGTGGCCAAATCATTCGTTGGAATTGTCCAGAATTTTCTTCAAACCAATTGCGAACAGTTGTGACCCGGTGACATGGCGCATTGTCATCCATAAAAATCCCATCGTTGTTTGGGTACATGAAGTCCATGAATGGCTGCAAGTGATCTCCAAGTAGCTGCACATAAGCATTTCCAGTCAATGTTCGGTCCAGTCGCACTAGAAGACCAAGTCCATGCCATGAAAAAACAGCCCACACCATTACGGAGCCACCACCAGCTTGAACAGTGCCTTGCTGACAGTTTGGGTCCATGGCTTCGTGGGGTCTGCGCCACACTCGAACCCTACCATCGGCTCTTACCAGCTGAAATCGTGACTCATCGGACCAGGCCACGGTTTTCCATTCATCTAGGGACCAACCGATATGCTCACGTGCCCACGAGAGTCGCTGCAAGCGATGTCGTTCTGTCAGTAAAGGCACTCGAGTCGGTCTTCTGCTGGAATAGCCCAAGAAATCCAAATTTCTCCGCACAGTTCTAGCAGACACGTCCATTGTACGTCCCACATTGATTTCTACGGTGATTTGACGCAGTGTTGCTTGTCTGTTAGAATTTACGACTCTTTGCAGACGTCGCCGGTCTCGATCTTTAAGTGCAGGCGGTCGACCACTGCGCTGTCCATGGTGGGATGTTATGCCTGAAATTTCATACTCTCGGCACACTCTTGACACAGTGGATCTGGGAATGTTGAATTCTCTAACGATTTCCGAAATGGCATGACCCATGCGTCTAGCTCCAACTAACATTCCGCGTTCAAAGTCTGTTAATTCACGTCGTGCGGTCATCATCACGTTAAAACCTCTTCACATGAATAACTTGAACAGAAATGAAAGCTCTGTAAAAGCACTGCGCATTTATACCTGTTCTATGCGATGCTACTGCCATCTGAAAATTTGCATATTGCTATCCCATGACTTTTGTAACTTCAGTGTAATTCGTTGAAAGAAATCGAGAGAGTAGGGCGCTCTCTCTCAAAACATTTTCGAAATTTGAGTGATAGAAAGGTGTTTGAAGGCTCTCCCGGAAATTTTTTGGCATTGAGGCTCGTAACTGCAATTTTAAGTTGTCTTTGTTGATGCTTAGCCAAAAGGGAAGAAATTCGGCACCTTTCCTTTTTGAAAACACATTTTAAAATTATTTCGGGACAATTTTCCTTGATTTTGGGAGCCTGGGTCCCACCCATATATACGCCCTTGCCTCTAGCGCAGCCAGAATTACCATCTGGAAGGTTTTTTTTGATCAAAACAGTCCTTACGATTGCCATTAATATTAAATGTTAGGTCTCGCCCCTTTCCTGGCGGCACTATATTTTATCTTGAGCGTCTCCATGTTTGTTGCTCTGCTAAAACAATAATTTAAACAAGTATGGAATCATAAAACGGTGGGCATGTATAGGGATTGGGTGTAATCCCAACTATTTTATATGGACCTTTTTATGGTATAAATTTTGAAATTCTATGTAACTGCTTACTGCGCTAGAAAATAATTTTAACTTGAAAATACTATTTTCATAAAATATGGCTCGTTGTAAGAGAGAGAGAGGGAGAGAGAGAGAGAGAGAGAGAGAGCAGAAATACAAAACAATTACGCGACTGTATCATGCGTCATGTAATGCAATGAAAAACGTAAATATTTATTTTAACTTACTTCAAAAAGATTTTTGTCGCTGTTGATGCAAAACAGATGTAATTCCATTAAACAGTCAAGTACGATGAATAACGAAGGACTCGCTCTGTTTCTTCAAGAGAAAATCGAACGGATTGCTAAACTAGCCTAATTGGTTGAAAAAGCCGTGGGACTATCCATTGCTTAAAAAGTGGCGGGAAGCACAACAAGCAAGAAAGAAGAAAAGAAAAAAAAAACTATTTAGCTGGCGTTTCTCATTGTTACTTAAGAATCCCAATACGTCCTTTTCTTCGAATGGCGCCTTTTTTTTATTTCAAGCTTTTTCCCAGACAGCCTCAGACAGCCATAAAAAAAGGTCCCCACCCCCAATATAACGCTTCTCCCTAGAAATCCCCGAAGCATCAATTCCGAGCAGAGATAGCAAGAGACCTGAAGGCCCATTTTGGCCGAAGACCCCACAAAGCCATTGTTTCCCTCCCTTTTACTTTGTGAGTTGGGTCAGAAAAGTTTAACCGCTGCGCTAGAAGAGGTTCTGAGTAATCAGTGTCCCCCCCCCTCAAGAAAGAAACAGTTCTAGCTGTGATCCCAAACGGCCGGCCCTGTGAGAACCTAGAAGGATGGTGAAAGCGGCCGGCCCAACTTTTTTTTCGAAATATTTTTTTTTGATTAAAAAATAAATAAATATAGAAAGAAAACGGCCCAGAGTAGATGCAGCCCATGTGGAATTTTCCACATCTTCCACATGGCCAGTCCGCCCCTGGTTGCGGCGCACCCACAATATAATCAGTAGTGACTTCA
Source organism: Uloborus plumipes (assembly GCA_038373865.1). Classification (NCBI taxonomy): domain Eukaryota; kingdom Metazoa; phylum Arthropoda; class Arachnida; order Araneae; family Uloboridae; genus Uloborus; species Uloborus plumipes. The sequence continues at coordinate 119,012 of JAXGGA010000271.1, forward strand.
TTAAAAGAAGAGCCCATGTTTAAGCTTTATCTATACACTGGTAACTTCATTTACAAAAAGCAACCAATGAAGATGGCATCACAAATGTTTTGCGCGTATTGTAGCACGTGAGAGTACATCAGTTTCAGTAGTGTTACAAAAAACCTTAATTTTGTTCAATGCTTTTTTTTCTTGAGTTGTTTTTTGGGTTGTGCCGTATATTAAATACTGTAATAAAATAACGCAATATAATCATCTTGTAAAAGAATCGTTTTAAAGAATCATCGATGGTTGATCATTCGAATGAAAGACTCGATCAAGCGATCATCCGGGTATTACTTGAGAATTGAAAATTGCTAATGAAATCTCTCGAAAGCATCATTTGATGATAAAAGATTCAATTATTAAATCTGTAATAGTGATGCCCTGAAGTCGAAACGTTGTAGTTGAGATCTCAAATACTCTTAAAAAATCGAGTTATTTTTCTATAGTTATTCGCAGGACCGTGCAGGGAGGTTTTTAAGCCATTAATGCCTTGCGTCCCTTTTTAGGGACGGTCCAAAAAAGGGTCTGAATCTCCCCAAAATGAACATTTCAACCAAATAATAGTGTTCAATTAGTACCTTGGTATTGTTTCAATTCGTTATTAACAGATTGCAGCATATAACCCTAGTAAAGTGTCTTCTGTAGCAGTTTTAATATGATGTTTATCAAAAATGACATCTTTCACAATCTCAAGAAAAAAAGCTAAGTTTTCAAAGTTATTCCCAGCTTCCCAGTTTATGTTAATTGCTGATTTTATTTCTTCTTATAAAATGTCTTTTTAAATATTATATCGTACGCAGAAAAAAAATTTATTAAAAAATGTATGTACCGTCTGGGGTCTATCGTAACTTTTAAGGGACGATTTTTCTTTAATTAATAAAATTTTTTTTACATTATATTTTTTTATTATTTTTCCTGTCCATTAAACACTGTTTGTAACCAGTATACAAAATATCTTTGGAAAAAAAAGCGTCAGGCATTAATGAGTTAAGATTTAAATCTGCTACGAAGTTTTTCAAAACTACTCAAAAAATCTTTTCAATATTTTTTTTCTCAAATAATATTAATGTTGTTGTTTTCAACTTCATACCAAAAAAATGAAATTATTGTTACTGAAAAATTATACAAACTCTTATTGCATCTGTATCTTTTTTTTTTCAGAAACATCAGTTGTTTCATTAGCCACTGCTGCGAAACATTCTGCAGCAATTACATTTTTGACAGTTTTTTATTTATTGGCATTTTCAAAAACATATGTTAAATGATTTTGTAGATTTGCACATTGTACTTTTGCTAAAGTAGACTTAGGACGTTCTTTATTACCGAAAGTATCCTAAACCTTAATAAAATTCGAAATTTTCCATCGTTGGCATTGATCATATAGATTTCTCAAGAACTGTATTTGAAAAAACTCTCAATGCACGAAATAAAAGTCTATTATGGCTCTGGTCCTTCGATTACGATTACCACTCGTATCCAGGCACTCGTATTCTTGAGAATTGAATGAATACCTTTGTACTGAACAATTAAACCGGTATAATCAACGAAATAACGCACAAAATTTGCAAGAATCTGCAGAACCGTGTTTCGGGGCCACAAAAGAGCCCCTTTTTCAATGCAATGAAGTGCGAGCTTTAGGATGAAAAGACATCCAAGAAAAGATTTACTTGGATGACTTTTTATCATAAATCTGACACTTCAATGCATTGAAAAAGGGGCTCCTTGTGGCCCCGAAACACGTTTCGGCAGATTCTTGCAAATTTTGTGCGTTATTTCGTTGATTGTACCGATTTAATTGTTCAGCACAAAGGTGTCGGCACAAAATTGTGCAGCAATCGGTTCAATTCTCATGAATAGAGTGTCTGGATACGAGTGATAATCGTAATCGAATGACAAGAGCCATAACAAGACTTTTATTTCCTATTTTATTATTTCTATTTGACTCTATTCATGATTATCAATGTTACCGAGTCCCTTGCTTGACAACTCATCCTAAAGCTTAATCTAAATCAGACAAATAATAAATTGCGGATGCAAAAATGTTTTCTTACTTATCGAAATCGAGCAAATAAATGCTTCTTCCTCGTGTATAAACGGGCTCTAAAGATATCGTAAGCAGATAATGAACATCTGGCTGCCAGAACATAAAGAAGGTGTGGTAAACAGCGAGGGAGAAATACATCACTGATTGTTATCTATTCTTTTCTCTTTAAATGAATAAGGCTTCTTGAAAAGGTTTAAGAAGTGTACTGAGAATTCGGACTCAAATTTTGTGCTCTTACAATTCTAATCTTAGATGTATTTTGCTGATTTTTAGGTATTTTGGCTTCATTGGCTGGTTAAGAAATAAGTATAAAACGTGAGGGCACAGTAAACGCCTTTAAGGTTAGTTTGACCTTAATCAAAGGTTAGGCTAAGCCTAGGGTTTATCTTCGCCACAGAGATTGCAAACAGGATACTTGCTCATATCTTGATGCATAAAATAATTTTGAAGGTTACAAATATATTAATAGTCTTAAAATCGATTCTAAATCAATTATCAAGGTAATTCAAAAATAAAAAGAAAAACATATTTCTTAGAAGGTTATTAATACAGGAGATGGAAAGTTTTTGGTCAGGTTCCTACATTGGGGAGGCTAGGGGTACTCAACAATAGGGCTCAGAAAAAAAAGATAAATTAAAACACACATATTTCTAATTTAAAAAAACTGGATGTGGGCTTGCAGCACAATTTGGAAAAAGGGCTCTGTAATAAAAGTTGGGTCCATGGTTTTGGAGATAATATGAGGAAATACGCAGTGAACACCTTCCAAAGCTATTTTTGACTTATTCACTCAAGGTTATGTAAATATAATGCTTTTTACGCCTTAGAAGTTGTGAGCAGGAGTCGTACTCTTATCTTGATGCATAACAAAAAAAGCATTTAAGGATTACAAATACAGGTATTAATGGCCTCCAAGAAGCAATTTTTAATTAATTAGAAATCGGTTACATAAACTATTAATAAATTTAATATATACGATCAAAGAAGAAGATTCTTAATAAAAAAATTGTCGGTTTTTAAAGTAAAACAATAATTACATAATAATTGTTTTTAAAGGTTATTTTAACCTTAATCAATTATGGTATCTTTCTACGTATATTTTCCCCTATAGATATCAAACAGGATTAATAGGTGCATCTTCTTGGATAAACAAAGTAAAATTTAAAGTTGGAAGTATTAATGATCTATAAAAAGCTGCTTGAAATTAACTATCAAACGAGTAGCGAAAAATGAAACATTATTGAACATTGTTTAATGAAAAAAGTGGACAGAATTTAAGATAAGACACTTTTTAAGTAATAAAGAGTAATAAAGAACTATGAGTTAAATACAATGGGTAATCTTCAATATACATTGCTGGCCACCCAAACTGCAACACCAAGAAAGACGAGAGATATCACAACAAAATTTATTTTGTCGCTTTTACGTTGACCAAGTATCAAATGATTAAATTTATAGACTTCTGTGAAATGTCGTTAATGCCAAAATCAGTAGCCAGAGTAGCCTCCATTGTTGCACATCACCGCTGCCACACGCCTCGGAATTGACTCAAAAAGACTTTGGATGTGTTCTCGGGGTACAGCAGACCAAGCAGTTTCCATATGTTGCCAAAGTTGATCTGTTGCAGCAGCTGGGGATACAATATAGATCAATCGTTGAGCAACCATGAACCATTTGTTTTCTGTCGGCGAAACAACCGGAGAGCCAGCCGGCCAGGGAAGCAACTCAATCTGGCGATTGATGAAGAACCCTTGGACAATGCAAGCCACGTGTGGTCGTGCATTATCCTGTTGAAATATGGCTGTGGGTAAGCCCTTAAGGTAAGGAAAAGCAACTGGCTCCAACACCTCGGAGAAAAAACTCTGGCTGTTTAAAGTTCCGGCAATGTGTACTAGAGGAGTTCGAGAATGATATCCAATACCGCCCCATACCGTAATACCCTATGCAGGACCAGTGTGGCGGTGCATAACGCAGCTGTTCAGCATCATCTCTCCACGGTGTCTCCAGACTCGAATCCGACCATCGTCGGACCATCGTGGTGTTGCAGACTGAAGCGTGACTCATCGGTAAAGACAATTTCATTCCATTCTGCCATCCACATCCTTTTATCATCACACCATTGCCGACGGAGACGTCTGTGGTTCTGCGTCAAGATTAGAAGAAGCAATGGACGTCTTGCATACAGTACAGTCGAATCTGCTGTAAACGGGGTCGAATGGTATGCACAGACACTGGATGATGCATTACAGACGGAATGTGCTGTACTATGGTTCGTGATGTGACTGAGCGATCCGTCTCTACTACTGTCATCACATGAAATGGTGCTCTAAGGAGGATGTGATTCACCATGTCAGTCTGGCGTACCCTAATGCATCCAACGATCACATTACAGTTGTTTGATTTCGTCCAACACGAGTGCCGATTTCGATGAAAGATAAGCCATAATCTCGGTAGGCCACTATCCTTCCTCTGTGGGACTCGGATACTTGATCAAAAGATGATCGGTGTTTCCTAAGATGCATTATTAACCGTTTGTTTTTTTGTAAAAACCACAAGAAAAACACAAATGTTCAACTTAAAATCCCCCAAATCTCCAAGCCTTAAATACCTTTCAAGGTGGCACCACAGGCGCTCGTGATGTGCGTCTGCGCTTAAATCCTATAGTCATTAGCCTATCTCACCTCCGCTAATGCATGTTGTAAATTTCATGTAGTTTGAACGCCTTCAAGGTGCTGCATTTACGGTGACCAGCAGTGTAATAAAAGATATTTGCTAAAATTCTAATGCATCTCACTAAAAGAAAACTGCGTGAGTAAACGTAAAATATAATATGCACAACATTTGTAGTACATAAGTACAGGAAAATGATACTACTAAAGGATTTTTTCTTTAAATTAAAAATGAATAAATTAGTAAATAAATAAAATAAAAGAAAGGATGCGATAACAATGCAGGCCCTCATATACTCGAGCAAGAAGCTATACTTATAAATTATCTTTATTCATATTTATACATCAATCTGCTCAATAACATTCTGTTCGTCTACAAACTTCTACGCCAGTAATGCAAGGTAATCCTAATCGAATTGGTGCTAATGCATGTGGGAAAGAAACAAGAAGTTCTGTCAAGAACTAAACGAGCCTACTTTCCCGTACATCGACATCGGCATTCTCGCATCTGATCATTATTCTCTTGATTATCTGAGACTTAAAATTATGTCAAACGTACCTTTTTAGCACTTAGAGCTGATTTCGAAAAGCAAAATATACCCCTTTCATCAGATGAAATAGACACGTAAAAAGTAATTAACGAATAAATAAAGCTTTGTCGCACCTTTTAAAGAGTGTAACTGTTACAGTTCCTCTGTAGAAAAAATCCTCCATCGTTTTCAAAAAAATAATAATAATAATAATAAAAATAAAATAAATAAATAAATAAAAGTACAAAGAGCATCAAAATACATTTTGTCAAAGAAAGAAAAAAAAAACTCGTCCGTTAATAAAATGTCTCGAATTTCACTTTTAATCTGTTGCCAGTTGTTAAATATAAATAAAGAATAAAATGTTCTCGTGAATGAAAAATTTTTGTTACAAAAAAAAAAACATCGTCTGCCAAATAACAATAATAATAATAATAAATAAAACAAAACAAATGAATAAATAAACAAAAAATCGTCTACACAGTCAGTAATTTTTTTTCTGGGCCTGCATTTCCGCCATGTTTGCGGAGTCGGAGTCGGAATCAGAGTCCTCACAGAAGATTACTCAGAAAAGTACGTTACAAGCATTCTTTATCAAAACCATTTTCTTACAAAGTTAGTTTGAAGGAAATCCGACTTTAAGTTCAGGATCAACATTCAACTTAAATTCCCCGTAGACGCTAATGTTAATTTTTTTTTCTGAACGGTTCAATATTGAACAAAAAATGGTTCAAATCAAAAAGCGAAAGATGGGAATGTATGGGAAAGCCTCTCCGAGATCTTTCAAACAAAAAAAAGTTTATTCCATTCGGACGGTTCACTCAAAAGTTATTAGGTGGGGAAAGGTTGCTTGAACGGTTCAATGTTGAACGAAAAAGTGTTCAAATTGAAAATTTAAATACGGTAATGAAGTATCCTTGCTGAGATCCTTCGAACAAAAAAAAGTTTATTTAAATCGGACTGTTCACTCAAAAGATATTAGGGGTGACAGCTTGATTGAGCGGTTCAATGTTGAACGAAAAATTGTTCAAAACGAAAATGTAGATAAGGGAATGAAGTATCCTTGAAAAGATCTTTCGAACAAAAAAAAGTTTGTTCAAATCGGATTGTTCACTCAAAAGTTAGCATCGCGGGACCGGTTGTTTGAACGGTTCAAAGTTGAACCAAAAATTGTCCAAATCGAAAAATCAAATATGGGAATGAGCTGCACTCGCTGAGATCTTTCGAACAAAAAAAAATTTATTCCATTCGGACGTTTCACTCAAAAGTTATTAGGTGGAGAAAGGTTGCTTAAACGGTTCAATGTTGAACCAAAAGTGTTCAAATTGAAAATTTAAATACGGTAATAAAGTATCCTTGCCGAGATGCTTCAAACAAAAAAAAAGTTTGTTTAAATCGGACTGTTCATTCAAAAGTTATTAGGGGTGACAGCTTGATTGAGCGGTTCAATGTTGAACGAAAAATTGTTCAAATCGGAAATGTAAATACGGGAATGAAGTACCCTTGAAAAGTTCTTTCCAACAAAAAAAAGTTTGTTCAAATCGGACTGTTCATTAAAAAGTTAGTATCGCGGGATCGGTTTTTTGAACGGCTCAAAGTTGAACCAAAAATTGTTCAAATCAAAAAATCAAATATGGGAATGAGCTGTACTCGCCGAGATCTTTCCAACAAAAAAAAGTTTGTCCAAATCGGAATGTTCATTCAAAAGTTATTAGGGGGGGACAGACAGACCGACCGACAGACCGACCGACCGACCGACCGACCGACGCACAAATTCCCCATCTCAATACCCTACTTTCAAATTTTTAATTTTTCGATATTCATTTTACCTTTTTATTTTTTTAACTTGGCAATATTTTTTGGACTTGGCGATATTTTTTTAACTTGGCGATATTTTTTGGACTTGGCGATATTTTTTAGATGCATTAAGCTACTTTTAATACTTTTTTCGTCTTTCTTTTATTTTTAACGGGAAAGTAGGCTAAAAAGAAAAGTTGTTGGCTCGGAATAATAACAGATGAATCAATATATTGTAACTAATATAAGAATGGCATACTTTCTTCGAATAGCTGCAATATACATTATATTATTGTAGCTTAATTTTACGGTGTTGGCCCTCATATGCAAAAATATATAGTATATTATTGTGGCGTAATTTTACGGCGCGCATCGTTTAAATAAGATTGTGTTTTTAAAAATAAATTACGGCTGTTTTGAATTTGTAATTCAAGTTTTTCTAAATAAGTACTTCGAACTTTAGAAAGAAACACCATTTTACAAACCTCTTCTTTTTTTTTTAACAAAGCGCGGCTCGTTCTCCATATATATATATATATATATATATATATATATATATATATATATATATATATATATATATATATATATATATATATATATATATACTAGCAGTACCCGCACAGCGATGCCCGTGCGAAAAATGTAAAGAAAGTCAACTGAATAAATATAAATTCACTCCACCCTCTTAAGTAAAATTATTATATTTTTTAATTCAAATGTGCACCACGACCTTTTAAAATATATTTATGACACTTTTAATGCCATTTCAGTTTGTAGTGCTCAATGCGAGGATTATTTTAGTTTTAAAGACTTTTTTCTTCTTTTCGTGTGTGTGTGACGAACTTATTTATTTTTAGCGAAATTCTTACGTTCCAATGGAACTTTTGACACAACTGTAGAGCCAAGATTTTCGAAAACTCTCAACGACCACAGCAATATTGCCCTTGAAATTTAATATAATTCACCGATTTAACCGTAATTTCAATGTAAAATTGGTCGCCAAATCTAAATTTATTAACATAGGGAACCGATTGTATCAGGTAGATCAGCCACATTCATTTTTCCATGATTTTAATGTGAACATTAAAAGGAAAGAAATATAATGTCTTTCGTACCATCGCTTTGAAGTGATTACAATCTAACAGTGATCCTCAAATAATCAAGATTTCACGGGCCGGGAAGTTTGGAAAATTTCCCGATTGTTGCCAAAATTTACGACGCCAAATATGAAAAGTAACTGAATAGCGGTGTTACAGAAAATGTCAGAATGGAACTATTATTATTAAAAATTTAGTGATGGCGGCATTAAATACATGTTTTAAACATGCAATAAAATACTCTTTAGACTGCAAACAACTACTGTTCCTTCCCAGACAGTTTTCTTTTTCTTTGATTTGGAGAAAGTAGTGTTTCACTGGCTGGGAGGTTTGGTAAATTTCCTGATTGTCGCCAAACTTTACAACGCCAAATGCGAAGAGGAACTGAATAGCCATCCCTAAATTTTTAACAATAATAGTTCCATTGTGACATTTTCGGTAACACCGAATTTTGAGGAAGTCAACTTAATAAATTTAAATTCACTTTAACCCCTCTGAAGAAAAATTATTATATTCTTTAGTTCAAATGCGCTCCACAACATTTTAAATTCCACTTAAAGTCATGTTAAAGCTTAAATCAATTCGCCAAATAAATATAAGAGACAGAAAGTTAAGTAAGTAACGGGAGATATTAATTAATCAAATTGAATAAATTTTCAAGGCTTAAATCTATACGCAAATTTAAATCACAAAGTAACTTCAGGGACAAAAGAGCAGCTGATTAGGAAAATGGCTCTAGTGTTTTAGTTCTGCGTACAGAGTTAGGCCTTGAAAATTGATTAAATTTGATTAATTAATATCTCCTGTCCTAATTAACGGACAGAAACGTGCTAAAACTTTTCTTTTTCAGAAAAAAAAAACCCTTTCCAACAATATGTAATGTTTTTGGGGTGTGGGAAGGTTTTCTCCCCTCAATTATGGCGGATACACCAAAAATTAGACTAAATAATTAATTTAAAAATAACTAATTCGAAATTAAAAATTTGGCCTTCGAGGTGCACGAGGGCGGGGTACGTTCGAATTTTTGAGCCAAGTTTCAGGTCTGTAGGTGCTGTGGGGATTTCTGGCCAGCTGTTACAAACGAACAAACACCGTCATCTTTATATATGGGTCTATTCCATGTCAAGTGATCCAACGTTTTTTACCTTACATTTTTGCATTTCTTTCAAATTTGGCTCATCAATTGTACCCCTTTAGGTAATCAAAAATCTCAATTTTTGGATTTTATCTCTATTATTTTTTTATTTATGAGACTTTGAACTTTGGAAAAACCCTCGTTTTTCCATGGATAAGGGAACGTAAAAGAGACCATAACTTGGCACCAAATATAGATACAACGATTTGGTAAATAGCATTTTAAAGTACGTTAGTTGCCGCTTAATCTGATATGCAACATGATTAATTTGATAAAAATTTTCTTTTTCAAAAAATGAAATTTAAATTTCAAATTTAAATTTCTCGAAAAACGTATAATAAATTTTCTTGAAAAAATTCTCAAAAATTCTTGTGTATTTTATCTATGTTTGTACAAATTTTTAGATTGGGATCTCAATGGGATCATATTTTTTTGAATTTTTGAATAAAACTGTATAGGAAAAAAAGGATATTTTTTTCGATTCTATTTATTTAAATACTAAGTTCTCTTGCTTGTGATGGTCTAAAAATTAGTAAACAAACATGAATATGTTTAAAGTGAGCTAGCATGAGCTTATAGATTTGTCAGGTTCACTCCCTCCCCCCTTCCTCCCCCGCACAACCACTCTTTTTTAATTCAAAACTAGAGATGGAACGAAGCTTCGGCCGGGCCGAAGCTTCGGCCAATTTGACCAATTTGCCGAAGCTTCGGTCGGGCCGAAGCATGAGTTGTGATTCGGCCGCTTCGGCCTGAAATTTATGCAGCGAATGAAAGACAAGTAAAAAAAAATGCATGATAGGGTAAGTGCTCCAGTAGTGGGCCAGTCTCCAGTAGTCGGCCACAATGACATAAAACTCCTCATAAATAGTAGTACATTTTTAATTCAAAATCAGATATGACGCATTCACACATTCATGTACTTATCCTCAATCATCAATCAGTGGCAGTTAAGTTTCGGGTACTTTTTCTTGAATTAGTAATGAGTCATTTCATTTTGAATGGTGTGCCCATCATCCAAGATTGCGATTCTGCTTATTTTTCAGGTAAGTTGATTCTGTGGCCGACTACTGGAGCATTTACTAGTGTTGACAACAGCTTGGATTTTAACATTTTTTTTTTTTTTAATTTCTGAAACAAGTAGATGATTCACTATCAGAAAGGTTCATCCTTGTAAAGTTTTACTTGTTTTTGTTACTGTATTGATAGCTGAAAGTTCTAGGTTAGCCAAGATCAACAAAAGATCTCTTAAATAGTCGACTACTGGTGCTTTTACCCTACTATTTTTTCGAATTCACCAAAAACTGAAGCATTTTGCATTAAGGGGTTACAGTACCTCAAAAATGACCAAAAGACCAAAAAATTTTTTATTGCTTATTTCAAATGTAAGAGTTATTTAAAACACTCAGAAAAAAACAGCATTGTTCTAGCTGAATTATTTAAAAAGTTATGAGTGACTTTAGGGCATGCATGCTATGTGTTCTAATGGAAAAGCCAAACTTTAAAGTGCTTTTTCTCGGTGATCAGTTTTTAGTGTTTCTATGTTACTAGAAATGCTAAGGAATTTTTTCTATCAAAGATATAACTTTAAAGCAATATTTGTTGCACTCAGGATCATATATTTAATAAAACTGTGCATTGAATAAGCGTTTTATACATTACAAAAATTTTTAGAGCTTGTTAAACCTCGAAGAACAAAATTTTCTAAGAATTTTTTACATAAAAGGTCACAAAATATTTTCTAATCAAAATATAAGAAAATGAATGCACAGATTTGTTGAGGTAATCCTTGTGATCATTTCGCAAAAAGAAATTTTGAAATTAGTGCAGAAACAAAAAAGCCTTAGGGTTTTAAAAAAACTGAAATTTTCTTACATTTTTCAAATTTTCAAAAAAAGTTTTCAAAATTTTTGATGTTTGAAAATAAATTATTGATTTTTAAACAAGTGCAGAAACAAATATTTCAAAGAATTAACTTTTTCACTTAAATTAAAGAAATTTGTTAGAAAGGTACTGTAACCCCTTAAGAATATTAAGATAAATATATAACACAGCGTAAATAGTAGTAGATTGGGTAGTTCTATGGTATAATACATGATCATATCAGTTTTTTTTATTATAAAACATCAACTGAATTGCAGACTGAGCTTTTCATGTTCCAAGTAGAGCTTCCTACTACTAATTTGTAAAACAAAAATAGTAATGTCGTCTTTTCTTGTACTAGCAGTATAAAGCAATACAAAACAAGAAAACTTTGAAAAAGTGAAATTAATTTAAGAATGACTCAGTAAGCTGAAAATGTTGTGTAATACTACGAACATTAAAATAAAAACAACCAAAATAAAAATAAACTTTAATTAATGAAATCAATTTAAGAATGCCACAATAAGCTGAAAATATTGTGCAACGCTAAGAATATTAAAACATATGGAGAAAAGTATAAAACTCTACGCATTTATTATGCATTTAATCCAAAAACTTCAATATGTGCGCCAGCCGAAGCTTCGGCCGAAGCTTCGGCCATTAGTTGGCCGAAGCTTCGGTATTCGGCGCTTCGGCCAAATGCCGCTTCGTTCCATCTCTATTCAAAACTGTTCAAAATGTTTAAAAAAAAAAAAACTCTTTGATACAAAATGAATAGTAAACTTATTTAAAGTTGGTAAATGAGTTTCCTTATAACTAGACGAAGTATCCCCCTCCTCCACCCAAATATACCATTAACGCTGTACTATTATGACGTCTAACCTGGGGATTGAATTGACTATTATTTTTCCTTTAGGTAAGTGAGCTAGCAATAACTTGTACATTGGTCAGCTCCCCCTCCCTTCCTTCCTGACCCAACCATTTTCCCCCAAAACTGTTTAAAATGCTAAAAAAAGCTTCTTTGATACAAAATGAACAGTAAACTTATTTAAAGTTGGTAAATGGGCTTCCTTATAACAAGGCAAAGTGCAACCCTTCCCCCACCCAAATATACCATTAACACTATACTAATATGACGTCTCACCTGGGGATTGATTTGAGGATTATTTTCCCACTAGGTATATATTGTTTTTCAGACGAAGTGTTTCGTTTTCAATCCGAACTTCATAAAGTGTACTTCCCTTCAATATCTGAATTTAAACTTATGGTTCATTTCATCCCCTCCCACAGCACCAATCTTCAATTTTGAAGGGAGGAAATAAATGGGTCGCCCCAAGATCATAGAAAACAGCAAAATAGCACTGTTTCCCCTTGTTCTCATAATGTTTTCCCACACAAAACTAAAAAGAAATCAAAGTGTCACGTTATATGTCAGTCCCCATCACTGCCTTTCCTTCTGCCAAAGCTCATGAGCTAATAGGAAAGAGTAACAAACAGAACAAGCTGAAACACTACCAGACATCAGTAGAGACTAAGGCTTTGAAATGGGGTTAGACGGGATGATAAAAAAAAAATAAAAGTTTGGAGTGGGAAGGTACTGTAAGGGGGGGGGGAGCAATCTGTAAAGAAGTGAGGTTGTGCTCAAAAAAGCAGTGTTTGTTTAATATATGTATATAGATATATCTTGCTGCATTACTTTCCTTTACAACAAAATGAAAAAGAACACAAACGATTAAAAAAATGAAATAACAGCTGCACACTAGATAATGTGGCAAGATAGTTATGGGGACACAGACATATGAAGATGAAATGAATCACAAAGTTAAATTTCAGATATTGAATGGAAGTACACTTTGAAGTTCGGATCGAAAAAGAAACACTTCGTCTGAAAAACAATATATATACCTAGGGTGAAAATAATCCTCAACTCAATCCCCAGGTTAGACGTCATATTAGTATAGTGTAAATGGTATATTTGGGTGGGGAGGGGGATACTTCGTCTAGCTATAAGGAAACCCATTTCCCCACTTTAAATAAGTTTACTATTCATTTTGTATCAAAGAGTTTTTGTTTTTTTTAAAACATTTTAAACAGTTTTGAATTAAAAAAGAGTGGTTGTGTGGGGGAGGAAGGGGTAGGGGGGTGAACCTGACAAATCTATAAGCTCATGCCAGCTCACTTTAAACATATTCATGTTTGCTTACTACTTTTTAGACCATCACGAGCAAGAGAACTTAGTATTTAAATAAATAGAATCTAAAAAATATCATTTTTTTCCTATACAGTTTTATTCAAAAATTCAAAACAATATGATCCCATTGAGATCCCAATCTAAAAATACACAAAAATTTTTGAGAATTTTTTCAAAAAAATTCATTAAATGTTTTTCGAGAAATTTAAATTTGAAATTTAAATTTCATTTTTTGAAAAAGAAAATTTTTATAAAATTAGTCATGTTGCATATCCAATTAAGCGGCAACTAACGTACTTTAAAATGCCATTTACCAAATCGTTCTATCTATATTTGGTGCCGAATTATGGTCCCTTTTATGTTCCCTTATCCATGGAAAAACGAGGGTTTTTCCAAAGTTCAAAGTCTCATAAATGAAAAAATAATAGAGATAAAAATCCAAAAATTGAGACTTTTGATTACCTCAAGGGGTACAATTGATGAGCCAAATGTGAAAGAAATACAAAAATGTAAGGTAAAATTCTTCTCTGATTTTGGATCACTTGACGTGGAATGACCCATATATAGATTTAAAAAATTTTTTTCTAATTCAAAAATCGAAAATCGGGCTTCGAGGTCTGGTGACCAGCCCCTTTGTGCTTCCGTGTAAAAAATTCCAGATCCCTGCGTGCGATAGATTTGTCTGGAGAGCTCGGTCAGACAAATGGACAGACAGACACATTACACTTGCTTTTATTATATATATATATATATATATATATATATATATATATATATATATTCATTCTGCAAATATTTTTCGTAAATTTTCGTAATTTATTTACGATTAATCAATCAATTGATTATTAAACTGTGTAGAAATAACTTTTGTAAACAGTTACATGAATTAATAAAATTTCAGCGGTGTAGAGAATCAATACAAAAAAGAAAATTTTACATTGGTTGTCAACATACAATGTATATATATTACGTATGATCGAAAATCATACCTAAACTGAAATTATTAATACTAACATCAATTCTGTGCCGTCATAAGAAAGTAAAAGTTGAAGTAAAAGTTGATTCCATGGAAAAAAGGTCGTCTGAAATCAATTTACAGAACATTGCACATTACAACAAAACCTAATTAAACTACCTTCACATTCGGTCAATTACAAACATTTTAAGGTAAAGAGGCGGTCGCGTGAAAAGGGGAAAGGAAAACGCTAAATAACAAGGAAAGACACAATTCTTTTCCTTGCTTACAAGGTTTTCACATTAATGAAAGAAGAAATCCTCCATTTGACTCGTCCAAAGCAATGGAATTCAATAGATTGACCTTTCAATGAGAATTAAAGACATTTGTTTCGAACTTTACTTACTTGTCGTGAGTTTGTACTAAATATAAACTAATAAAAGTGAAGCAACAAGTAAGATTACTTCCTGAGCTGATTACATTTTTTCTGTCACTAATACAGGACCTAATTGTTTAATCCAACTAATCAAGCATATTTTCAGTCTAATAAATCATTGTTCAATGATGCACAAATGGAAGGTTTTTTATTTATTTATTTTTGTTTATTTATTAGTAAACCCACGTAGCTGTTAATAACAAATTATTTGAAAAAAATAAAACACACATATAATTATTAAATATTATTATTATTATTGTAATAGAAAATTATGAAAATGTATGGTAGTTAAAGATTGTTTCAATATGTGTACGAATAAGTGTTGGAAAAATGGCAGCAAACAAGCATATAAAGTAACATTTTTGTCAGTTGAACAATTAAAAAGAAAAATGCAAGAAAAAGCTTTAAGCCCGATTAAGCCCCGCTTAATCGGGTAACGGATAAACGAATACCCCGCTTATATGAATAAAACATCACGGAATCGATGCCATAGATGCAATGTTAAAGATCCCTGCTTAATCAAAGACCCCGCTTTATTGAATAATCTTTCTTGGAACCGATAGTATTCATTTAAGCGGGGCCGACAGAAAATCTTTTTTCGGAGAGAATTAAGAACAGTAACAATAAATTGAAAGCGGTATTGTTTGGTTTTTGCATGCAACATAAAGTATTTTATTTTTCAATCGTTGCCCAAAACAAATATAAAACGAAATAGATGAGTAAAATAAAATAAATAGTAATAAAATAATAATCTGAAAAGAAATGTCATCAAAATAGAATATTTTTCTCTCAATTATCAAAGAAGCTTCTGTTTTGCACTAAAATTCCTATTAAATAAACTCTTTAGTACTTTTTATTTCTCCTTGTGATATAGAGTTTTTCTTTTCCGACATATTTTCTTTCTCCACGAATGACGTAACAGGTTATGTCATTTGTTCTTATTGCTTGTAAGAAACGCCCTATGCGAGCGGATTTTTATTTTAGTTAATGGTCAAATTTATTCTTTTGTCAGAGAAAAACCTTTGTTTTGTCATTGCTTTATTTTTCGGCCATAATTAACCTATGACAGAAAGAACTAATATATAGAGTTCTATTATAGTGAATTAAATTTTAGAGACATGATTATCGCAAGAGTGAATATTTAATGGTTATTAAAAATTAAACAGGTTTTTGAGCGAGTGTTTACTAAAAATAAAAGTATAAAAATGCAAAGAATATGAAAGGCAAAAGTAAAATAATCAAATTTTTATACTCTTTGAGAAAAGAATACACGGAAATAATTTTAACTGCATAAATATTAAATGAAGGAAGAATTAACGTTTCAAAAACATCAGCATCTGGAAAATTTGGAAAATAATACGACGGTAGAAACTCATTTTAAAATTTTAATAACAAAGAAAATGTGTTTTGTTTCAATTCAGTTTTATCGAAATGCGTAAAAAAATCCATACAAACAAAGCTAAGAATGTGTGTATGTTTCCTGTACAAATCCACAGTTTGAATTGGATCTCGACCAAATTTGGCAGGGAGGTCCTTTTCCACCCGGGAAGGATCGTAGGTGGGTTTTTAAAGTCAAAAAAGTTCCGAGTTTTAATTTAAGGATCCGAAAATGGAGTAAAACGGCTCTTCCTACCCGAAATAATTATCGGAACTTCTCGATTTTGGTCTCTTTGGAAAGATCGGGGAAAATACCTGTTAAGAAGATTTATTTATCCTTGGGTTTTGAAATTTCTAATCAATAACTTTGCTAGGAAAAAAGACCACAATCATTTTTAAGTTTGTTAAAATCAATTTTAAATTCAATAAATAAAAATCGTCTGCTTATGGGCTATTAATAATTAGCGAGAAAGAAATTGAAAGAGAAAAAGCTGAATATATATCTGTTGTCATTTTTTCCATGAGTGTGAACAAATAAAATTGAGGCTGCTCCTGTAAAGGGAAGATTTAAAACTTTTTCAACTTAATAATTTTATCTGATTGATTAATTTTTCGTTCTGTGTGCCGGCAAAATATTGACTTTAATCTAATCGGAACTTTTAGAAACGCGTCACGTGACATAACTTTTATTCTTAAGGAAGACCGTGCAAAGCCGGGCAACGCAGCTAGAAAATAAATAAAAATCAAACGCAACAATGAAAAAGAAATGTCCCTGCGAATTCTATAACCGAGCTGAATAGGTAAAGCACGTGTGTAAGCATTAAAAGGTTTCGAATCCCACAGCAACCTGAGTGCTTTTTCTGGCCGTTTTTGTCGTAAGGACCAAGACTTATGAACTGCTCTTTTAGATCAAGAAAATATCGTCGGATCAGATAACAGTAGGATATTTTACTGCTGTTTCGGGGACAAAGAAGTCTTTCAGTTGCTCTGAGGCGGCCATATATCTGAATACATATGGAATGAGAACCAAAAACCATTAAATTCAGGCAACATAGAAAATGATGGCTGCTATACTCTGATTACCTTTAGCGGTCTAGCAAGGGAGCTAAACCTTTTCTTGTAAGAGGGAAGAGTACGATATATGCTTCATATTGTTAAAAAAAAAAACTATAATAGTAAATTTGACTGCTATAACATAGGAAGCAATTTTCATTCGTGACAGATTTACTATTTGACAAGTTAAAAGTATGACAACTTTTATTCAAAATATATTTGCAACCCAAGGAGAAGAATTATGTGACAGTTTCAGCTATAGGCATTAATTTCGGTAAATTCGTGACTGAGCAAAGATTGTTTTATAATTTCGCCCAATCCAAATAAATGTATAACTCTGAGACTTGTAAGGGTGCCCTAAACTTATATTTTTAGAGAGGAACATTTTCAACTTTCCGGATAAAACTCTCGATTTTACTGAATGATGAAATACACACACACACACACACACACACACACACACACACACACACACACACACACACACACACACACACACACACACACACACACACACACACACACACACACACTCCAAACACACACACACACACACACACACTCCAAACACATACACACACACACGACGACGACGACACAACTAATGAGTTGAGACATAAGTATTATTTGATAATGGATAAAAAAGTGTAATACTGTCTCCGAATTTTCCAATAAAGTAATTATTTGGAAAGCCGCAGTGACCTTCTATGACCTCTTGCTGGAGCACCTTGGAGGCTTGCATTATTTAAGAGCAGTAATATACACTGCATTACAAAATTAAAAAAAAAAAACACACAAACACACAAGGTAGACAAAATAAATACATTACTTTATGACAGAAAAAAATGAAACTGAAGCAGTATTAAGTTATGAGTCTGATCAAAAATATCACTAAAAATACTTATGTTTTTAAAATGTCGATATAAATTATGTTGTTTATACGGAGTCTCTTCACATTCGGTCAAATCATGTGGGAACAACCACAAAAGTAAAACCATAGCTTAAAAAAATAGGGAACAAGCACATTTAGTTCTTTCCTGGTAATTTTTCTTTCGAGTAATAAGAAATTCATTTCCAAAAGTTAAACATCCTTTTGGCACCTTGTCATGAGATAAATATTGAGTTTTAAAATTACTGAAAGGTAAAAAAATGAATAATCAGGTTAATAACTTGATCTTACTCATAATTATATGAGTAATGCTTGCATTTTGATATGCGTTAAACTTACTTAGGCGCTAGTTTTCAAGATTTTTCGGATTCAAGATAAAAGAGTGAAAGAAAGAATATGCAAATGGAAATGCCATGTTTCAACCTTTTTTCCCCCTAAGAAAATGTCCACCTTTGATCATTTCCACTTCTGTAAGTGGGTGGAGGTTTTCTCGGATATAGAGGAAATTGGATTAGCTGGGTGGAGCTAGTTGGCACAGAAGATAAAACTCGAAAGCAGTTTTTATGTTTATGGTTTTCTAAAATATTTTTTTTTCTAAGTTCAGTGCTTTACCTAGAAAATGTTTCACTTGCTTTGTTGCTTTGAATTTTCTTCCTTCCTTTCTGTCTTTCTTTTTTTTTCCTTGATTGCTTTGGCGTTCAAAAGGTTAAAGTAAGTTTCTTTTTTTTTGCCTTTTCTTTGAGCAATTGAAGTTGCTTATGTTTTCACTTTTGACGTTAAGTCTTTTTTTTGCAGTTCAATAGTAATTCTACTGTTACATTTGTTCAAAACTTGGTTGCAATCGCGGAGTACAAAAACTTTAATTTGTGAGATACAAACTCAATTTTTATTTGATTATCTTTTTTTTTTTTTTGGTATTCCTTTTCATTTCTTTTTTTGAGAACACAAAAAAAGTGTGAAAAACAGCAAAACCTTGCACAAATTATATAATTAAGAAAAACTAACTGCAATTATTCCGTTACCCGATTAAAAAAATTTTTTTTGAAAGGGCGAGAGAATTGCTTTTCTTTCTTGATTTTTGACTCATTTTCTTTCTGAAAAAAAAACCCCGAAAAGATGGCCAGTCACTGTTTCGTTTTTGCTCCTGATGTCACAAGTGAACATATTGATTTTAGCAAAGCTACTACTTGAGGCAGCATTTTGGATCAAATTTTTCATTGTTGCAGAGCTCGGGTTACCAGAGAGCCAAAATAGTTGATGCGTTGGCTTGACTCTCATTTGTGTCGATATTCGAGACCTCGCTTTGTTTCAGAAATCGGACATTGAAAAAAAAATAAATAAATAAAATAAAATAAAAATAAAAATAAAGTGTTGAGAAAATGAAAGTAGTTTTTGGCCCTGTGTTTTTTTTTTTTTTTTTTTGCTTATTCTATAAATATCAGTCACTGATAGCAGCACTTTTGACAGAAAGAAAACACCCCCATTATACAAACATTTAACAAAACGTTTGAGATAAATGATTCATTTTCTTACTAAGCTCATATCAACGGCTCTGAAAAACCTCTTCAAATTGCATTGCTTCCAGTACATACAATACTGAACTTTCTTGCACTATTAAGCTTTAAAGCCATGACTTTCTAGGCTTAGCATAGCAAAAATGAATTTTTCAAAAGGTTTAAAATCACGATGAAAGCTGAAAGCAGTTGAGTGTTTAGCTCATGAAAACTTTCAGCAATTTTTTTTCATTTTCTGGAAAATTTATAAAGCATAAAATCGTTAAAGAGTCCTTAATTAAATTACTAAACAGTTCTTGATTACTCTGAACAAAAATGATAAAAAATGATGCACTCAAAAGCACTCGACACACGGAATAATTTTCATACGATGGATAATTAATTCATGTTTTCAAACTCAGTAAAATTAAAACATTTCAAGAGTTCAGTTTATTTCCTGAATTTTGATTACAGGAATAGGAGAGAGGTGTGACCTGCTTTTTATGAAAGTATTTTTCTGATATCTTAATGAAATTTCCAAGTGGTCACTATTTGCTAGCTTATGATGTCGGCATCTTTTTAGCTATCTTCTTAAGTTTAAATTAAACTTTCCCTTTCGATTAAGGATTTTTCAAGACTTTACTAAAGTGGTTCAAAAAGGAATTTAAAAGAGTTAAAATTACACACCCGTAAATATTTTTTATTTACTAATATATATTTTTATTTTAAATGAATGAATGCAAACAAATTGACCTTTGCGAAGCTTTCACGCTTGACAGTAGTCATTTAAATAATCGATTTTTCACGATAACTTTTCGAAAAACAGGACCTAAGTGAATTGTTATTTTTCGCCGATTGAAACGAAAATGAAATGATGCCTTACTTTTAGTTTTTCAAGCATCAAGAAGGAAAGAAAATCGCCTTTAAGGAGCATTATTCATTATTAAATACAGTGAACTCTCACTTATACACCGCCTTATTTATCCGCCTTTTTCACTTATACGACGATTTTCAGTGGTCTCAGCACATTCCATAGTAAAATAATGATAATTTCATTCGTTTATGCGTCGCTCTAAAGATAAATATTCCACTTATGCGCCGAAATTTTCGTAAAATGTAAACAATTTAATTTCTTTTTCTAAAAAATGAGCATGTTTCTTCACTTTCATCTTTAATCTTTCGCTTTTATTGCTCACGGAAGGCATTTCTCCTTATGAACTAGAGTTCGGAAAGGGGCGATTATCTATTATGGATCGTTTTAAAGGGACCAGTTTGTGATTAGGTATAATAAATTTTTGCTTTCTCCTTATCAATGTAGTTAGGTTTAGTTGCTGAACCATAGCAACATGACCATTTTCTACAGAAACATTCTTATTCATGCTCTCATTAGAACTTATGTTGCCTTTTAGACTTTTAAATATGCTTGTTCACTTATGCGTCTCGCTCACTTATGCGCCTTTTTCTGTTGTTTCCTTGGGCCGGCGCATAAGTGAGAGTTCACTGTAAACATTTTCTTTTCTGGTTTTAATGCAACAGTAGAACTATGGTTAGAAATCTTACAGTGAGTTTAGATACCTTTAATGGGCTGAAATAGCGGCACAGCTCAAAGAACCATTCAGTGAACTCTCGCTTATGCGCTGCGCCGGCCCAAGGGACCAACAGAAAAAGGCGCATAAGTGAGAGAGACGTAAAAGTGAGCAAGCCTATGTGAAGGACTAAAACGCTACGTAGGTTCTAGTGAGAGAGTGAATAAGAATGTTTCTATAGACATGGGATATATTACTACGGTTTGGCAATTACTGTAACGTAACTACAATGCTAAAGAGAAAACAAAAATTGTAGCATACCTAATTACAAACTGTTCCTTTTAAAACGATCCGTAATAGGTAATTTTCCCTCTCCAAACTCAAGTTCATGCGGAAAAAATACCTTCAGTGGGCAATAAAGGCGAAAGATTGAAGAGGACAGTGAAGAAAAATACTTATTTTTTTAAAGAATTAATTTTTTTAAACATTTTACAGAAAATTCGGCGCACAATAAAATATTTATCTTTAGAGCGACGCATAAACGAATGATACTGTCATTATTTTGCTATGGAATGTGCTGGGACCATTTAAAATCGTCGTATAAGTGAAAAAAGCGCATAAATGAGGCGGTGTATAAGTGAGAGTTCGCTGTATTTTGAGATAAGTGGGTTTAAGATTTTCATTGATAAAAGAAATGCATAAGAAATGCATTAGCTTGTTGCCGTCTATCAGCCCAACACTGAATTATGAGTTGTGCTAGTATTGCTTCTGAAAAGAAGATTGTATATTTTCATATTTTCACCTGTTCAACAATACCTGTGAAACAAAATGAAATGTTTTATCAAAATGCAAAATAACTCACAAAATAAATGCACCAAGACATTTAAAAACATTAAAGGTTCCATAAGGTTGAAATGCAAAATTAAAGAAAAAGGAGCAAACATGCCGGTGATGCACACGATATTCCCTTATTTCTGCCACGTTAGAAAGTAAACAATTTTCACGCTCCAGTATTCTTCTAATCTGCATCCTTACTACTATTTTACTGTTGAAATAATCCCAAGTAGCATCAACTCATCGGATTTTGCTCGGCCGATCATCGAACTCCTAGTAAACTGATCCCGTAACGCACGATGACATCGTTCCGATCAGTATCCGAGCACGGTTTTCGATGAGCTACTTTTCATCGGAAAGCGATATCCTTCCGATCAACGTTCCCGATGAAAATAAGCCGAGCATCCAAAATTGATCCTAAATTCATCGGCACGGGACTGCACTGCTCGTAAATTGCTCCAAATCTCATCGGATTTTGCTGCTCGGATTCTGTTTGGCCGATGAGACATATTGGAGCAATTTCCGATGAAAATTCATCGAATCCGATCATCGGCCGATGAAAATTTCATCGGGTTTCGATGAATGGCCGATCATCGGCCGATGAGATTACGCTGCTAGGGATGCCACGTATAGTTTTTCCTTCATTCAACTTGCCAGTGGAAAACAAACCAAAAACCGAAACATTCTACTTGAAAAAATGCTGTTATATAAGGCTCACCACATAATCCATAATCGTTTTAATATAAAAGACGCATGAAGGGCAAACTTTCCATTTTTTCTATGTTTCCGTAAAAAGTCATTTTCGCTGATAAATCTTTCAAATTATTAAAAAAAAAAAAAAAAATCACTGTCAAAGTGAACATGTTACGCAGAGTACATAATTATTTTAATGATTGATATCATTCTGTTAGATCACATATTTCTCAATAATGAGCTTAAAATTGAAATAAATTGCCACATTGGACTTAATTGAGTGTGAAGTGTTTGAATTTGGCGAACTGTATTTAATCATGCAAATTAGAACCCGTTTATTTTAACGGAACATTAATTCTCAAAATCAATTTGTATTGTATTTCGCAGAAGTAATGAACTAATTTTCAGAATCATTGTTGAATAATTGAATTATTTCGAAGCCTTTAAATAAATCCAAAAGAACCAATTTTCAATGCTAGATGGAGAGTTAGAAACACGATACATAAATATTTCGATTAAATTATTATTTCTATCATGGGGTCTTTCTTGTACATGTTTGAATAAATCACGAAAGCATAGTCTTAATCGGGCACGCAATGGATTACATTTGGTACAATCATACTTACGTTATTACGTAACTATATTTTTTTACAATAATAATTGTAATTATAGTTGAGATTTGCTGGCGTGGTCTTGTGTCAGCTAGACTGAAAATTTGGGGTGTACTGCTTCCTCTTTCCAACTGTATACAGTAAAAAATGAATGTTGTTTTTACAGTATGATACAGCCATCATTACAGTAGTTTTACATTAATAAACTATAAAACTGCTAATTTTACAGTAGTAAACTTTGAAATTATTAGTTTACAGCACTCTCCCCAATCCTTGGTGCGCACCCATGCAGCTCACAACTGTATTAAACATTACAGTAGACGATTAAAGCAATTCTATCCGGTACATTAACTCTAAAAGCGTAAGATAAGTGATGTATCACAGCTTTCTTAATCTTGCACTGTAAAAAAGGAGTGCTGTTTTTACCGTATCATACAGCTAATTGTACACCAATTTTACAGTAATAAACTGTGAAACTACTTATTTTACAGCAGAAAACTGTAAACTTGCTAGTTTACAGTTTATTACTGTGCATTTTACAGTTTTAAACTGGAACCTCTGCTGACAGTATTACACTGTTGTTTTTACAGTATAATACAGCTAATTAAATAGCAAAAAACTGTATCATTGTTAATTCTACAGTAATAAACCAAAACTGCTATTATTGCAGTAATAAGCTGTAAACTAGCTAGTTTTACGGTTGTTACTGCGATTTTACAGTTTTAAACCGAAACCTCTGCTTTCAGTATTATACTGTAAAAACAACTTTTTTTTGTAGTGTACCGTCATTTGGTGCGCAGTCTGGACTTCCACAGTACACACGGGCACAGGACATCTTCGCCGCAACGTAGGACATTTCCGCCGCAAAATTTATCTCAATCTTTCCCCTCATGAGACATCTCCGCCGCGTCTCTTTCCGCCATTTCTGTACGACAGGACAAATCCGCAGATTGAGCTGGTAGAGTGCAATATTTGGCGAAGTAAAATTGGCGAAGTTTAAATTGATTTACACTGCATTGTGTTTTTTTGACTTCTTTGCGATTTCCCCCGTCAGTAGTTTAGGAATAAATTCCATTTTTTAGATTAGGTTTTTGTCGCCAAAAGAAGATGTGTCGCCTGGATTGAAACTTTTAAACCAGTAACCCCTTTCTAACTCTTGGCAATGGTGCGGCGGATTTGTCCTGTACAAGGCAGAGGGGGGGGGGGATAGGAGTCGCGGCGGAAATGTCCCATGCGGGAAGAGGGCGATAAAATTTGCGGCGGAGATGTCCTGTTCCGGTACAACACATGACATAGGGAATCGTTTATAGGTTGGGCAACCATTCGTAGCACAACAACGCATTCTGCAAGGAAAGGATAGTAGAAAGAAAGTATATCCATGCCTGAGGCGGTATTCGAGCTCGGAACTTCCCGATCCATTCAGACTCCTCTGACCACTAGACCAGCAGCTGCGATGATTTTCAAAATGCGAATATTAAAAATCACCAACGTGAAGTTTTTCTGAAATTGCATTCGGTAATCAGAGGTTGTCGCTCCTCCGAACACCCTCAAGATGCGTCAAGCGTTTGAAAGAGTGTGCTACGTCAGTGTTTCCGGAGTGTTCCACGTCATTTTTCGTGTATGTAAAATAAGCCATAACTTAATATTTGCATGCTTTTAAATAACAATTTTACTGCGCAATTTTATTCTAAAAATATTATTTTGCATTGCGTTCGTGGTGAATTATTTAGTAATTTTTGTTATTATTTTAAATGTATTTCCATATCCCTGAAATTGGGCAGAAAGATTCAGTGAAATACATTAATGAAAATCAACTTTTAATCTCCATTGTGTGTGTGTGTCTGCTAAAATAGATAGTCACTTTCTTTCTGCTGTTTCTTCAGAAATGCCAAAAGTTGTTTTCAACCCAGGTTGACAAACAATATTCAGTAACTTTCAGACGCATCAACTACCAAAGCAGAACAAATAACGTGAAGCTGCTTTATTAGATATGCTGATCCACACCAAAGAAAAAAACAACGTCTGTCAATGCAAGAAGCAGTAGAATAAATTTCTTAATTGTTTGGACTTTAACTCCTATCAAAGAAACTTTCGCAGAAAGAGAAAGCAATTTATTTAAATCAGAAGAAAACGATAAAGAGAAATCCTAAGATAATAGTATGAAGCATAAACCTACGATTAGACACCAAAAAGTATGAGATCAAAAAGTCTGCGTTCCAAGAGAAAAATACTTCTTTGGAATAAGATAAATTGTGTAAAATATACTTTGGCGACGACCTGGATAATGAGGATGACCCTGGGAATACCTGCCTGTAGTGGCATATTAGTATATGCCTGTAGTGGCATATTAGTATATGCCTGTAGTGGCATATAAAGCCCCCGCGGCGCGGGCGGGGGGGGGGGCGTACTTACAAATCTTGCGAAGGAGCGCACCTAGGTACCTAAGCTACTGCCTGCCTAGATAGTTAAAAAATTTGGCTGATGATGGCTAATGAAAATTTGGCTAATAATATGATGTAGTAAAGGCAACCCCAAAGCACGTCTTATGGGATGTGGGCACAAGCAGGCTGGATTCCTCTTCCTTTTTAGTTGTTAGTCAGGTAAATATTTTTTGTCATAACTGCAGTTGCCCGAAGAGAAATTATCATAACATGGAACGCTTGGCACGTTTTCATCATTTTTTTTTTTTTTTTTTTTTTGCCAAACGGGATATTAACATTGGACGCGTGCTCTTTTTTGTTTCACATGAAATGTAATCAGAGTGAAGTTTGCAATTTTTACCAAAAAGGGGGAAAGAAACCGTGATTTTTCAAATTTATGAAACAAATTAAAACTGTATTAAAATATAAAAATAAAAAAGTGTGGATATCTAATTACTAGCTAGTGGTACGATAACGTTCAACATCAATAGAGGGAATTGCCAATTTGTCACATTCCACATTATAACATTTCTCTCAAAATTTTAAATGATTCGAAATGCGCAATGATGACAAATATGTTTTAAATTTATTGTATTTTTATTCAGAAATGTCAAACATTTTGCACACATTACTCAAAAAACAGTATGAATCATTTACTTCATACCTCCAAATTCACGATAAATATTTTTATCAAGTCTTAAGAATTTGAGGCGAATAAATATGGTAATGTTTCCCGACTTAAACAAAGGTTATTCTTTAGAAAACGAACAATTCTTCAGCCAATTTAAAATGCTACCGTCCCAAAGGAGCTCACAAAGAACATAATCTTTATTTTGCAAAAGATTTTACAGCTAAGATAAATACGCAACGTCTTCTAATCTTTCACAACATGTAGTCGTAATTTCTCCCAAGAGATAACCTTCCAACTCTTAATAAAGAGCGGTGATACGACAAGAGTTCGCACACAAGTGTGATTAATTACTTTTTCTGGCAGGCTCGTTTATATTCAAAATATCGAGATGACGGGGGATTGGTTTACTAGGAAATTATCTTTATTGTGTTCCCTTTATTGTGTATTTTCTTGTGTGAACGGCAGTGTTTGTTTCTGGAAGTAATAAGGTGATGAGAATGAAAATTACCACGTTTTAAGAATGCATTGCTTCCTACTTTGTTATTATTATTATTATTGTTTTCTCCCCGTCTGCAAATTAAGAAGACAAAAAAAAAAAAAAAAAAAAAAAATCCAAAAATAATTGCAGAAAAATTATTATCTATAAACATTACGAAAACAAATGTCAATAATCAGAAAACCGGTGTTTAAACAACTGTTTAGTGTCGAAAATAAAAAGAATTATATTAATACCAATAGTAATAACGGCAATAAATATGAAAAAAAAAATGAAGGGAAAAAATGTAACAAAATACTTTCCGTCACACCGCACAATAATCATTTGTTCATTTAATGTTATGCACATTTTGGAGTTACAGAGATGGACTAGAAGGTTGTAAAATTTTTTTAATTGTAGTTTATAATTTGCACTCCAAATCTGCTGCCCTGATTTAATGGACATTTTTTAATTCAAAAAATAAATAAAGTAAAAATACTTTCGTACTCTTTTGCAATCCAGAGCAAAGTTAACGTATGAGAAGTGGAATGTAGAAATGATTCATTAACTTTCTAGTTCGTTTTTTGCATTTTTTTAGCATTTTCGGGAAAACATTTTATTTTTGGCATTTTAGTTTTACAAAAAAAAAAAAGAAAAAGAAATTGTAAACTGAAAGCAGAAGCAGCGATTAAGTAATAGATAACAGATTCTCCTCGTATTCAAAGTAAAAAAATAAATACTAGCTCGCTGTACTGATTACTCATTCATCAAGAAAGAAAGAAAAAAAAAAAAAAAAACTCGCAAAATTTTATAATTCATTTTATAAATTTAAGAATAGTGTTAAGTATGGTATAATTTTGAACAAGTTAAACCAAAAT
Organism: Uloborus plumipes; assembly: GCA_038373865.1. Classification (NCBI taxonomy): domain Eukaryota; kingdom Metazoa; phylum Arthropoda; class Arachnida; order Araneae; family Uloboridae; genus Uloborus; species Uloborus plumipes. Next base: position 146,633 of record JAXGGA010000271.1, read on the forward strand.
ATGTTTTAAAAGGCAGAATATTTTTGGTTACAATATACTTGAAGCCTACATTATATTAAAAATGTACAGCAACAAGTAATTGGATTTTTATTTTCTAATCCGAGTTCAATTCCATTTAAAAAGTTCTTATCCTTTGTAAGGGAAAAGTGTTACACAGAGACTTTCACATTAATTTAAAATGTATGGCCATAGTTAAACAAACCTACTTTAAATTTGTTTTCTGACAAAACTATTCAGAAAATCACGAACTTTGGTGTACTGTAGAGTTTAAAGAAAGTGTTGAAATTCGCTTTTGAGCGAATAATAATAATAATAATGTGCTCGAACTTTCACCAACACAGTGGGCGTTTTTCAATGAAGTATATGTTTATCATATATTTACTACAATTAAAATAGATATTGAAGCGAAAACTGTTCAATAAGACGGACATTATATCCGGATACCTTCCGAAATGGAAAAATAGTTTCAAGTTTACTGCAGTGCTCTCTGAGAAACGACAAGCACATTTTGTGGAACTCTGTCCTTAAGATCAAGTATCTCCAGCATCTTTACAATTGCGAGATGCTTCAAATGTCTCCAAAACAAAAAGTCGCATGGATTGAGGTCTAACGTTCTGGGATGCTCTAAGATCCGACATAGGTTGACTTACCCTCATCGAGTTTTCTCAAAAGTTAAAAATAAAAATGTAGAAAAAAAATTTTCTTAACACGATGTCAAATGGCTATCTAAACAAAAATGATCCAATCATAGGGCTGTGGTAATTATAAGTTCCAGTTATTAAATAAAATTGCAGTTTTTCTGCAGGTACCATTAAATTCTGCAAGAAAACTGCCGCATCTTTGAAGCTTTCTGCTTTACTTCTTCAATTTGAAGATAACTGCAGATAATCTTCAAAAATTACCCCATTATTGAAATTTTAAAATCACGACAACCGTATGATACCTTGTACCATCGTGTTCTTAATATTTTTATCTACATTTTTATGTATAACATATTAGGGAACTCGATGAGGGCAAGTAAACCTAACTTGAATGTTGTGCTATTTCGAATGGTGGCGGGCGGATGATACCTTAATCTGTGAAGTGATTTTTGAGGAAGTTCTTAACATGTGAAAGGTAAATGTGTGAAGGAGCTCCACAGGGTGAAGGCGAATAAAAAGATTATGAAACCTAATAAATGAACCAGTCGCGAATGTGCACTTCATTGAAAACGCCAATTGGCGGCAACATTTTGAACCATTTCTTTATCTGCTCAAACAATTTCTCATCCCTTCATCATGTTCCACACAAAAATTTAATTACTGAACAAAAGTTTTGTCACTAGACAATTTTAAAGTAAGGTCATTTAATTATGACCACGTTGTATGTAGCCCATGCAGTTCGGCCTCCCACATCTTCAACTTGCCTTTTCACGCGTCATCCTGTTTGAAATTCAAGGATGCTAAAAGCCGTGTTGAAATTCTGCAACAGCTTGAAATGAAGGATTAATGAGTTTCTGAAATGATCGATTGGACTTAATGGATCAAGAATTTTACTTGAATGTTTCAAGGAAAGTAGCCTAAAATGGATTACTTTTACGATTTTTTTTTAAAGTAGTTTTTTATCTACATCCCACACATAGTGTAAATATATTTTCCTATATTAATATTTCGAGAACTGCAAAAATGAGGGAAATACTTTATACAAAATGCGAGTAAATATGAGTTTTGTAGTGCTGCAGGAATGTATCCACCTTGCCCACCATAGCAGGAAACAGGGTTTCTCCATCACGGGAGATCACTGTGACTCTCAAAAAATTTAATTAGTTGTCAAATTTTGTTATGCAATTTGGTAAATATCTAAAACAGTATCGCATTTTACTGTTAAAAGAAAAAAAAAGTGATGTGTCTCTTCTCATTTGTGGTTTTTTGTGCAAATCGCATGTCATCTTTCTGTCAAGATTCTGATTCGCCTTCGGTGAACTAAGAATAAATAAGGTTCGGTGACTAATATTTATTTAAGACGATAGCCAGTCGGTGAAATCAGATTGCAATGGACGAAGTTATAAGTGCCGTTTAGGGTACGAAACACCCCTCGCCGCCCCTTTCCACACACACACTGCGGCCAAAACCAATGAGAATATTAAAGCTTTTCTTCGGGAACGTTTTGATCACCCTCTGAAATTTCATCCTTGAAGCAAACAACTAATATCTGTAATTGAATGGGGGGGGGGGGGGGGAGACAATATTAGTTGGACGACGATCTCTAAGGATGCTACGATGAACTCAAGATTCGCATAACCAAGTGGTTCAGTTCTTAGGTAGCAAATTTCTATGCAGAAAGGGTGAAAGTGTTGGTGCAGCGTTGCAGACACTGTATAGATTGTGTTCGAAATTGAACTAGATAGGTATAATACTGTCACGTAAACCTTTTCTCATAGACTCATTTTATTTTTTATAACCAAACGCACCTCAGAATTGGAATATGTAACAAATAATATACTCAACAGAAACCTGAATTTTAAGGAAGATAGTGCAAATAGTATAGTTTTTCCCTGAAGACACTGACGTGAAGCAAATGATATAACTACTTGTAAAGCGAAAGAGGGCAGTTTCAGGATCGTTTCTCGCCCACAAAAGGCAACGCAAACAAAGTTTCTCCCCCACCCCCGTGGGAGGTCATGGGAGATCATTTTGACTACTCAAAAAAATATCTTATTCGGCAAATTTCTTCAAAAATCAGAAAATTTTATGACATTATAGTACTATCGCTATCATTTTAATTATGATAAATATTTCTTATTAGACATAGGTTTGTGCGTATTCTCGTACTTTATTACTCGGTAAGGCCGGAATTTTATTCGGTAAATTGAGAAATCCCTCCTTCCTGAAAACTTTAGTTCATGGCAGAACCTGTTGCATCAATGTTGCTGTATACTGTGATGCAACAGGTATTTTCATTACACTGCAAAAAATGAGGTGTTGTTTTTACTGTATATTACTGGCAGCCGAGGTTCCAATTTAAAACTGTATTAATGCACAGCAATAAACTGCAACGCTAGCAATTTTACAGTTTCTCACTGTAAAGTTAGCAATTTTAGTTTTTTGCCGTAAAATTTAGCTGTTTATACTGAAAAAACAACAGTATAATGCTGACAGCAGAGGTTCCAGTTTAAAATTAAAATGCACTATAACAAACTGTTAAATAAGTAATTTCAGTTTCATACTGTAAAGTTAGCAATTTTACAGTTTATTACTGTAAAATGAGCAATTTTTATAGTTAATTACCATAAAATTAGCTGCATTATACTGTAAAAACAACATTCATTTTTTTACAGTATAGGTATGATCGATATGGATACCGTCTGCATCAAGATTGTTGTGGGCGACATTGTATGATAGATAACAAGATTGTGCCGTGTTTGAATGCAAGCAGAGGAGGTAAAACAGAAAAGGAAAAAAATAAATAATGAGCTACAGTACTCCTCTGAAAAGTTGAACTATGACTTTGACAATGCTTCCTTTTCGGGTAATAGGAAAGGATAATTGCTGCAAATTTGAGTTTTAATACTTTTGCAAAGCGACTATAAAAGTAACATGACTCACTTTCAGCGCCAATTAATTAACTTTTCCTATTATCAAAGAGGACGCATTGTCAATGTCGGAGGACAACTTACCAGAGAAGCACTATACTCTGCAACAAATATTTAGCCTACTATAGATCTGGTTTCAATTTTAAAAAATGGCGTGAAGGATTTATTTCACACTAATCTTTTCTAAATTAGATCACTAGAATTCGTACCTTTTGAAAGAATTTTTAAAAGGAGCATTTGCATAACTCATTGACTAGGTGATAAAATTATTCAGCTTCTATTATTTTTAGTTATATTTAGAAAAATATTTCGTTCGAATTTATTGTAAGTAAATTTTTATAGTACGACAAAAAAAAATGTCCCATTTTGAATAACATTTGCAAAAAGGGAGGTTGAATACTTTTAAAGGATTTGCGCTCTAAAAATTTCTTCATTTGAAAAAATTCAAGTTTTTTTTTTTTTTTTTTCGTATTCAGCAATAAAAAAAAAAAAAAAAGCCCATCACCTCATCAATCTTTCCTAAAATGTTTCTCGCTCTTCAGTACGTAAGTATACGATAGGTTTTTTCTAATATGGCAGTTTTTTTTCTATCCGGACAGCAGACAAAAATATATCCCGTAATATACTTAAGGGATTTTTGGTGGGAAAAAAGGGGAATATTTCAAATAATATGCAAATACCAGAAAAATGCTAATGCAGAGAAACGAAATACCCTTTTTCTAAGGAATTCCTATATCTTTTTACTCTTTTTTTAAAACTTATTATTTTTTAATAACTAAAAGTGGAAAGATTTTGTTTAAATAATGCAAGTCCTTTAATTTTACGAAACTACTTTTTTTCCTGTAAAATAAACTCTGGATAAAATCTCCCTTGATGCCATTTATTCATGAATAATTTTTTAGACCAAATTTCTTTCTTTATAATACCTAAGCAAAACATATAAAATGAAAGCTTCCTCATAACAATAGATTTATATTATTTTGAAATAATAGAAAATATCTTGACTTCTTTGCTAATTAGTTACGAAGAAATATGTAATAAAAGTAAAAGTTGATAAATTAAAATATAATAAAAATTAGAATTTTCAGTTTTTAGATAGATGTTGCTTTAAAAATCAGTGGCTTTTAAAGTGAAAATTGCTCAAAAAGATACAGAAACAGCATTGCATCTAAATGAACAACTTTAAACTAAGAGGCGAATTCAACTGAAACATTTCTCGAACGTTTTCCCCCTTTCCATCGAATGCTTTGATCAAAAGCGACCCGTTTCACCCCAACTGAAACGCTTCGAACGCTTGTAACCACGTGACCCATCCGAGAGGTTGGACTCGAACGATTCTGAGATTCGATTGCTTATTTGCAGCAATGGCGGATGTTTTGGTTGTGAAAAATCATGGAAGGAAAGCGCTGTGCTATTTAAAACTTAGAGGAAATCCCTCGGATTTGAATAATCGTCAATTTCAGAAAAAATTTCGTTTGAAAGACAATTTTCTTTTATTATGTGACAAATTAGGAGAAGACCTGCTGCTGAAAACTTCACGTTATCCTGTACAGTTTCAGGAAAGTGTTTATATTTTTAACATAAAATCAATTAATGTTTAAGTTTTACTTGATAATTTTCCGATTATTTTATATGAAATTTAAACATTCTATGTTATGCCGATTTAATAAAGCTTTTTAATACAAGTATAATAATACAACACGCATGACTTATCATTGCGATCAGGATTCCCATTAGAGAAAAAAAAAAGGCCAGAAAATCTCATCCTCTGCTAAAACTAGAGTGAAATTTTCAAAAAATGAGAGAATTTTTCAAAAAATTTGAATTCCACTGGAGATTACTTTGATTCAATTTAACAAGCGTGAAAAAATCGCGAGAAATCCCGCATCAAATGCTTTTTTGTTTGAGATTTCTTTTAAAAGCGAGATATTCTTGCGGTCTCACACTCTAACGGAAATCCTGATTGTTATGCCTTGCTTAATTTTAATTGTGAAGGTGAAATACTTTTTATAAATTAATTTAAGTGTCTACTTGGTACAAAAAAAAAAGAAAAAAATCCAAAGTGCGCTCATGATATTTAATATTTTTTAAACTCCTTCACATTTGTCATTAAAACATTTTGTCCATGTCTGCAATCATGTCAGAGCAAACTTAAAATTAGGCTTTTAGTATATAAATGAAAGCATTTAATAACTTTTAAAAAACAGTTAGAAAGGTTTCTGAGAAAACTTCATTTTGTTAACCTTTTTTTCCACTAACTTTTGAGTTATGTACAACTACTACAGATAAAGTTAACTTCAATGTGTCTCTATCTATCTCTTTTTGTTTATATTGTGCTAAGCAATTTATTTCATATTTAAGGTACTGCTGACTTAGCGTTTTCTGGGAACCGAGTCTTTCCTAAGTTTTTCGAAAATGTCAGTCAACGATGTCCAGGAGTATCAAGCAGGTAACAGATTATGTGCACTTTCTTATAACTGCCGAGGAGAAAAAACGCACGAGATTAAGATTCTTCCAAAACTCGCTCATGACATCCTGAGACTGCAGTTTCAACCTTATTGTGGACTCCCCAGTCAGGAATAGCCAATCAGGAATAGTTGGTTATTCCTGACTGAGGAGTCCACAATAAGGACGAAACTGCAGTCTCAGGACATGACATCCTGAGACTGCAGTTTCGTCCTTATTGTGGACCCCTCAGTCAGGAATAGCCAATCAGGAATAGTTGGTTATTCCTGACTGAGAAGTCCACAATAGGGACGAAACTGCAGTCTCAGGACATGACATCCTGAGACTGCAGTTTCGTCCTTATTGTGGACCCCTCAGTCAGGAATAGCCAATCAGGAATAGTTGGCTATTCCTGACTGAGGAGCACACAATAAGGACGAAACTGCAGTCTCAGGACATGACATCCTGAGACTGCAGTTTCATCCTTATTGTGGACTCCCCAGTCAGGAATAGCCAATAGCCGAGCTGGAGGCAGAAGTCCTCTAATTGTAGCCAAGTAGATGTTGAGATATTGGCTATTTCTGAATGAGGAGTCCTCACTAAGAACGAAACTGCAGTTCTCAGGATGTCATGGCCGAGCTGTGAGTGTCATTGCTTCAGTTCCGACTTAGCCCTGCGACTTGTGGGCAGAAATTCATTGCATAACTTTAAACTAATTTCACGAACAAATCGTACTCTTCGATGACCAATGTACCATTGATAAAACGGAAAGGCGGCGAAATCCGGTTCACAGGCGGAACTGTTGGTAGCTATTAGTTTTTAGGAATGCCAGCTTTTGTATATCAGTGCTAGTCTCCAAATTGAACAGGCGAACGTTAAATTGAACGAAACACGGGCAGCAAAAATTTGCTTTGATTCAGATAAACTCGTCCTAATTGGACACTTGCCAATTTCATAGCAAGCGCGGGCAGACAGTATGTCCCTCAATTCAACGCAACAAGCATATAAATAAATAAGCGATGGAAATCGAGAAGCATTCAACGCAGTGGCGGACAGTTTTGGGATTCATCTGAAAGTTAGATCTTAGACCCTTTCACTTGCCAAACTGAGGAAAACAGCTTTCATTTGAAAACCCAATAAAAAACCCCAAAAGCGAGCTTCAGTTTTATTGTTACTCAATGGTCTCTAAGCTTTTTTTTTCATCCGCACTCAGCACTTAGCAAATGAAACTCATGCGACATTTGGTTTCCATCCATACGATCACATTTTTTAGATATTAATCGACACGAATCTCTAATTGGCTGTTGTATAAGACATTTGAGAATTTTCAGCTATTTTCATCGCAAATTTCATCCTCTTCAAGTCAAACTAACTTTTTATAATCAACATTTTTCTGTTCATGCTCAACATTTGATCGTTTTTGGGTTCCTCTGGTAAGTTGACTTCCGAAATTGACAGTTTCCCCCTTGTCGGGTAATAGAAAAGGCTAATTGCTTCAGATCAGTGGCGCAGCCACGGGAGGAGTTTTGTGGTTAAAACTCTCCTAGAACTCCAACCCAACCATTTTAATTAAATTTAAGAATGATAAAAAGTCCGTATTTAAATACCATATCCTTTAGTTATTATCTTTATTTTGACCTACAATTACTTTTCAAGCTTTTTAAGTAAAATAAATACACTGAAGTGACAAAAGTCATGGGATACCTCTTAATATCGTGTCGGCCCTCCTTTTGCCCGGCGAAGTGCAACAACTCGACGTGGCATGGACTCAACAAGTCGTTGGAAGTCTTCTGCAGGAATATTGAGCCATGCTGTCTCGATAGACGTCCATAATTGTGAAAGCGTTGATGGGGCAGGATTTTGGGCACGAACAGACCTCTCGATGGTGTCCCATAAATGCTCAATGGGATTCATGTCGGGCGATCTAGGTGGCCAAATCATTCGTTGGAATTGTCCAGAATTTTCTTCAAACCAATTGCGAACAGTTGTGGCCCGGTGACATGGCGCATTGTCATCCATAAAAATCCCATCGTTGTTTGGGTACATGAAGTCCATGAATGGCTGCAAGTGATCTCCAAGTAGCTGCACATAAGCATTTCCAGTCAATGTTCGGTCCAGTCGCACTAGAGGACCAAGTCCATGCCATGAAAAAACAGCCCACACCATTACGGAGCCACCACCAGCTTGAACAGTGCCTTGCTGACAGTTTGGGTCCATGGCTTCGTGGGGTCTGCGCCACACTCGAACCCTACCATCGGCTCTTACCAGCTGAAATCGTGACTCATCGGACCAGGCCACGGTTTTCCATTCATCTAGGGACCAACCGATATGCTCACGTGCCCACGAGAGTCGCTGCAAGCGATGTCGTTCTGTCAGTAAAGGCACTCGAGTCGGTCTTCTGCTGGAATAGCCCAAGAAATCCAAATTTCTCCGCACAGTTCTAGCAGACACGTTCATTGTACGTCCCACATTGATTTCTACGGTGATTTGACGCAGTGTTGCTTGTCTGTTAGAATTTACGACTCTTTGCAGACGTCGCCGGTCTCGATCTTTAAGTGCAGGCGGTCGACCACTGCGCTGTCCATGGTGGGATGTTATGCCTGAAATTTCATACTCTCGGCACACTCTTGACACAGTGGATCTGGGAATGTTGAATTCTCTAACGATTTCCGAAATGGCATGACCCATGCGTCTAGCTCCAACTAACATTCCGCGTTCAAAGTCTGTTAATTCACGTCGTGCGGTCATCATCACGTTAAAACCTCTTCACATGAATAACTTGAACAGAAATGAAAGCTCTGTAAAAGCACTGCGCATTTATACCTGTTCTATGCGATGCTACTGCCATCTGAAAATTTGCATATTGCTATCCCATGACTTTTGTCACTTCAGTGTATTTCTCTTTAAGGCTTATAACATTATTTTCAGGCATTTAGAACTCTTATGTGTAAATTTTGGAAATACGACCAAATGGCTTAGCTGTATTACATTCATAAACACATTAATGTATTTCAAAAGGCGGTTTTAAACGATCTCACGAAACAAGCATAACAAAATGTGTATAAGATTAGTATTGTATTATGATACCAAAACAAATTTTTAATTATTTTTAATCAAGTGCTACGAATGAATAATTACTAAGAAATAGAAACTGCTTGGTTAAATACACGGTGAACAGTATTTTCGCTTAAGAAAATGGAAGAGAAAGACAGCATTTATTTTCGATATTGAAATCTCCTCTCAGAAACATTTTCTGTCTACGCCAATGACTGGGATTCGCGTTGGAATACTTTCGCAAAATGACTACGAAAGTAACTGAACTAAGTTCAGCTACAATTACCCTTCCCTATTGCCAGAAAAGGGGAAAGATTCGCGTTGGAATACTTTTGCAAAATTACTATGAAAGTAACTGAACTCAGTTCAGCTACAATTACCCTTCCCTATTGCCAAGAGGGGGGGGGGGGACATCGTCTTCGTCGGAGGTCAACTTGTTAGAGGAGTACTGAGAGTGTATTTTCAAACCTTATCCTAATTCTCAACATCGGTTGCCCTTGCAAACACTTATTTTAATCAAAGCTTGAAGCGTTTTCAGAGCATCCTTTCCAAATATCCTTACAGTAATGTCTCACAATATACTATTGATAGAAATGTTTGGAATTGTTCGTTAACAGTTACCTTATCACATTTGAATGCATGAAACTCATTGTTTCGAATGTTAATGTTTCTTTAGCATTTACTTGCCGACTGATTATGGAATAAGTAAAGGTTGAGACTATACTACTCTGCAACGTTTTTTGACAACAACATTATGACGTCAGCGTGACGGTTGCGTGACGTTAGCCTATGAAAAACGAGCTAGATAAAACGTCACAGCCTACTTGGCGAATTAGAGGAAATCGCTGACCGCTTGTGAGCTCTTATTGGCTCCGCCCGTAATGACGTTCAGTGTAAAGTTAGGTTGCTTTCTAGTGTAGCAGTCGCCACTCGCGAGTGGAGACTAAAAATTTTTTTGGTGATAAAAATATATGATACAGATCGCCAAACTGGCGACCTACTTTTTTCTGAGCAAAAAAATACAAAGCAGATGCATCGCATCGATTAGGAAAGGAAAATACGACCAGCATAGTCACTGGCGGCGAATGTTAACTTGGATCAACAAATCTGTCTTATGAAACATCTAAATACATAATTTCAGTTTAGAAAATGCAATTAAACTTTGTTGGAAAAATAGTCAAAGATGACCATATTCATGATTAATTAGCAAATTAAAGGAAATGTTAATAAAACTTCAAGTCTGCATGTGCGTTTTGTTTTATTTGAATACTGATTTATTATGTAGATTTCAAAATGAATAATTTTAATTTTTAAAAAAAGATTTAAGTTTTTTTAAACCTTTTTCTTTCTATAGTAATTTAATTAGGATAAATGTAAGTATATAATATAATATTATTATATATATAAAACGGAGTGGGATTATAGTTTCGGAACATGCTTTGAAGTGGCCACCAACAACTCCAAAGTGGCCACTAACTTTTTTGGCTTTACTGATCACTGGTCGCTATCAAATATTTTTAGTCTCAAGCTTTAGGAACAAGACTACTTGGATTCCTAAAACTTTTCAATCTTCCCAACAAACATTTGATAAAATTTATAATGTGCTCAAACTGAATGTGACCCCTATCAAAAACATTGCTCCTTAAAAACATTTCTAATTAAAAATATTCAGACAGAGCGAATATGGGATACATCAGTAGGAATAAAAAGAATAGTGAACAATTAACTTTATATTCTTAAATTCCTTATTGTAAAAATCTATCTATCTATCTATACATCTATCTATATATATGTATTTATTTATTCAAATATCGATTCACTTAAACTGAAAAGATTTTTTTTTAAATGCATAAGTCATTTACTATCATCACCTGTGGATAAATAACATTAACAAAAACTCAGATTCAAATTTCTTTTCGTAAGAAAAGTCATTTTGAATTTCTAAAAAAAGTTCCTTCCTTTTCCAAAGCAACCAAGAATTTTATTGAGCAAACTATTTTTTTCATTTACTGAATCTGTCTGAATCATTTTTCCCGGAGTTTCTGAGCTCCAATAAAAGAATCGCTAACATTTTATACTCTTCATCTTCGATTTAGAAATCGATGAATGCATCTCCCGTGAGAAATAAAAACAAGGAGGAAAAAGGACAGCAACGATTCGTCTCAACTCGGCTTTGTCACAAAAGTTCGATTACGATATACCTCTTTTAAGAAAGCAATCTGCCTGCCTTTTGATACGGACTCAACATTTCTTCCATTCAACTGAATAACTGAATTGAGACCAAACGCCAGAGAAAACACAAGGTGTCTAGAAAGTCTTCACTAATTATAAATAAACCGTAACATGGGGTGAATCGGTACACTTTTCAGCGTTGATTGTAAAAAAAAAGTAGTTAAAAGGTGTTTTTTAGGCTGATTTTTTTGGGTAAAAACTTTGGTCTTGCTTTGCTTTTCATACTCCAAGCAAAGACAAAACATTTTGAACAGTTATATTTTATATATATATATATATATATATATATATATATATATATATATATATATATATATATATATATATATAGGAATTTAGAGGTGTTCCGAATTACCTCGCTGATAGGGGTCAATCGGAACACATGCTAAAATTTTTACTTTTTTTTCAATTAAACCTGAAATAGGTCTCACAAACATGAGTAATATTGATGAGGGAGAATAAGAACAGACAGTAACTGTCAAATAAAAGTTCATTTTCTATACGAGTAAGCGTTTATAATCTGTAAAAATTCAAAATAATTTTAAGAAATGCTTTTGAACTGAAATACAAAGATTCGACATAAATTGAAATCACTCATGTCGCTCACAAATATGTACTAAGTCCTTAAAACCAGCAGTTGTGGCTTGGCTTAAGTTTTTTCATAACATCTTCTAGGATGAACGCTGCCTTTTCTTTAGTTTCTTGAAATCTCTGTGTTTTGGGGATCGTCCTGTAAGATTTTACCACTTATTCATCACTGTCTGTGTGCTGGACTTTTGCTACATAAAATCTGTATGATTTCCCCAATGTATTTTAAGTAAAAAGAAGTCTCCTGGAGCACAAGTCTTTTTAAATCTGCAACTTTCTGTCATTCTAAGATCTAGTTGCTCACGAGAAGTGGTAAACAATAATAAATCCTTGTTCTTGTCTTGACTAAAAGAATTGATGTTAGAATCTTGATTTTTTAAACAGTTTCCTTTAAATAAGTTTGAATTAGAACAGCAGAACAAAGGGTTCCGATTCACCCCGCAAATCTTTATCCTGTGACATTATGATGAATTTTTCATTTTTATGCCACAATTAAAATGTGTTGTCTATTCTAACGTGGTTGTTGAGATATATGCACACCAAAAAAAAAAAAAAAACACTATTTTTAGGTCTGAAATGCACCAAGTTTTATCTCTCAATTTATCCAAAACTAATGAAAGGATATAAAATTAAAACATTGAAATTCTCTTTCCAATTTTCCGAACTGCCTTTACCTGTAATCTATATACAACCAATGTATTCAATTCATTTCATTCTTTATCTTCCAATTTTCCTTTTTCCACCAACAAAAGAAATTCATCAACAAGTTTTCGTGAATAAGAAACATTTTAAAGAAATTACCTTTTTTTCTCTCCATCGTTACCAAAACGTAATTATCCGCAGTAATTCCTTCCCAAGTTTTTTTCACCCCGTTTTGATGGAATCTGTTTCAAATTATTTCTCATATCTTCGTTATCCTATCTTTTTATTAAAGAAAAAAAACCTTTATTGAAAAAATGAGGACGAGGTTAATCATTATTTGGATAGTTTTCTTATTGAAAAAAGGATTTAAAAAAGTACTAATACGATAGTTAATGTAATAAAGCGATTTTTTAGTGCTTTATGTATTTTTTTAAATGTATTTTTTGTGTTGAAGTACTAGAGATATTTCGTACATTATTATCGAAATATTTTCGTCATTCAAAGAGAAATATCAAAAGAGAGAAAAGTGTTTTAATCTGTATTACTATATTGGAAAAAAAAATGTGGTACAGAAATAGCTGAAATAAAGAGCTTCGTTTCTCTTATAAAAATGACAAGAGTTTTCTTTTGTTACATTTTTTAAAATTTTTTACTGTGATTGAAATATTGACCTTTAAATTAAAAAAAAAGAGGCTACCGTTCACAAGTTTACTATCTTTTGAAATAACTCTATTGGAAACACATAAAAAAGAAAAGAGTTATCCAGTGAATGCAACAACGATATATGTTACTTTTGCAAGACGAAACGAATAATCAATGAATAAGAATAAAATGCATCTACCTATTTAGAAATTTCTTATTTATAATTCATACATAATATAATCGCGTCTCTACAAGAGGCGCCGGGGGCTGTTCACTCTGGGTGTCACAATCTGCGGTAGATTGGGGGGGGGGGGGTTACATCCAGAATGAATTTGAGAGTTCATGAAAAATATATAACTCCAGTTGTAAAAAAAAGTCTTACATTTTCACTTTTCTTAATTTATCAAACGCAGTACCAATTCTACGAGGAGAGGGGAGACATGCTTCTGGGTTGGAGCGACATCCAAAATAGGGTTATGAAAAACGTAAATTCTGAAATTCTGAATTTTTTAGAAATATTTTTGATTATAATTGGTCTATCGAACACAGTACATCACTAAGGGTGGCGTTGTATTGGGGTGACATGCAAACATACGCAAAACGCTATTATTTGCTAAAAAACGCATAATATCTGAACCTAGAACACTGTATTTCAAGCACGCTGAGAATGAATTACACCTTATATTTCGTTTAATATTACACTGTAAAAAATGAATTGTTTTTACAGTATAATACAGCTAATTTTATAGTAATTTTTCAGTAATAAACTGGAAAATTGATAGTTTTACAGCTTATTACTGGGCATTTTACAGTTTTAAACTGGGACCTCTGCTGCCAGTTTTACACTGCTATTTTTTGCAGTATAATGCAACTAATTTTGCGGTTTTTAAAGTGTAAAATTGCTAGTTTTACAGTAATAAGCAGTAAATTAGCAGTTTTACAGTTTATTACTGAGCTTTTAGTTTTAAACTGAAACTTCTACTTTCTACATTATACTGTAAAAACAAAAATTTATATTTTACAGTGTACTAGGAATATTACTAGAATCAGTTAATGAACTTAAGCACGTTTTCCTTTTTAGAGGAGGAAAATCGTGACAACTAGGAGAAAACTTTTTGAAATCTCTTTAAAAAATAAAATAAAATGAAAAAAACGTACGATATTTGAACCTAAAATCTGTATTCCAAATATTTTGAGAATGATTACACCAGGCATTTAGTATAATATTATTAGGAATATTACTAAAACCAGAGTAAATGCACAGAACCAGTTAAGCACAATTTCCGTTTTAGAGGAAGGAAAACGTTACAGCTACTGTCTGTCCGTGAGAGCCTTGACTATACAACACTGCAACCTTTCTTGACAACAGCATCATGACGTCAGCGTAACGTTAGCCTATGAAAAACGAGCTAGATAAAACGTCACAGCCTACTTGGCGAATTAGAGGAGATCGCTGACCTTTTGTGAGCTCTTATTGGCTCCGCCAGTAGTGACGTTCAGTGTCAAGTTAAGTTGCATTTTAGTATAGCACTCGCGAACCATTCCACTAAAAAAAGGGGTGATGGGTTGTGAGTGGGAACTTCTCGCAGTTTTCAATTTAAATCTTGCATTTGCGATCCTTTTGACATATTCAACTGAACTATGCATTTGAAATCAGCAATGTTAGACGTTGTTTGATACGGCTTAAAATGCTTCTTATTATTATTCCCCTTATTGTTATCTTACCTACCACCCCTATTTTGGTAAGATCAGAGAAGACCTGACGCATGTGTTAATACGTGGAAGGTTTTACTTAAGAAAATCAGAGAGTAAGTGAGAGGGAAAAAAATAAATAAAACGTACGAACTCTTAACTAAAAGTACTCTTTTTATTTACTGATAGGACTTACTTACCATCTTCCATCCTCAAAATAACGTAAAAATTCAGCGTTTAAATAAAAAACGTAAATTGTTTCAGATTATTACGATTGTACACAAATATCCCAAATCATATTTTTAAAGCGACCTTAATTATGGAGCCATTTTCAATAAAACGAAATTTTACTCAAAACTACTTTCACTTGGTAAAAAGACTTCATCTTGTCGCTAAGAAAACTAATTATCGTCATTTGCGCGCTTTTGTCTAAATAGAATCAGTTCTAAATTATTCATCATGGCAGTCGCTTCATATTTTCCATTTCTTTTTGAAGCGAAGGAGCAAGTAATTAGTACTAGAAATCCCGTTAGCTGAGGAACAGTTGAAAAGAAAGGAGGATATGTATTTAATACGAACTAATCTGTTGAGGAAGAATTTTTGATTCCTTGGTATTAAAAAAAATGAATTCGTCTATTTTTATTCATTTATTTTAAAATGATATCAGGGCTGTTGAGATTTTGAAATATGTAAGAACAAATAAATGGATAAATAAATATAATAAAAACCAGAAAACAGTTACATTGATAAAGATTAAAAATTAAAAATGAACTCTCGGCTTTTTAAAAGTTAATATTCAAAGTAATAAGTAAAGATTAAAGCAGCGGTAGTTAACGATGGTAAATCAAGCAACGGATTTAAAGCCGAATCGACCAAAAGAAATGGACAAAAATATACAAAGTAATTTATTCTTTAAAGGAATAGAGAGCGTCTGGTACTTAGTGTTTTTGCTTTTAATTAAGAGATACAATTATTTTTAAAAAATAATAAGAGATTTCTTAACATTTTACACGAAATTATGTCATTAAATTCTAAATACAGCATCAGCTCGCCTGTGCGTGACGTTTATTTTCAACAAAAATGGAAAGAAAAAGTTGGCAAAGATATTATTTATTAAATTAGAAGGAATGGTATTATTAAATACTGCACGCTTATTCTCAAGAGAGAGAGAAAAAATAAATTTGATGCAATGAATTATTGATGGATATTTTCACTCACTTTTTCTTTTTCATTTTAAAATAATCCGTGTTTTAATCAAATTCGAATATCAATTGCATTTCTTACATGTGTATTCCTTTTAAAACTGAAGTTCTTCAGTATGAATGTAAGTTCTTACCTCTTGCAGACCTGTAGCGCTCGTTATAGAAAAAGATAACGACTGTAATTCCACGTTTCTACAGTTTATGTATGATGCAGTACCTACATGTACATGTGGTTTAGACGGTTGGATGGGGCCCTGAATAGTCTCTATTTTTTTTCCAGACCAAGAGCTGAGCAAATCCCTGGTCTAGTACCTCTATGGGTATTGATTCACTTGGAGGGTTTTGTGACCACGACCCATATTGAACGTACCCCAGCCACTATTAATGAACAAGGTGGATCTTCGACTGGTTGATATTGAACTTGAAGTATTCCGGTTACGAGTCCGACTCCTTACCAATTGGACCTCCACTACCCTAGTAGTGTTCTTACAGTAGAATGTAATTAACAATACAGTTATGATTTAGCCTTAAATTGACAAATTTACAGAAGGCCTATTTTTAAACTTTATAAGATGATGATACAGTTTTTTGAGATTAAGAAAGCTATGATCTATCACTTGTATTACGCTCTTAGAGTTCATATACTTATACCGGATAATACTGCCTTAATAGTGTATTGTAATGTGTAATACAGTTCTGAGCTGCATGGGTGGCCATCAAGGGTTGGAGAGCAGGGAGGCAATGGCTCAGATTGAGTCATTAAAATATTTAGAGGGTATGGTGTTTTGAAGGGGATTTCTCTGTCTCTTTTTTTTTTTGGAAGGGGGGGGGGATCTCCTGTTTGAACGGCTTTGCAGAACTGGGAAAGGTTCAATCGTTCTTGGGGGGATGAGGATACATACTTTTGGTAAGCTGACTTTCAAATCGAATAATGAAAGGGAAAAAGGCAGTCAGAGCTCCATTTTTTTATCTACTACCTATGCAGCAATCGCATGAGATTAGGAAAAGCTTGAATGTATCTTGCATTCTGTGTTTTTAATGTTTATGTACAAGACAGTATTGCTCTTAATTCCCTTGTAACGTATCATACATTTGTGAGCTAGCCCTGAAAAACGTTAAACTGATCTTAAGCAGATCAGACCTGAAGTAGAGCCTTTCATCGAAAAAAAAAAAAAAAAAAAAAGAGAGAATCATGTTATATATCAACATCTATCAGGGCTACATCTTTTGTATCAAAACAGATAAGAGGGACTCCTACTATTTTCAATAGCAATCTCCAAATTTTTAATCTTGACACTTACATTTCTTTGTTTCTCACTGCCTCATTTTATCCATATTTCGTTGAAAATTTTGGCTCAAAGTAACAGAAAGATTTACTGAAACTAGCACAAAAATCTTCTGAAATAGCTACAGGTGATATTTTCCAAGAACAATAACACTTTCTGACTTTAGAGAATGGAAAATCAGTATGTCATGCATTTCCATATAACTTAATGGTTTAATGCTTTTCAAAATATTGCTGCGAGGAAGCTTTATAATAGCATTAAACTTTAAGGCGTTTGTATATTTTTAACATTTCAATCCTTCCTACATCTTTCCATTTCTCGAAATATATATATCTTCAGAAGAGAAATGGAGGAGCCGGCTAAAATAGGTTAATATTCCTCCAAAGCCTTGGAAATAATCCATTCCTGAGAAAGAATTTCCCAAACAGATGAGATCGCTGCTGACACTTTAAGAAGGAAACTTCGCACAATGGAACGGGAGGAATGTATGAAACAGTTCCACGAGAACGTGAATTCCGAAAATATTTGCTCAGGCTATTGCGGTAAATCTTTCTTCTAGTTTAAATATTTATTGAGAGGAGAGAGAGCATGGAGGGGGGGGGGTAATATAGCTCGGGAAAATATGAACCTGGATGGTATTCAATCCTTTGTTTCCAAATATACGAGTATGTAACTGGTTATTTTTGTATGTGCTGCGTTAATCTTGACATGAGCTGTGCAAATGATTTGTTAATGTCATAGAGATTAATATTTTATAGGTTTTCAAAAAAACAGTTCTTTCATGAATTATATGAGCCGTTGAGGGAAGGACTGGTGTAAGTCAACAAGACGTTGATGACAAGAGTAAAACAAAATTTTAAGCAATTTACAGTTTATTCGCGGAACAGCTAGACTGGATGTAAAAGAAGAATTGCGCCATTTAGCTTCGTCAATCACGTGTTTGACTTGGACAAGAATAGTTGATGTTAAACAGACGGCGAATGCGAATACTATTGGTAATTTTTTCCCCTTCTAGGGGAAATCCCCAAAAGTAGAATAGCGGCAAACCGTCTGGCAACTTGTTTGTTTGCTTTCAGTCTAGTTTTCCCCTGAAAGGACCTTAAGGCCCGGTTTCCTAGGAATGAAATCGTCGATCTCTGGCGAGGCGACAGACGCCGCCGCCTTCTGCGCATGCGCCTGAGCCGCAGATTGACGTCGCTTCACGCCACGCTCCAATCAAACTGGTTCTGATTCCAGCGTGCGTCGCGCCCGGCGTCGTCGACGATTCTAGGAAACCAGCCCTTTAGCTGCCACTTTTACACAGAAGCTAAGTGCTGTGCTGTTTGCTTGTTGTGCGTACTTTAATAAATACGCAAAGAGTGGGTTCTATTGCCTGGAGAAAGGTTGGACTTCTTTTTTCCCAAAAAGATACCAGAAGAAAGAGGCAATACAAAGAGAGGAAATAACACTCTATGGGGCAACGGCAGGAATCGAGTCCGCGACCACCAGGGGGAACTTCTACCACAGGGCAACGGAGGCTCCACTACTGCTGTTCTTTTTAACGGTTGCTGTCTATCAGCAAATGATTCAACCCAGACTCAACCACTTTCTCATGAACATTGAACTATAAGGAATAAGATTAAAACTAATTTAAGAGGGCTGTTTTTTTACAACCTCCGATCGCACAGTATGAGGACCAAGCATGCGGCAGGTGGCAGGTGTGCATAGTAGGGGATTGTGCAGCGCATCATCTGAACACATCTGTCACTAGCTAGGTCAACACGCCATTTTCTGTTGAGCTGCTGTCACATAAACATGTCTGTCGCTATTGATTCAAGCCAAGTGTGAATTGCGAAGAGTTTTACGAATTACTGCAGATTCTTATTGTGAAATTTTGCGACGCTTGCAGTGAGCTATTCAAAATAAACGAAGAAGCGTTGTGACGTCTGGAATTGTTCTGATCCATGGCAATACACGGCTTCATAGCGCTCGTGTAATCCTACGGCTCCTTCAAAAATTTCCATCAGACATTTTTGAGCACTCATCATTAAGTTCTGACCGAGCGCCAAGTGACTTTCATCTGTTCCCTGAACTGAAGCAGGGGCTTGGGGATCACGATCACTTCTTGTGGGTCTGGAAAAGCATCGTGCTTCCATTTAGACGTGAAACTCAAAGAAGCCGTCACAACTCACTTCCAATCTTTGGCGGCAACATTTTACTTCACTTCACTCATTCCAGGGCACCCCGTACCTACCACAATTCGTGGTTCAACCGGGATAGGACCCTGAAGAGCACTCTGTTCATTTTGAACCAGAACCAAGGGTCGAGCAAACCCTTGGCCCAGCACCCCCCAGAGGTATCGTTTCACTTGGAGGACTTTGTAACCACGACATTTTTAACGTCCCCCAGCCACCATTAATCAAGACGAGTGGATCTTTGATCGGCTGGGATCGAACCCGGCTCCCTCCGGTCATGAGTCCGACGCCTTACCGATCGGGCTACCACGGCCCGGCAACATTTTACGAGGAATGTATTATAAAGCTTGTTCACAGGTATAACAAATACTTCAATCGTCAAGGTGATTGTGTAGCGAAGAAACCAACATTGCACATTACTTTTGATAAAAAAGTATTTTTTGTATATTCATCTGATATTTTTTATAGCCTATCGGAGGTTGAAATAAACAATAACCCTCGTATAATAATTAAAATACACTTTTTAAAGAAAACTGTTCCGTTCTCAAGCAATTTGTATGCAGCTCATTTGATACACTTTGTGCACAAGAACAGACAAAATATCCAATACTCGTCAGTCTATGGGTCGATTGTCGCGAAGATCATTTTTACCTTATGAATAAAGGCAGAAAATTGCCCCTAACCAATTTGGGAATTCCACACATCGATTTCTTTTGCTAGATAATTGTCAGGAAAACGAATGATTCTTAGAATTTTAAAATAGCGAATACAAAATGAGAACATCATCAAGACACCAACCACAGTCGAATTAAAACAAAAACTAAATCCTTACGAACGTAAAAAATAAATAAGTAAATAACAAAAAACGGTAATGGTTCACCGCAGCGATTCACCGCCGGCAAATTTTCTAGACCTTTAATTGCTCTTCTTTTGCTTACTCAAGCATTGTAATCAATTAATAAAGGAATTTTACGTTTTTATTACTCCAATATTTCACTATAAAAAGAGAACGGCAAAAAATCCCGTTTGGATTTTCCACAAAAATTAACTACAACACGACACATTTTCCCACTTGTTTTATAAGAGTCTAATTTAAACAAAAATTAATTAGAATTTTTGCCATTGCTATTATTGCGTTTGAAGTTTTTTGTTTCTTCTATATGGATATTAAAAGCATTCTTTAATTTAACCCTAAATTTATTTCTTTTATTTATCAATTTTCTCATACGAGTTCCCTCGAAATTCAGACCCAGTCTTAGATTGATTCGGTACTTCTAATACATATACGTTACTTGTAGCTTGAATATCTCTGTGGTTCCAAATAAATCACACAGTGAAACTCAACTTTATTAAAACTTAAAAGATGAAGTGACGTGACAGTTTGCCCAGTTCTTGCCAGAATTATTAGGGCTGGCGATTCCCTTCAGAAGAACTAGCATGACATATCAGAACATAAACATAGCAAATGAAACAGCTTCTTAAACAGTGAAGTTGGGAAAACGCCCTCTGACGGCCATTCCTAACAACCTCAGAGTCAGACCAACGGAAGTTCGTCTTCGTTACTTTTCAGGAGAGAGCGAAAACGTTTGTCTGATGCAAAGGACAAGACTCGCGCTCTTTTAAAATCGACGCAGGCCTCTGGAGGCCCATGTGTACTACTTTGGTAACCACTGATAAAAATTGAAAGTAGACGCATTTACAAACGAATTAAAAAAACTAATAAAAAAATGTAACACTTTATTGACCAGAAGATTGACTAATACACTCCTTTTTTTCACATAGAAGTTTGGAAATTCTTCCTGGATTATATTTCATCGGTGAGAAAAAGAACATATGCAATTCTATTGGCCGAAATGGTAATCTATTGGCCGAGCAACTAATAATGCAAAATTGATGTTGGTGTACGGAAATTAGGCTTGTATAGACCTAGAAGAACTTCTTTCTTCTTTTAATCGTGAGCTTAAATTACCCCACAACCAGAACTAGAAAAAAAAATCCTTTAGGTAAAGACAACGTAAAACGAGAATTTACAGACGTCATCAATTATTTTTCCACGAAATTCCTAAATTTAACAATAATGTAATTAAGTTAACGATTTAACTGAATCCCTTTCCGAGCTTGATCGTTATTTATTTAAGACATTAGAACATTTAGCGGAAACAATGGCCTCGGCTTCTTGGGCTTTGTCCTTAATTAAACTCTCAACAGGGCTTGGAGCTAATGTTGATTTTTGGAAGCTTGAACAATGATTCTTTTTCTTTCACCGAATGTTTAAAATTTGTTTTTCACTTTTGCTGAACGATGTTTGAAGCGCTGAATGTGAGTTATATATTTTTTCATGAATGAAAATAAACTAGATTCTTATGCTAGGTTTGGATTTTTTAAAGTCATTGTATTATTTTATTTAATACTGACTAGTAATTCTATTTCTGCTATTAGTATTAATGGGTAATTCCAGCGAAAATGGTACAAATCATGTCTGAGACTTTAGAATTTTTTTTAAACAATTTTAATAACTACCATAAATTAAGTGTATTTTTTATTGGTTCTCCATTTAATTTTGTGCCATCAAGTATCAATTGATTAGGTGTAATCCATTTAGAAAGGACACAAAAAAAAAAAATATCTTTGTTAGAAGAAGGAGAAAATGACGTGTCCCAGCTTCAAATTGCTAGAATTTTAAATGTGATTTAAAATTAAACTGAAATGTAACAACAAAATAAATTACACTGCACTGCACAAAAGATGCTTCTGCCTCCATTTCTGCAGTTTATTACGCAAATGAAAAAAAAATTTCCCCCAAAAGACGCTATTTTTTATCCATGTCCCTAAATTTTCTATGTTTCGAATTGTCCACTTTGTTACAAGCCTTTGGGAAATAAAATAAACAATTGCATTCAATCTGATATATTTTTAAAAAAATAAAGGTAACATAACTGCCGTGATTAGCTTGCTACATTGAATTATGTAGTCAACAACAAGGGTGAGCCTAATTCTTTTCTTATGGTAGTTAATTTGAACTGCTGGATGTCCACTCTGTTACAGTCGATTTCATGATGAAAAAGATAAATTTTTTCTTGAAATTACAGACAGACTTACAGTTTTAGGCTCTTTATTCCTCTTTATGCTTGTTCTGTGATTCTAACTTTTCTTTGTGACTGTAAAGATATTTTTAAAGGCTTATTTGTCCACTCTGTTACACAAAGTTATCAAAATATCCGAAATCCTGTCATAAATGAGCCATGTACTAGCCATTTACACTTCATTATACACAAATAAAGGGAAACTCACTAAAAAAAATATGAATAGTTGGTGGAAATTATTTAAATTAATAATCTTAAGTAAAGAGTTTCAGACAAGATTTGTACCGTTTTCGCTGGAATGAACCTAATACCATACGAGTATTATTATTGCAACACATTTTACAAATAGCTATGGATTTTATGTTTTAAGTGCTTAATGTGTTGTAATTTTGCCATAATTCTCATTTATTTTATTAAATCCAAAATTCTCATTTATTCCATTTCATGATTTCACAAGAATTGAGTAGTTATTTAACCCATTAATGTCTAGCGTCCCTTTTTAGGGACGGTCCAAAAAAGGGGCTGAATTTCCCCAAAATGAGCATTTCAACCAAATAATAGTGTTCAATTAGTGCCTTGGTATTGTTTCAATTCGTTATTAACAGATTGCAGCTCATAACCATTGTAAAGTGTGTTCTGTAGCAGTTTTAGTATGATTTTTATCAAAAATGACATCGTTCACAATCTCAAGAAAAAAAGCTAAGTTTTCAAAGTTATTCCTAGCTCCCCAGTTTATGTTAATTGCTGATTTTATTTCTTCTCATAAAATGTCTTTTTAAATATTATATCGTAAGCAGAAAAAAAAAATCTAGTAAAAAAATATGTACCCTCTGGGGTCTATCGTAACTTTTAAGGGAAGATTCTTCTTTCCTTAATAAATTTTTTTTTTTTTGCATGATATTTTTTAGATTACTTTTCCTGTCCATTAAACACTGTTTGTAAACAATGCACAAAATATCTTTGGAAAAAAAAAAGTCAGGCATTAATGGGTTGAAGAAATGTGATGTGATGAGTGATGATGTGAAAGCGGACTAGTAACATTATTGCTTTCAGATTAGTCATTTATGACGAAACGATGTAACAATGTATTTTTTTTTCTCTTTTTTTTTCAATTTCAATGATTTTGTTTCATAACCTTCTGTACTAATGGAAAAAAGATAATAAAAAAATAATAAGAAACATGAATTTTTCAAATTACCTCTATGCGATTGATGTGAAGTTTTAATCCAACGTCAAAGAAACACGAATATACAAGTATACTGTAGACACGTGTTTCCGGGCTACAAGGAATCCCCTTTTTCAATGCATGAAGTGTGAGCTTTAAGATGAAGAATCATCCGATAAAAGGGTCTATGATTCTTCATCCTAAAGCTCCCACTTTATGCATTGAAAAAGGGGTTCCTTTAGCCCCGAAACACGTGTCTGCAGTATACCTGTATTTTCGTGCCTCTTTAACGTTGGATTAAAACTTCACAAATAAGAAACATGTTTCAATAAAATTTTGGTACATCTCTGGAAAACAAGAAGAAACCCTGCTACAAACCAATAGTTTTCCACTAATACCAATTATGTGCCAATAAATATATAAATAATAATATTTCATCGACATCATGAATTAAATCTAAAAAGAAAAATAGGAGAGCAATTAAAAAGAACCTTTTCTTTTAATGATTAAATACGACGGCTTGAATCGAGAAATTGCTTTTTACTAAACGCAATCTCAGTTTCTTGATTCTATTGCACGAAAGAAACATGTTACCTTTAGTACCATGAGGATATTTTTGGCAAAATGAAGAAAATGTATGGGGATTCGAAAGTTTTATTCGCTGAAGTTTAATGCAACACATATCGTGAGACACTGGTTAATGGTCTAAAAATAAATTTAAAAAAATCTGGTATGGACCCCACACTACTTCCTTTTACGTGTTAATTTCTTAGTAGGTGCCTTAAGTGTTAAAAAAAAGTGCTTGGAGTGAGCAAGGTAACAATTCAAATATTTGCTTCCCTAATCTGCCTCGAAACAATGCAAAAAATATTTTACAACTAGGTGACCCGTGCGGAATTCCGCAAAAAAAAAAAAAAAAAAAAAAAAAAAAAAAAAAAAAAAAACTTCTAAACTTAAAGTTTAATACGACAATTTTTATTGGCTTCATTTGCACAACATCGCCATCTACTGCCGTCGTTCTGACAACTTTTCAAAGAGATCAAAGACACGTTCACTTTTACAACTACTACAAAAGTGATACCCTATATTAAAATCAAATACCCAAGGCTACTACTAAACTAAATACTAACGTTATCGTAAAACTACCATAGTATTTTGAAACAATAAAAGTTACAATTAAGGTTTACAGAGCTAAGCCTTGGCTTGAAATGTCGCATTTAAAATTGATTTGAACAACAATGTAACGATTTTAACGTTTGAGCAAAAAATTTAACTTTTTCAAACTTCAATCGCTTATAAGTCGCTTGAACGTGGATTTTCGAGATTCTCGTTACGCGGCGCTAGCGGAGAAACGTTCTAAAGAACGCATTTTTTTTAATCTTTCGAATGAAATCAAAATGGAGACGATACGACAATTATTTCGCTAGATAGAGTCAATTTTGTGCCCAAAAATTGAAGTTCGAATAAAAAACGAACCGACACTTTTTAGAGGGTGGGTCTAATTTTCGTCAATAGCCCGCGGGATAAGCTTCAAAATCATAAATTTTCTTGCAATTCGATAAAGAAATGAGCGAGTTTCGACCGGGTATAGGATTCGGCTTAGAGAAATAATATATGGAGATGCTTAATTTTCTAAATATTGCTGATTTTAATATCATTCAGTGAATTTTTCGCAAAATATCGCCAATAGCGCCAACTTAAACTCAAATTCAAAAAAAAATAATTTTTTCGCCAAATTTGACGCCAACTTGGCGATATGTCGCCAAGTTGGCGTCAAACACTTGGCGACCAAAAGCTTGGCGACATATCGCCAAGTGGTCGCGCCAATTCATATCACGTGAGTCTGCATTGAAATTAACACTGATTTCCCCAAAAAAGGGGTAAAACACCCTCTTGGGAACATTCGAATACAACCACAAGGGGAGGTGCACAACTAGACCATCCTCAGAGCCTACATACCAAGCTAGAAGTTTCTAAGGCATATAGTTTTTGAGTTATGCGAGACACATACGCACATACATCCGCACACACATCCGCACATACATCCGCACATACGTACATACAGACGTCACGAGAAAACTCGTCGTAATTAACTCGGAGGTGGTTAAAAGGAATTTTTCAGCTGCTTATATGTTGGTAGATACATATGCACGTGCTGACAGGTCGGAAAAACTACTGAACATTCATTCGGGGGTGAGCAAAATCAAAATTTAGACTCAAATTTGAGTGATTTTTTTTTCGCGATCACAATACTTCCTTTACTAAGTAAAAGGAAGTAAAAAATGGATGCTCAATGCAGTATTCTCTGCGAAAGAAGATAAGAAGAATTAAGAAAAAAAATAAAATGAATTAACTTATTATTGTACTGGCTTTTCACTCTAGATTAGGCCTTTTCAAAAACTTATGAATACAATTAGTAACATTGGCGCTTGATTTTAACACTTAAAACCAAAATTTCCTCGTGTTGTTGATGTGTAGCTAAAAAAAAGCTTCTTTGGATCTTCCCACTGTCTAAGTGAGAAAATATTTACTGATTATTAATGGACACTTAAGAGGGATGTTCCTGATGTCAAATACAGAAAGAAATTGGCAAAAAATTGTTGACATTATTTCAGTATTAATCATGCATGTGAATACGCGCAATTATTTCCAACTTCAGTTAAATGTCTAAAAATCTAGATAATGGAGGAAAACGGTTTACATAATGTGAATTCAAAGAAGAATTGTACAGAAAAATCAGGTATTTCCCACCATGTAACAGATTTTTTTTTGTAGTCTGATTTAATACTACGGGAGAAAATTACCGCATCCTAAATACTCTTCTTAGAGATAATCTGGTATAACTAAATCAAGAAAATTACAAGTCAAAATATGAGTGCTGCGAATTTATTCTCTATTTCTATATTCTATTTCATTTATAGAAACAAATCCTCATCGAGCAAGACCCTATCGTAATTCGTGACTGCAAAATAACGATTTGAACTCACGATGTCAAAATGCAAACGAATGCCACACTAAAAATTGAATGTTGTTTTTACAGTATTATACAGCTAATTTTATAGTAATAAACTGTAAAAATTGCTAATTTTACAGTAATCAACTGTAAATGTGCTAACTTTACAGTTTGTTACCTTGCATTTTACAGTTTTAAACAGGAACCTTGGCTGTCAGTACTATACTGTTGTTTTAACAGAATAATACAGATAATTTTTACGGCTATAAACTGTAAAATTGCTAATTTTACAGTAAGAAACTGTAAAATGTCTAGTTTTACAGTTTATTACCGTTCATTTTACAGTTTTAAATCGGAACTTTGGCTGCCAGTATTATACTGTAAAAACCACAGTTCATTTTTTGCAGTGCAGAGGCTCTATGATATTTTTCTTTTTCTTTGTTTTGGTTGATTTTACATGAAATGGCTCTACAGCTAAGTTCTGACAGTGTAACACTCCAACAGCTCAAATATAAAACGTAAAATAAGCAGACGTGCAACTGCATACAGACTAACTTCTAACGAGCTGCAATGCTCAACTAAGGGTCATTCCATAGAAATGTCAACCTCAGCAGAAGAAAAAAAAATACCGAAGTGAAAAAAGTATCAATAAATAAATAAATAAATAAAAATCATACAACATAAAAAGTTTAAAAAAAAATGAAATAGTATCGTAATTATTACTGAGATTAGCCATAATAAATAGTTTGTAGTGTGCTTGTTATTCGTTATTGTCGTCGTGCTTGTTATTGTTATGGTCGTCGTTCGTTTATTGTATACTGCTTGTTATTCGATGGTTACGTTAGTCACGTTAAGTTAGTCACACTCCATCTTGAGTAAAAGTGACACTTAAGACTAAAAAAAATTAAGATTTAATAAATGTGTTTTTTGTTTTTAAAAGCCAACTTTACACATTTTTCAAATACATTATTCAATTTTTCACACTTGCTTAACTTTGAGACATTTTTGCCTCACAACACGAGCATTAATATTCAGGGTTGCAAACATGTTACGTTAGTCACGATGCTATTTTGGTTGAAAAAAAATCTACTGTCAGTAATTTTGTTTTAAATTCTTTGCAGAAATGATACATAGATACCATGTACATTGTAAATCCAGCAGCAATAACTAAAACGTATTTTTATCCTTTGACTTACAAGTAAAAACAGTTACAAAATCAGCTCTGAATGTTACGTTTCACTGTGGAATGACCCTAAATAGAAAAAGAGACGATGCTTTTAAATATTTTTATTTCACTTTCTGAATTTTAAAGTTACATAACAAGGCTCTTGAAGACTAAAGGGAATTGTATGCGACACACAGTTCAAAGTGGACATGTTTATTTCAAGAGACACAATAATCTTATGTAATAAATGGTTTTCAACTTACCTTCAATTTTCTTTTGTTTGAACAACGCACTTCGTCTAAACAATCGCCCTGCGACGCCGGTGATATAAATTACTTTTATGGCCGTGAAGATTTATTTAATTTTTTTAGTTGCAGTATATGTGTCACTGCAGATATAAAGAAGGGAAACGAGCTGGTTTGGGGTAGTATAAAGTACGAGAGGAGTTGTATATTTGCTTCTTATCTCTTAAGTAAACTCCATTTTGAGTTTAGAGTTATGTGCTTTAGGAAAACGTTTGTCCAGTAGTTATCAACCATTATCGTGTTGATATTTTATTTGGTGACATCGGTGTTTGGTTAGTTGCTTTTAGTTTATAGCGCGACACAGGCAGTCTCTCATCTTAAAATTGAACTGGAGGTCACTGTGATTTCCAGAAAATTTCCTTATTCGGGAAATTTGGAAACAATATTTCAAAATTAATAGTATTTGTCTTTTTGCATTTTTTTAAATTAAAAAAATGATATGTAATATTCATTCTCACTTGCTTTTATGTTTGTATGATGCGTGTGCATGCTCGTACTTTATCATTTACTTAAATTGGAATTTCCTTCGGCAACTTGCGAATTCCCCCCCCCCCCACACAAAAAAGTTTAGTACACCTCTGTACGCGTTACTAAATTGCAGAAGACTCTGAAGGAGAAATCTGTTTGAACCAGAAGCATTTTAAAGATCCGAACAACTTTTAGGGAGAATTTCATAACGTAGAACTCTGTTGTGTTTTAAAATTTTTGTTGAATGTTTCAAATAACTGCTTATTTGCACGTTAAACGTTGTTGAAACAATATTGCTGAAGTTTAAAATTACATGTACGGTTTTTGAAGATATCAAACCATAAAATACGAATGGAAGTTACATTAAAATGAAAAATAATAAACCAACCAAGTAAATTATCCTTAAAAATGCAAGATAATCAGCAAAATAAAAATATCAAGTAGTCATGAAAACATAAGAGCTCCATTAAAATAAAATTTAAGCATAAGGAGAGAAAATGGCAACAACAGTTTCAGCAATTAAATTTTTTTCGCTTTTGGCTGCTGATAGAATCAACGGCATCTATACAGCAGTTTAGGTTAGTATATGAATTTTGTGCGCTTCTAGGAGTCAATATAATTTTGTATTTTTTGTGCAATTGGTACACTTAGAGCTAAAGATAAATCCAAATCCGTTATTAACTCAAATTGAAAAATTTTAAGCTTACACCTCTATCATTCTAGCCCGTCCAAATGTATAAAAATTAATTCTTTATGACAGCTGCATAAATTTTCAAATTTCAACCCATTTTTGCATTGAAAAAGGTATTGAACTGTGTTGACAGTGTACTTAACTCAGTGGCGACTTGATGAGAGGTCACGGGAGGTCGTTGTAAACTCCCAAAAATGTCCTTATTCGACAATTTTTGTTCTAAGATTCGGCAAATTTGGATACATAACTGCAATGCTGAAATATTTAAATGCCCGAATGATCCTTTTCATTAGATGTACTTACGTGTGCGTTCACACACTCGTATATTATAATTCGGCAAAATTATAGTACTATTCGGCAAATTGGGAATTTCCTCCCTTCAAAAAATTTAATTTTTGGAACGCCCTGTGAACTGTGTTTCCGAACTCGTGCATGTGATCTTTGCAACTTTGTGCATCACAGCGTTTTTCTATATAGGCCCATTCCACAAAAACGTCCTGCACGTGGTTTCATATATTTCATATTAAAAAATAGTAATTTTAAACGGTAGTGAACAAACTTTTTTGCCTAAGAAATTCCACACCAGTTTTTGATTTCTTTAATAGCAAAATGTCGTTCATTATCCTTTAAAATCATTACTTTTTAATGAAATACATACGCGTCACTTGTGAACAAGATGACGGCTTTTTTTTGTGGAATGACCCAATTGCGATAAATTTCTGCACAAAATTAAAATCCGTTGCATCGTTGAGATTTAGTTGAAAAAAAAAACTATGTCAATAAGTATATATTTGAGCACAAATACTTCAATACCGTAAAATGGGGTGAATCGGTACACTTTTCAGCTTTAATTGTAAAAAAAAAAAGTAGTTACAAGATTTTTTCTTAAATCTGATTTTTAGGGTAAAAACTTCGGTCTTGCTTTGCTTTTGAAAAAACAAGCAAAAACAAAACATTTTGAACGGTCATTATTTATATAT
This sequence comes from Uloborus plumipes, assembly GCA_038373865.1. NCBI lineage: Eukaryota > Metazoa > Arthropoda > Arachnida > Araneae > Uloboridae > Uloborus > Uloborus plumipes. The sequence goes on from JAXGGA010000271.1 coordinate 176,971, forward strand.
ATAGGAATTTTGGGGTGTTCTGAATCACCCCAGTGATAGGGGTCAATCGGAACACATGCTAAAATTTTTATTTTTTTCAGTTTAACTTATAATAGGTCTTACAAACATGAGCAATATTGATAGGGGAGAATAAGAACAGATATTTACTGTCAAATAAAAGTTTATTTTCTATACCAGTAAGCGTTTATGATTTGTGAAAATTCAAAATAATTTTGAGCTTATGAAAAATAAAAATTAATTTTAATAAATGCTTTTGAACTGAAATACAAAGATTTAACCTAAATTGAAGTCACTCATGTCTTCCACAAATATGTACTTTTCCTTAAAATGAGCAGTTGTGGCTTGGCTTAAATTTTTTCATAGCATCTTCTGGGATGAACGCTGCCTTTTCTTTAGTTTCTTTAGTAAATAAATGGATAAATAAAGTTTTTTCGCACATTTTAAAGAATGTAACTTTTACAGTTCTTCCGTAGAAAAATTTCTCAATCGTTAAAAAAAAAAAAAAAAAAAAAAAAACGAAGAACATCAAACACATTTTATCAAAGAAAGAAAAAAAAGAAAAAAAAAACCTCGTCCGTTAATAAAATGTCTCGAATTTCATTTTTAATCCGTTGCCAGTTGTTAAATATAAATAAAGAATAAAATTCCCTCGTGAATGAAAAATTTTTGTTACAAAAAAAAAATCGTCTGCCCCTCCCCCCCAAAAAATAAATAAAATAAAACAAATGAATAAATAAACAAAAAAATTGTCTGCACAGTCAGTCCTTTTCTTTTTGAGCCTGCATTTCCGCCATGTTAGCGGAATCGGAGTCGGAATCAGAGTCCTCACAGAAGATTATTCAGAAAAGTACTTTACAGTACATTATTTATCAAAACCAGTTTCTTACAAAGTTAGTTTGAAAAAAAATCCGCCTTTAAGTTCAGGATCAACATTTAACTTAAATTTCCCCGTAGGCTCTAATGTTAAGCTTTTTCTGAACGGTTCAACATTGAACAAAAAATGGTTCAAATGAACAGCGAAATATGGGAATGAGCCTGTCCGAGATCCTTCGAACAAAAAAAAAAAAAAAGGTTTATTCAATTTTGACAGTTCACTTAAAAGTTATTAGGTGGGGAAAGGTTGCTTGAACGGTTCAATGTTGAACGAAAAAATGTTCAAATGGAAAATTAAAATACAGTAATTAAGTGTCCTTGTTGAGACCCTTCGAGCAAAAAAAAAGTTTGTTTAAATTGGACTGTTCACACTATAGTTATTAGGGGTGACAGCTTGTTTAAACGGTTCAATGTTGAACGAAAAATTGTTCAAATTGCAAATGCAAATACGGGAATGAAGTATCCTTGATAAGATCTTTCGAAAAAAAAAAAGTTTATTCAAATCGGATTGTTCACTAAAAAGTTAGTATCGCGAGACAAGTTGTTTGAACGGTTCAAAGTTGAACCAAAAATTGTTCAAATCGAAAAATCAAATATGGGAATAAGCTGTACTTGGCGAGATCTTTCCAACAAAAAAAAGTTTGTTCAAATCGGAATGTTCATTCAAAAGTTATTAGGGGGAGGGACAGACAGACCGACCGACAGACCGATCAACGCATAAATTCCCCATCTCAATACCCTACTTTCCAATTTTTAATTTTTCAATGGCGATATTTTTTGGATTTGGCGACATTTTTTAGATGCATTAAGCCACTTTTAATACTTTTTACGTTTTTCTTTTATTTTTAACAGGAAAGTAGGCTAAAAATGGTTCAGAAATTAAAAAAGCGTTGAACTCTGTTAACTGTGTGCTGAACTTAGCTTTCAAACATGCACATGTGATCTTCTACCTAGAATAGCTGAGATTTGGTTAAAAATAAAACGTTACTGCATATCTATAAATGCATAAATCCGCGCATAATTACATCGAAAATAATTTTAGTCACGTTTTTACTTATTTTTATAACACCTTGAAAAATAATCAAATAAATAAATCGAACGATATTTTAAATTTATTTGGAACATTACATCGAAAATAATTTTAGTCGAATTTTTACTTATTCTTCTAATACCTTAAAAAATAAACAACTAAAATAAATCTGACAATATTTTAGATTTATTTCGAACCTGTGATTCACAGCAAGACACAAGAATTTTCTTCTCAAGTGCAAAAGTAAAGAAAAAAAATGAGAAAAATGACTCACAAAAGCGTACGTATATTGAAGAGTGGCGAACTACAATGTAACAAATGATGGTTTACTTCCGTAAAGGAAGAGGCTTCTCAAATTTCAAAAGATAATAACCCAGATCATTTGATAGCGTTTTCTTCCGCACAAAAGAACCGATCGCGTGATAAATCTTGACTCTATCACGACGTTCTTATTACGGAGCTCTGGCTGTTTGAGTGAAAAGCGAAAATCGTTGAGTCGCAAATTGTTTGTGGCTGAAATGAATTGCTGCATATGCATCTTGTAAAATCGATTTCGGAGAGGTATAGAAAACTCAAACGTGTGGTGGAAAAGAAAAAAAAAAGGAAGAAAAGGAAAGAAAAAACTTTTGTTTCGGATAAATTAAAAGTTTTCGCTATTAAGGGCCGAATTCAAGTGAAACACCATTGCAATCGCTTCGAGGCGATCGCAATAGACCAAAATCGCAATCGCTACTGGAAGTCGAATTACGATATAATCGTATCTCGTAACGATTGAAACGTTTCACTTGAATCCAAATTTGGGAATTTGCAATTACATTGGTGAGTTGCGATCGTCCGCGTTTCACTCGAATTCCTGCCCAAATTTGGGAATTTGCGATTGCATTGGTGAGTTGCGATCGTCCGTGTTTCACTTGAGTCCCGGCCTAAATTTTATTTTACATTTTAAAGTTTGCGCTTCATCAAACTACAAAAAATCATCATTTACTGCATTGATTGTTTAAAATAAATTTTGTGTATTTTAGCTGTAATTTCTTTAGTGGCAACTCATGATTTGTTTATTATCATTTGTTGTTAAAATTTATTAGTTTACTAGCAGCCAGGGCAGCTAGATTAGCTTCCTGCGGCATGTTGATGCATAATGTCCCCCCGCCACCCAACTTTTACTTCATTCTGATGTGATATTATTTGATATAATTCAATTTTCATAAGATTTTAAGACATACTACCTACGTGGCCCACTAATGCCCAAGCAGCTAACTGCGTGGCCCGGCGTTGCACGGGCGCTTCGCGCCTTGAAAGGAGTCAAGAATGTTTATAAAAAAAATACTCGCCGCCAAGGCAGCTCGCTAACAGGCGCTCCACGCTTTCACTTTTTTCCTGCAGCAAAAAAACATCATTCGAATTATTGAGATGCTTCGCGCCTTCAAAATGGTGAGGAAAGTTACAGCAAGTTCTGCTCGCTCAAGGGAAAGAAGCAGACATAGATACTCAGTTTTTAATATACGTAGATGGCTTTTCAACAAATGAATGTTTCAAAATATTACAAGTAGCTAGCGATAAAAATACTACTTAAGTGACCCGCTTATGAGTTTCGTGTTTGATTTAGTTAAGCCTTCATTCAAAATTCTCATTGTCATTGTTGTTACTGTTTCATAGCAACCACGTTTTGTAACAATGGATTTCATATTTAATCATTTATTAGGCTTAATCGCTTTAAATTTGACTACTTATTAATTGATATCTTCACTAATTAAAATCGTATAATTATATAAATTGAAACTAATGAAGCCTGAAAAATTACCTATCTACCGGTACCTGGTTCGACTTTCAGTTCATTGGCGTTCAGGAGAAAGAAGCGTGACATAGAAAGAAAGATAGTTAGAACGAAAGTTAGAAAGATACTCAGTTTTTAACATAAGTAGATTATTCTATTCTAAGAAAGATTAACGAGTACAAAAAAAAAATGATTGTTAACAAATATTCTGCGTACAAGATTAATAAAATGATTTTTTTCTTGACGACATAATTTACTTTTTCGTGAATTTTTTATATGTTGAAGCAACTTTTAGGGGATTTCCTATCCAGCAATCTTTAAGATTTTTTTTACAGTTGACTGAACTTTTAGGTTTCATTTGTCACAAACTTTATTTCAACCAAAGAGAATAAATGCATTATCAACGGGGAAAAAATTCCTATTTTTTTTAGATTGACAAATGCTTTCTTTCCCTAACTTCAGGCTTGGAGTCAATTACGAGAAAACGTAATCGATTACGATTATGATTACGAGCGTGAAAAATTGGAGATTACAATTACGATTACGATTACAACCCTCTGCCAAATCGCTATTACGATTACAGCAACGATTAGATTACGTAAAAAATGTAATCGATTACGATTATTATCTGCCGATTACGATTTCGATTGCACGATTACAGATTTGTGAGAAATATACATATACAGAGCAGGATCCAGAAGTTTTGAAACGGGGAGATGTCAAGTTTTGGTTCGCTAATTTTATACCTTATCAGTTAAGTGGAAGGAAAACTAAACATGCAAAATTTAAACCTTCTTAAAAATCTTGTACAATATTGCACAGCGAGTAATATTTTTGTAAAATTTTGTAATATTTTATAATATTTTTATATATTACCATCTATTTATTCTGGTGAAAAATTATCAGGAAAAATATAAATTTGCAATTTATAAATTGTCTTAGTGTAATCAGTATTAGAATAATAAATTCTCAAATATAATATTCTTATAAAATTTAACATTTTTCATACCTAATGCATGGATAAAATTTTTGTTTCAATGAGAGCAAGATTGCAAAGGGTTGTGCAAATCATAAAATATGTTTCTCATCGCAGGGGGTATTAAATTTATATAATGTATATAACATATGTAATGCTCATTCGCGACAACAGTGTCATAGCTCAGAATTATGATTTTTGATCCACTAATATTATAAGATGATTGTAACTAATGTATCATCTTAACTTAAGGATTTATTTATTTATTTTGCGTGTGTGTATGACCATTTTATAATAATATTTTATGTCACATTTTTAAAAGTATACTGAAGTGTAATTATTGCCACATGAAATTAAAATAATGAACATAAATATAAAAAATATTTAAATTGTTCAAAGCACAAAAAGATAAGTAATACTTAAAAATAAATCATAGGCGTTTAATCCTACTTATAAGCAATGTTTTAAAAATCTGTAAATACATAATTTTTTCATCTTTAACATACTTAATGATTAAAAATAATATCAGCATTAAAGTGTAAAGCATAAACTTAAGATTAAATTATGTGTGGAAGTATTTTTAAAAAAGTCACCAGGGTGTTGCTATCGCAAATGAGAGTGCTGTATTGCAAATATATATTAAATGATAACTAAAGCACAGTTGCAAATTCCCTCTTTTGCAAAATTTCCTCCTCTTTCGTTAATGAAAGAAAAAAGGGAAAAAATCAAAAATCATGCAACTGTTAAGAGCAGTGGCTCCCAACCTAGAGCAATCGCCTCCAAAGGGGCGATTTGACTCCTCAAAGGGCGGTAGGGAGGGGCAATAGGTATTTAAAAGAGAAAACAGTAGTAATAAAAGGGTAGCGAAAACCGAAATTGTAAACATGTACGAAACCTGTTACTCAAAGTTCACACAATTAATCACAAGTTAAGAAAGAAACAAATTAAAGTTCAAGAGGTTCCTCCTTTCACCTCGGATGAACCTTAGGAAGTATTTTGTCATTAATTGTCAATTTTATGCATTTTCAGATTTTCAACTTATTTTCCTTCAAATTTTTAGTTTCAATAATTTTTTGAAAAATGTACTTCTGTTTTTTGAAAAGTACGTCAATGATCTTAGTTTAATGTTACCCTTCAAATGCTATATCAGTTCGCTTTGTGAAAGAAAAAAAATAAAGGTATTTTATTCATTAATTAATATTTTTAGTTTAAAATTGATTGGTTATAATTGCTTTGTTGCGTACATTTTATTTCAAATTAAAGTTACACATTTATATTTTTAATAATATTGCGATACTCACTCGCGCCAACTTATGTTTTTTTTTTAGGAAGAAAAAGGGGGGGGGGGGCTATAGGCGACAATCGGCGTCTTGAAAGGGGCGATGAGCTCAAAAAGGTTGGGAAACACTGGTTTAGAGGGCCCTGAGTATAGAGTCCTGTTAAGCCGAAAAGTTATGTGTTAGTAATTTGATACTACTGTTCTCGTCCGAGGTAAAACAGCTTCGTTTGTAGCTATCATTGACAGCTGATGAAAGGGAAAATTGATGACCCATCCAAAAATCAGGAGGGATGGTCTGGTCATATGCGCCTGAGGTTGCAAAGCACTTACGTCAGGGCTCGCTTTATGACTCTCTTAACGAGCACAAAACAACTTGCTGTCTTTCTGAAGCTTGCATTGAACCGGGACCCCCAAGACAAAGAACACGTTCCTTCCCTGGAGTGCTTATTCCCGGGTGCCCAGATAGAATCCTTATCTTTTTCCCATAACATTGTAGAAACGCAACTTGGAAGCTTTCACTTTCAGCAAGTCTGGATTACACGATTACAAGGCCAAATTACGATTATTTAAAATTAGATTACAATTACGATTACGCAAGAAATACTTGATTAAAATTACGATTACACGATTACAAGAGTCTCATTTCCAAATTATGATTATGATTACGATTACAAAAAATTGTAATCGATTACACAGATTACGATTACGTAATCGGCGATTACTCCAAGCCTGCCTAACTTGTTCACGATATTTATCGGATTTCTTAAGCATTTTTGTTCTATTTTAGATTTTTTTTCTTGGAAGGTAAAGGCTCGTCATCAGTTAATTTTTGTCCGGCCATGACAAAAGCAATTAGGCTTTTGATTTTTGAAAAGTGACCGGAACGTCAACTTCAATGAAGTTCGGACAGTAAGTATCTCGTAATTGCTCAAATAAGGTTAGATTGTTTAGTTGTTATATTTTAGAAAGAAATATGCTTATGAAATGGTTATTTTTTTTTCAATGAAGACTTATTTTGTGATAGAATATTTATTGTCAACTGTGACGTACATCATAAACAATGACGTAGTAGTAAAAGTAGTATAAGAAATACACTGTACATAAGTTAAAAAATAAGCGAGTGTAAGCAAAAGTTTGTCGATTCCTTTAGCTTATGTTTCAAAATTCTATTACAAAACGAAAAATCGATTAAAAGCATAAATAAATATAAATTCAGACATACGTAAGATTTAAAACTTTCCTATATTTACACTTATAATGGTAGAAAAAAATACCTAGTTTAAAAATCCTAATTTGCTCTCTGCAGAAATTGACAATAAAAAAAAAAAAGCCAGACGATATTTTAATTTTCTTTAAGTCCATTTAACGTCTATGCAGTGCAAAGTGACGTGGACAGAATATCGCAACAAATGGATTCTGTTGCTCGTTATTTAATTATTTCATTTTCACGTCCTCTTCCTTTTCGAGGACTTAATTAGTTTTCAGTGCTTGAGTGCCTATTTCGCACAATCAATGACGGGCAGCATTAACTTTCTGTATTTACGGTGTTTTAAGTAAATTTTTCTTCACTCCGGAGCTAGTGGGAGTTTTAATCAGACTATTTTTAACTGAATTTCAGGCGGAGTTATCTGTTTTCATTACGACTGACGTGAATTTAATGGGATAAGGATTTTATTTATGTTTTGATGAGAATTATGTAGTTGCGGTAAATCTCCGTGATGTAATAATTAAAAGTTCTTACTTTTTTAAAATTCGAGTTACGCAACGTAATGGAATGATTATACAAGTGTTTGATTCATGTGCAGAGAATTTTATAACGTAGGAAGGGATGCATGAAAAAAATTCCAGCTTTAATTATTCTATATTAAAATGAATAATAATTATTATTCTTGTGTATAAGCTTTAATCTCTACTAATAATAAAGCTGAAGGTGGGTCTGTCTATCCTTCTTTCTGTCTGTCTGCCTGTCTGTTACGCAAGTAGCGCCAAAACAGTTCGGTCGATTTTCATGCCACTTGGCACAAAATTAGTTTGTAGCATGTAGTTTTGCACCTTGAAGCGATTTTTCGAAAATTCCATTTCGTTCTTTTTCCATTCGAACTCTTAGCGGAAATTCGATAAAATAGGGAAGAAATATTTCATACACATTTTCAAGTCTTATGTCATTCGAAAGCTGGAAATTTTCTGCACAAAATGAAGTTTTTTCGAAGTTTCTACGATCATCAGGAGAGAGCTGTAACAATTGTTTTTAGAATCCCGGAATTCAAGGCTTATCTTCAGTAAAGCAAGCCAAACGATTCTAAAATGGTTAATGAAATGAATTATTTTATCAACGGAAATCAACTTTTAATGTCGTCACCATGGTTACGTTTTTATTTCGTTTATTTGTTTCGTTCTTTTTCTATTAACAATTTTAAAAATGTATTTGTTTTTGTAGCAATCCAAACTCCAAGCCTTATTAAAATTAGTATGTAAATATAATAAAATCGTGATAAGATGGCACCTGTCAATCAAATGAGAAATCGAGTCCTTTCTTTAAAAAAGGTAGAGAAGGAAGAAACTGACGCGTACCATTTTTGTGAGTTTAGAGATATTTTGGCGATCTGACGAGTTCTGTAGAAAAGGGAAACATTGTTTAACCAAATGAGGTCAAAAAAGAAACAACATGATAGTAAACCATTCTAAATTTATCATCTGGCAAAACATATTTTATTTCCTTTTTTTTAATTTCAATATAAATTGTAGTAAATGGCTTGAGTGAATGAGTTTGGCTTTTAATTTATCATTTGCTGGTTGATGTTTGTCGATGTTTATTGTTTTTATTATCATGGTGAAGAATAATGCACGAAATTTCTATTATTTTGTTTTTGAAGTTAGGAAAGAAAACTTTCTTCTTCTTTTAAACTTTGGTAAGATTTCTGTGAGCAGCAAAATTGTTCTTATTTTCTCTTTTGGCTTATTTTTGTGCACCTCCCCTTGGGGTTAAGTTCGAATTCCCCCAAGGGGTTTTTTACCCCTTTTATGGGGTAAATCAGTGTTAATTTCAATGCAGACAAAAGTGATATGAATTGGCGCGACCACTTGTCGAAATATAGCCAAGCTTTTAGTTGCCAAGTGTTTGACGCCAATTTGGCGACATATCGCCAAGTTGGCGGCAAATGTGGCGAAAAAATTTATTTTTTTATTTTGGTTCAATTTGGCGCTATTGGCGATATTTTGCGAAAAATCCACTGAATGATGTTAAAATCGGCGATATTTAGGAGATTAATCATTGTAAAACCTTTTTTTGGCATTGTTTTGTGGCAAACTAGGGATGTAAATGTTTGAATTGTTATCTTGCTCACTCCAAGCACTATTTTAGCATTTAAGGCATCTACTAAAAAAATTACACGTAAAAGGAAATAGTGTGGGGTCCATGCCAAATTTTTATATCATTCTTTGAAAGAATTATAGTTGAATTATAACTAAAATAGAGTTTTTTTTTGCTATATCAATTTTTTACGAATGAATTTTTAAGTTTATACCACGGGCAAAGCCGTGCGGGTACCGCTAGTTTTAAATAAAGTAAATGGTGTTTACAATTTGTTTTCAAAACAACCGATTAATTGTACACAGTAAAAAGTATAATGTTTTTTTTCTTTTTACAGTATATTACTGGTGTCAGAGATTCAAGTTTAAAACTGTTAATGCACAGTAATAAACTGTAAAACTGACAGTTAATAAACTGTAAAACTAGCAATTTTAGCGTTTATTACTGTAAACTAGCAATTTTACAGTTCATTACTGTAAAAATACTACAAAACTAGCTGTATTATACTGTAAAAACAAAATTCATTTTTTACAATGTAGTATTGAGTACAATTAATCTGCTTCTTTGAAAACAAATAGCAGGTATTAAGATTATGTTATAGTAGTTTGAGCAATCTCAAATGTGTCATAATTTTTTTTAAACACCTTTATTGAAAAAAAAAGTTATTTTGTCTCAATTTGTGCCCTAAATAACTGATTTCGATCTAAAAAATGTCTTCTACATCTTCAAGTATAAAGACTAAAAACGTCTCACAATCTTCGAACACATTTTCTGAAGTTTGAAAAGATATTTCATCGTCATCAGCATTGTCACGATAGCCCTTTGTGGACCATAGCATTCTTAATGAGTTTTTCTTATTAGATCCTCCAACCAGAATTTGACCTTCTTTTTATATAGACAGCTTAAAAACATCTTTAAAAGTATAAAAATGAAATATGTGAAATCAGATAAATCTAAGTAAAGTTTAGATAATCTAAAAGTAGTCGTTAAAGATAACCCTGTTTAGCCCCTTAGCTGCAAACACAAAATATCAAAAAAAAAAAAAAAAAAAAGGAAAAAAAGCTAAGCTTGAAGCATAGCATTATAAAGTCTCAAGTAAAATCAAAATAGCATTTTCCTTACTTTATTGAATTACATAGCAGGAGTAATGAGCGTGCAAATATCCGTTGCAAGTAGTACATTAAAATTATCTATTTTTGTAAATTGTGGGGAATAATACTAATATCTCCGCGAGATACCGAAATCTAAAAAAATGGAGTACAAATGGTAGGAGAACTTCTTCTCTATTTCGGGATTTTCATAGTTCTGTATAGCAAAAAACTTTAGTTTGAGGACAAAAAGTTTTTCCCCAAACAGATTTCCAAGCAAGAATGATTAATATGCATTCATAGGCCATTAGCACTTTCACACACTGGTCCTTATCTCGATAATCGAACCGATCAATTAGGACACGGTGCATATATCCTGTACAATGTATAGATATTATCTAATTTGCCACTGTAGATCTCATATTTATCTATAAAATCAGCTTAAATGACTCCCAGTGTTACTAACTATATAAACCATGAATTAAATTCTAAATTACGTAGATATCTCTTGAAGACTATATATTTTTCTCTAGCCTTTATAAATGTATTTTCATAGCTACTAGAACTAAAACACATCGTACATTTTAGTCTCAGTAAAAGGTTTTTTAATAACGATATGCTGATGAAAACAGTGTGACATGTGAGAAGGAGATAGGTAAAGTGAAGTGGAACACTTTATGACAAAGGGCAGTCAAATTTGTTGTAACAAGTATGACGTCATTAACGAGCAGTCCCTTTCTGATTTTGTAAATACAACATTTAATTCAAGTGCTATTTTAATTATACGTGCATAAAAATTTACTTCATACAATTTTGCATAAAAATTTAAATAAGCTTTGTCTTTGGTCACAGCTATATTTCAAGAGGCACATGTTTAAATAAATATTCAAAGACTTACCAGCAGAAAGTACCTTACGTCGAGAAGAACGTAGATTCTTTGTATATTCCACATTTAGATGATACCCAACGACTGTAACAATAGTATGTTTTTTCCCTAAATGTTGATGACACGCAACTCATTCAAACAGACAAATTCTGAAAAATATAAAAATACATATATTTTTACAAATTTAGTAATCATTCACAAAAGTTTGAAAAAAGATATTGAAATTTTAATGTTTGTAATGCAAACTTGAAGCTTAAAACTTCATGTATTAAGGGGACCGGGTAAGCGCTATCTCCACCATGTTGAATTCACCAACTTTATGTTTTTTTTTTCGGAAATTGTGAAATATAGGGCTAAAATTGTTTTATACATATTAGAATAGCATGTTTTACATACTTGAACTTGTCCTTTTCTCTCTAAGTGGGAAAAATATACATATTCAATATTTTACTCAAAACCATTTTCAAATTAACAGTTTTGATGCTTTTGACTCCATAAAAATATTTATCAATGTATCGTCAAATCCTTTTGTTAAAATGTAAAAAAAAAACTACATAACATAAGCGTCATAAAAATGGCCCTGTAAGTTTGATAGATATGAGAAAAAGGACCATGAATATGAAAAATTCATATTTCAAGAAAAAACGCATTTGAAGATTTCATTCATATGATGAACACGGTGAATGTTTTTGAAAGAACAAAATGCTCTGATGCTTCTAGTTTTTTGATGAACAAGTGTGGTATATGGTTGGAAAGATAAAAGGTTGAAAATTTCAATGATATTGAAAAGAAAAGAAATCGAATTTTTGGTCGAAGTTGCCTTACTTGGTCGCGTTAAAAAGGGTTCCCTCCTAAACATTGAAAGCTTTCAAAAAACATTTTTCTGAATTTTTGTTTAAAAATTAATAGTACGTTTTGATTACTAGGGCCATTCCACTAAAACGCCGCCATTCTGTCCCGCACGTTGCGCTCGTATATTTCATTAATGAGTACTAATTTTGAAAGGTAATTGGCAATGTTTCTTAACTAAGAAATCCGATACCGGTTTGCAATTTCTTAAACAACAAATTTCATTCATTACCTTTTAAAATCACAACTTTTGAATGAAAGGATGGCGGCTTTTTCGTGGAATTGCTCACTAGAAATTAAAACGGAGAATTTATCGTTTCAAGAGAAAAAACATCCCCTATAAACTATCATGACGACAGATAGGTCAATATATAAGCTGTATAAATGATGCGTTCTATGCAAAAGACATCGAAGTCCATAGGAAAAAATCGAAATGTTTTCAGAAAAAAAAAAGAATAAATAACTCTCAGAATGGAAAACAGAAAAGGAAGACTTTCATTCTTGAAATATGAGTTTTTGTTTGGGCAAGAATAAATAATGCAGATATAAATCAGTGGTCCGGTAGAAAGAAAGAAGTTCGGACACATTGCCTAGCACCTTGCCTTTCAACTGCTGGTCAGATTGTTGAAAGTAACAAATCTTCCGAGTCAAGATCAACACGAAAAACTGAGTTTTTGGTAGAAATTGCTTTATTTGGATCCCTCCTAAACATTGAAAGCTTTCAAGGGACATTTTTCAGAATTTTTGCTTATAAATTAATAGCACGTTTTGATTACTAGCAATTCAAACGGAGAATTTATCTTTCAAGAAAAAACATCCCCTATAAATTACCATGACAACAATTAGGTCAAAATATAAGCAGTATAAATGATGCGTTCTATGCAAAGGAAATCGAAATCCAAAAGAAAAAAAAGAAAGTAGAAATGTTTTCAGAAAAAGAAGAACAAATAACTCTTAGAATGGAAAACAGAAACGGAAGGCTTTTATTCTTGAAGTATGAGTTTTTGTTTGGGCAAGAATAAATAATGTAGATATAAATCAGTGTTCCGACAGAAAGAAAGGAGTTTGGACACATTATCTTGCACCTTGCCTTTCAAATGCTGTTCAGATTGGGAAAATAACAAATCTTCCGAGCCAAAATCATTACGAAAAACTGCAATCGAATATAATAACTTAAAAGTCAAATTTTTGGTAGCAGTTGCCTTACCTGGACCCCTCCTAAATATTGAAAGCTTTCAAGGGACATTTTTCTGAATTTTTGTTTATAAATTAATAGCACGTTTTGACTACTAGCAACTAAAACGGAGAATTTATCTTTCAAGAATAAAACATCCCCTATAAATTATCATGACAACAGATAGGTCAATATATAAGCTGTATAAATGATACGTTCCATGCAAAGGAAATCGAAATCCAAAAGAAAAAAAGAAAGTAGAAATGTTTTCGGAAAAAGAAGAATAAATAATTCTTAGAATGGAAAACAGAAACGGAAGACTTTCATTCTTGAAATATGAGTTTTTGTTCGGGCAAGAATAAATAATGCAGATATAAATCAGCGTTCCGGAAGAAAGAAAGGAGTTTGGACACATTGTCTTGCACCTTGCCTTTCAACTGCTGGTCAGATTGAGAAAATAACAAATCTTCCGAGTCAAAATCATGACGAAAAACTGGAATCGAATGTAATAACTTTTACAAAATGACTCTTTTTCAGCACTCAAGTGAAGTGAAATGAATTTTCGGAGATGTTTATCTTTCACCCGAAGTGCGATGTTCTTTGTCGAAAAAGACGGCAGTGCTGATTTGTGGATTAAATGTTGTTTCCTTTAAGACATTTGTTGTTTGAGATGATAAATTTATAAATTAAAGCGAGAATTATCTTGTCCTCTTGAGGCATCTCATCCATTTAAATGGATGTTTTAATTTCCCCTCCTATTGCATTCGATTTTGTTGTAGCCAGCATGAATTGCAATTGCTTTACAATGGATGGGTCAAAAATACATTTGTGAGGCAGTGAGAAGAAAAAAAAAGTTCTCAGTGAATATTTTAAAGTATTCGAGTTAAACGAGTTCAAAATTCTGATACTAAGTAGATTTTCATTGATTTTTTTTTCTAAATCTTACAGTATACGCGCGGTCGTGTTAATCGCAAAAGTCGTATCTGCACTTTTTAACAAATTGAGTTATTGTCATCAGGATATTCTTTGTCACTTATTTCACAAAAATACAAAGTTTTATAATCATTTGAGAACGAGAGATATTTTTGAAAAAAATCTGAAAAAGTACCTCCTAAATCAAATGCATGGAGGTGCGAAACTTTAAACAGCAATATCTCAGTTTCATAACGTCTGCAGATACCACTTTTGCACTTGGCACGGCATCTTTCAAGATCATATTTTACTGTTATGACGCAACATTGAAAGCACAAAAAGAATAACGTATATAGGTATAATATACCTATGATAACCTGATGCTTAACCTTGGACAAGTTCATTTGTGTTTGGGTTTAAAGATGAAAAAACTTTGGAAAGGGAAAACGCCAGTAATCCTTGTGCATCACAAACCTGCTTTAATTGTCCAAACTTTGACGAAATGAATCGTTTATATGTCAGTGGAGTTGGAGGTCTACTTATCAGAGCCAGACTATAACTTATTTAATTTCCACCAGGAAAATATTCCAATTGATTCAACTAGTTATGTAATAGTTTCAAATTTAAAACTCTATTTTTAACTAAGTAATGAAGAAAATTAATGATTAATTTTTTTATCATGAAATGTTGATTCGGTGCTCCGAAATTTGTTCGCGATGTTATTACCCACTCCGTAAAACATACATTTTACAAAACTTTAAAAGAAAGAAAAAAAATACTATTAATTGAAAGGTTTTGAACGAAAAGATGAAGTTATTAAATTATATCCTACACTTTAAAGTTCAAAACTCATAAGCATTATCCAGTAATACTTTGAATAACTTCCGACAAACTCGGGTAATCCTAATGAATCTAATAAATTAAATGAAATCGTTGATTTTCGTCGTCGAATTCCCCGAAGCCTCGCTCGCTAAAAAGTTATTCCACCATTAAACGAGAAATTCAGTGAAGGAAAATTTTATTTCATTTAGTGTGATATTATTTCATGATGTGGGATATATTTTCGTCTGCATATTCTGGAAAATCATATGACTTATATTCCATATAAATAAAAATTTAACATTTAATCTTTTTTTTACTTACACTGCAAAAAAAAAAAAAAATGTTATTTTTACAGGAAAATTCTAGAAGCAGAAGTTCCAGTTTAAAATTGTAAAAAGAAAACACAGCAATAAACTGTAAAACCTGCAATTTTAGTTTAATTAGCAGTAAAATTAATAGCAAAATTAGCAATTTTACCATAAAATTAGCTGTATTATACTGTAAAAACAACAGTATAATACTGGTAGCAGAGGCTCCAGTTTAAAACTGCAAAATGCACAGGAACAAACTGTGAAACTAGCAATTTTACAGTTTATTACTGTAAACTAGCAATTTTAGTTTTATACTGTGAACTAGCAGTTTTAGTTTATTACTATTAACTAGCAATTTTATAGTTTACTACTGTAAAATTACTATATAACTAGCTGTATTATGCTGCAAAATCAACATCTATTTTTTAACGTGTATAGATTGACCGGATTAAAGTCCTTTTAACGCACTAAGAAAAGTCAATTGTGTAGAAAAAAAATCATGTTTATAAGGCAAATGGGTACAAATTCCACGTTTTGTACATCAAAATTTCAAATGTTCACTTCTGTGTGAAATGAATGGCTATAATTAAACTTTTTATATTTATGAAAACCAATCAAACGCGGAATTCTAAAATTTCGAAAAGCATTTTTATTATAATACTTAAATTTTTTGATAAGGATCGCAACTGAATGGGTTACACTTTTAGTAAAAAGTGTTGTAATCCTTGGGCCATTCCAGGTGACGGAACGGGACATTTGGAGCTGTTTTATCGATAGATTTTGTTTTATAAATACAAATAAAATACGCTAGGAATTTTTTTGTAGGTAGCAACGGCAAAGATTTGTCATACGAGTTGCGTAGAAAATTTTAAATTAGTTATTTGTTTGAAAAATTATCGAATTTTAAGCATTAAAATACCTGTAATGGAATGGCACTCGTAG
Organism: Uloborus plumipes; assembly: GCA_038373865.1. Lineage (NCBI taxonomy): Eukaryota > Metazoa > Arthropoda > Arachnida > Araneae > Uloboridae > Uloborus > Uloborus plumipes. Next base: position 193,197 of record JAXGGA010000271.1, read on the forward strand.
GAGTCCCGTTCCGTCAGAGGCATTATATTGCTTATCCTTGAATCATTTTCTTTAAAACTATGAAATTTTGACTTTCCATGTAATTCGCATGACAAATCTTAACTGTTGCTACCAACAAAAAAATTCCTAGCTGGTTTTATTTATATTTATGAAACAAAATCTACTGACAAAACAGCTCCAAATGTCCCCAGGTAGCACAAAAAGCATTTAAACGTTTTATAAACGTTTTTAATCCGTTGTCACAACGTTAATAACCATTTTACAATCTTTAAAAAACGAAGTGTGCTACTTGGGTCCCGTTCTGTCACGTGGAATGGTCCCCTTCGTGAACAATTTAATTCGATGATTTAAACATTTCCCTTAGATTAGAGGTTTTGTGTTTGACTAGTTTCTGACATAAGTGAATCAATTATATACTTTGATATTAAAAGCGTACATGTGAAAAATGTAATTTTGGACTACGAGAATTATTCTTAATATTAGTTTCAAACTTTGCATAGTAAGTTGATTTATTTGCTTCCACCAATTGATGCTTTTTATATTTTTTTCATTCTCAGCAAAAATTTAAATGTGCTTATAACTGAGAAGAATATTGTACGAATGAAAAGAAATGTAATTTTATTTCATTTATATTCTTAGTTCATTATACAACTCAATGAAATATTACTTTAAATCATTTTGCTTCTCACAGTTTAGTACAAAGTTTCCGATGTTTTTACAAAAAATATTTTACTGTTTTGTATTTCTAAAAGCATGTCTAAAATATGTCTTTGTTGATAATCATTTTATTTTCATATACGTGTAGTTTATTTAAAATTATTTGAAAATAAAGTTAATAACACATATGTTTCACAAGTATCTTGCAAGATTGAAAGCATTCATGCATACATAAATTCATGTATACATAATTTGAATTTCATTAATATAACATTTTAGCAAGCAAATAAAACTATTGTAATTATTTACCTCCCAAATTTGTTACATTCAAGTGTCCGTAATAAACTTTTTTACCAACTCTGATTGGTTGTCATTTTTTCTGACGCTAAAGTGTACTTGACGTCTAATCGACGAATTTCTGAACACATCAAGAACCCCCCTCCCCCCCCACACACAGAACCTTTGGTGTAATTAATTAAATTCAATTAAGAACATGAGGGTTTATAGTTAATCATTTACAAAAAAGAATGAATAAAACCCCTTTTCTAAATAAACCTTAGTTTTCTCAAATACAAGTAATAAATATTTAATGTTTGTGAAACGCATGTTTGTCTGTTATGTGTTGTGAAGTATTAAAGGTTAAACTTGACAACCCATTAGCAGAAAAATGCAATTTTACTGCATATATTACGGCAATATTCTGATTGGAAAGTTTTTTTTTCACACTTTATTCATTCTAGACTATACACATTTTCTACGAAAATAGAAAATTAATATTGATGTAACCATGAAAGATGCTTTACCAACAGCTTAAACGATATTATTCATTAGATAAAAGTTGACGTTCTGTAAACAGCCGTAAACCTATAATCAAGTTTTATTCTAACAGGTCACAAAATTTTTTACTTTACTAGGATTACCAATACGTACGTCCGATTGGTATCCATAAATAAACTTCCCTTTTTACTTTTTTCTATATCTAATATATAGAAGAAAGTATTGGATTCGTGAAAATTTTCGAATGTCGAATTTTGACGGATTTGCACGTTTTGAGGTGCGCTGAGTCCATTTCGATCATTTTTGGAAAATGTCTGTGTGTGTGTGTCTCTGTGTGTGTGTGTATCTGTGTGTGTTTGTGTGTTTGAGTTTGTATGTGTGTGATCAGTTTTTGTGGCCGTTCTAGAGTAAAAACTACTGCATGAAATGAAACAAAAATTTTTGCACATATGTAACACCATGCAAACTGGTGCACCTGACTTTTTTTAGCGAATTCCGCCAATGGGGGTGGAGCAATCGCACGCTTTCTGCGCGTCAGTGATTGCTATATCTCAGGAAGTAACCGGCGGAATCAAAAGAAAATTGGTCCATAGGTAGACCCTACTAAGTACAGGTGCTGATTCAATTTGTGTGTCACTATCTCAAAGGGGGTGGAGCAATCGAGCGTTCTTCTTATTTAATGTAACTGCTATATCTCAAGAAGTAATGAACGAAATCAAACAAAACTTGGTACTCAAGTAGACGTTAAAGAGTACAAGAGCTGATTCAATTTTTGTTCAAATTGCTGAAAGGGGGGTCATGCAATCAAAAGTGCTTGTTTTGTCATTGTACCTGCTATATCTCAAGAAATATTGTTGCGATTTGAATGAAATTTGGAATAACACTAACCCAATATGGAAGCAAGCATCAATTAAATTTTAGCTCTAATCACCCTAGGGGGAAGGTGGGGTGATTTTTGCGCTTAGTCAACAATGCGAAAATTAATTCATTAAAAAAATCGCTTTCACGCTATTTAATTATCAAAACATCTGAAAACTTTCAATGATTTGAAATTTTTAACTGTTGCCAATTTCTTTTTACTAACAAATAAAATATTTGCAATTAATCTAAACGAGGCTTTTGCAATGATTTGCCACACATTTCGCTCATTGATTCTGCATTTGCAGGGGCATTACGATAATTGGGAAATTGTAGCTGTCTCCAACTATTCGAGCGAGTATTTTATTTTGTAACCGGAATTCATAACATAGATATAGAAGAAAGTTTCGTGACGGCCACGACAGCTAGTTTTTTGTCATCTGTCTATATTTGCCAAGATTATTATTAACTGGAAGATTTCTAGTTTATCCCACTCAGAGTACGACAAATAGAATGAAAAACTTTAGGTGCTTGAGGAAATTCAGTTATTTCTTCATATTTTTTTCAGCTTCATCGGTACAAGGAAATAAGTTATCTAATAATCAATTAATTAGTGCGAATTTTATTGGATAAGAGATATCACTGCAGTAAAGGCACTTATTTTCATAAAATCGTTCAAAATAAGACTTTCTATAAATTTCGATGAAACTTGAAGCTATGAAGCAAAATGTTGAGGCAGAGTAAATTCCTTTCAAGAAATTCTATATGCGTCGAATATCTTCCAAAGGATTGTCCAGATTAAAAAAAAAAAAGTTTCTCTTTTTTCCTTTCATTCTTTTCATTAATCTTTATTTATTTCTGTAATAATTGGGGAAGTTTCATAAAAGTTATAAATGTTAAGTTTCTTTTTTTAGGGTGCGGGGGGTACACGTTTTAGGTGAAAAAGTATGAACATTATTTCAGAGCGAAATTATTAAGACAGAAAAGTTACGTACAGAAAAAAAAGACCTCAGAATTGAAAACGCGTGAATGAAATCGTTACACAGAGAAATTATTTGACAGAAGTTATGCACATTAAAAATAAATGTGTTGTACAGAAACGTAAATGAAATTATAACGTAGAGAAATATACTAGACAGAATACATGCATATGAAAAAGAAATATTATGGAGGAAAACTTATATGATAATGTGAAATGAAATCGTTACACAGTGAAATTATTCCGAAAGAAATGATGCACGAAAAGAAGAGATATGAATAAGTTCAGAAATTCACAGACACAGGTTTTTTTAGGATAACTGCAGTTTTGTAAAATATTGGCTTTCTCGATTACAATTTTTACGAGTAATTCAATTTTACATTTATTTTTTTTTTTTGTGCAGGTCCAATTTTATAATCACATATTATGGAAGAGATAAATTTTAGATCGCTATTTTTGTTGAAAGTTTAGAAACAGAAATTTTGTTTTCAAACTTTACAAAATCCAACGAAGGATTTGAATCGATTAAAAGTCTATATTAATGTTCTGTATCTTATTGCTTTTAATAACACTAGTCTATAAAATTTTTTTTTTCTTTTTTGTTATATAGGGAAAAATATCTGATCTCAGCATAAAATGATACGCTAAATTCAAACTTGTAAAGTTTTTCTCCATCACACGCATATTTTTTTTATGACATTCAGCTATTATTTTAAAGAAATAAATAAGCATATTCACATGCAATGATTAATGATAAAATAATGAACAAATCTTAACTATTGGTCATTTCTCTCTGCATTTGGCATCAGATGTATCCCTTGTAATGAACTGTTCAGCAATAATCAGCAAATTTTTGTTCCGTTAGATAGACAATGGAAGGCCCTTCAAAGACGTGGTTCTATTAGCTTTTCATCAATAGCAAGTGGAAATTTTGGCTTTAAGAGTTTAAGGCAGGAATTCAAGTGAAACAGGCGATCGCAAATTGCAATCGCTACTGGAAGTGAATTACATTAGAACGTTTCTTGATAAAAACATCGTGACGTCAGCGTGACGTTTGCCTATGAAAAACGAGCTAGATAAAACGTCACAGCCTACTTGGCGAATAAGAGGAGATCGCTGACTGCTTGTGAGCTCTTATTGGCTCCACCCGTAGTGACATCAGTGCGATTAGCATTTATGGCGATTGCAACTTATCCAAATTTGGGAATTTGCGATTGCAATGGTGAGTTGCGATCGTCCGTGTTTCACTTGAATTCCTGACAAAATCGGCATCAGTATTAAAAATAGTCTTCACAAAGTTCTTGAAAAGAACTACTTGAATATGAAAGGTTTAAAGAATAATATGTCCATTCCTTTTTAGCCTACTTTCCCGTTAAAAAAAAAAGAAAGACGAAAAAAGTATTAAAAGTAGCTTAATGCATCTAAAAAATATCGCCAAGTCCAAAAAATATCGCCAAGTAAAAAAAATATCGCCAAGTAAAAAAAAATATCGCCAAGTCCAAAAAATATCGCCAAGTAAAAAAAAATATCGCCAAGTCCAAAAAATATCGCCAAGTTAAAAAAATAAAAAGGTAAAATGAATATCGAAAAATTAAAAATTTGAAAGTAGGGTATTGAGATGGGGAATTTGTGTGTCTGTCTGTCGGTCTGTCTGTCCCCCCCTAATAACTTTTGAACGAACATTCCGATTTGGACAATTTTTTTTTTGTTGGAAAGATCTCGGCGAGTACAGCTCATTCCCGTATTTGATTTTTCGATTTGAACAATTTTTGGTTCAACTTTGAACCGTTCAAACAACCTGTCCCGCGATGCTAACTTTTGAGTGAACAGTCCGATTTGAACAAACTTTTTTTTGTTCGAAAGGTCTTATCAAGGATACTTCATTCCCGTATTTACATTTCCGATTTGAACAATTTTTTGTTCAACATTGAACCGCTCAAGCAAGCTGTCACCCCTAATAACTTTTGAGTAAACAGTCCGATTTAAATAAACTTTTTTTTTTTGTTCGAAGGATCTCAGCAAGGATACTTCATTACCGTATTTAAATTTTCAATTTGAACATTTTTTCGTTCAACATTGAACCGTTCAAGCAACCTTTCCCCACCTAATAACTTCTGAGTCAACCATCCGAATGGAATAAACTTTTTTTTTTGTTGGAAAGATCTCGGAGAGTACAGCTCATTCCCATATTTGATTTTTCGCTTTGAACAATTTTTAGTTCAACTTTGAACCGTTCAAACAACCTGTCCCACGATGCTTTCAGAAAAAAAATTTAACATTAGCACCTACGGGGAATTTAAGTTGAATGTTGATCCTGAACTTAAAGTCGGATTTCCTTCAAACTAACTTTGTAAGAAAATGGTTTTGATAAATAATGTTTGCAAAGTACTTTTCTGGGTAATCTTCTGTGAGGACTCTGATTCCGACTCCGACTCCGCAAACATGGCGGAAATGCAGGCTCAGAAAAAAATGCTCAGAAAAAAATGAAGAACTGTAACAGTTACATTCTTTAAAAGGTGCGACAAAACTTTATTTATTCATTTATTTACTTTTTATGTGTCTATTTCATCTGATGATCAATGAGAGGGGTTTCATCTGATGATCTGATGAGAGGGGTATATTTTGCTTTTAGAAATCAGCTTTAAGTGCTAAAAAGGTATGTTTGACATAATTTTTAGTCTCAGATAATTAAGAGAACAGTGATCAGATGCTAGAATGCCGATGACCATGTACGGGAAAGTAGGCTGGTTTAGTTCTTGACAGAACTTCTTGTTTTTTCTTGCCATTGTTATTACACACGCAGACTAGAAGATAACATTATGTTGAAGCTCAAGCCGTTAATCTAGTATTTCTAACTTTCTTTTAGGGCAGAAATAATTGTCCCACGGTATTTTTTGTACTAAATTCCATCTCTAAAAGCTTTCAAAGCTCCATATGTTTGTTTTATTTTGACTACATATCACGGGACGCGGGAGCGTCCCGCCCCGCCAAGAAAACCAAATACAAGCCGCCAAGAAATTTCCGTCGCCAATAAAAATGTAAAAGAGCGACAAGGACTGTTTACGCGAGTAACCAAACCGGGGTTTTCACCCCTCTGTATCTCAGCCCCATAAAGATCCTTAGAGTTCATTTTTGGTATACTCAATCTCCAGCGGCCCCTGACGGCATGTACTAAAGCAAAACATCCAGGACCCTCAGGGGGGAGGGGTGATATATGTTATAAAATCGCTATTTTTCGCACTTTTTAGAAATTGTTTGACAGGGGTCCAGACTAAACGGTAACTCGGATTGAGCTCTGCTTTTGCACCCACATTTATTTTGTCCCAAAGCTCGGCATAGGGGGTTTTTCGACCCCCCACCCCTCCCCCCTCGTTTTTATTTTCCGTATCTTTTCTCCCCGTGGGTCTTTAGTGTTGATTTTTGGTATGAATATTCTCGATGAGACATTGAGGACATTTTCCCAAAATTTACTCCCCGGGGTCATTGCACCCCGGAGTTATTAATGCTTAAAATTGGTCCGATTTCTATCTACTAGCTCTGTTCAACATCTGAGCATTTATGTTTTCATTGTTGGGCCACGAGGAAAGAAAACTCAATGATTTATAATTTCATCTGTTGCCAGTTTCTATTTGTTAACAAATAAAATATTTGTAATTGATTTTATTGCATAAGGCTTTTAAAAGGGATCTTCAATTTAGTTCATTTTAATATGAGATCGGCAGTAAGGGTTGGGGTTTTTTGTTTAAACTTTTAATTTAATCGTAGTATTGTTAGCAACTAGCTTTGTTTTGCGTCGGTTCGGGTGGTACATTGTGATTGATTTCAAATTTATCCTAGACTGAAGAAGATCCTTGAACTTTTGCACCAAATGCATGCCGCCAAGAAAACCACAGATGTCGGACCGCCAAGAAAAATGTTGAAGGGAAAAAAAAACATGCAAAGTAAATTTTGAAGAGAAAAAAAAAACAGGCAAAGAAATAATATTAATGCAAAAACATGTGATATCTCCCCAAAAACAACAGTGTTGTAAAAAAATCCCCCGACAAGAAAACCTTAAATACTCAGCCTTAAAAAGTTATGATATCGAGTTTTACCGCCAAGTTTGTGCCAAACTACAACTAACCTGTATGTATAGTTCTTTTAAATTGTTTTCAGTCCTGCCAGGCGGGAAGTTTTTACTCATTAAGCAACCACCTCACAAGACAAAGCTTCCCGCCTGGCAAAACTGAAAACAATTTAAAAGAACTATACATACAGGTTAGTTGTAGTTTGGCACAAACTTGGCGGGAAAACTCGATATCATAACTTTTTAAGGCTGAGTATTTAAGGTTTTCTTGTCGGGGGATTTTTTTACAACACTGTTGTTTTTGGGGAGATACTAGTTATACCGAAGGCAACGTGTTTCTATCATGCAATAGTATAGCTTTTAAATTAGTTTCGAAAGAGTTAATACCAAGTCTCATTTGCTTGATATTAAAATACGAACGTATTCATTAGAGAGTCATTAAATACTATTACAGTACACTAAGGCAAAACCTATACATTCTTTATATGATATCATTTGAATATAAAAACTCAGAAAATGATTAAATGTATCACGAAAATTGGTGTTATTAAAACTGACCAACATGTCACCCCTGAAGTATCAGCAAATGTGACTAACTACCTCCACATGTTATGTCCTGTCTTTACAATAAGAACTTAATTGTTAATTATGAGTTTTTATCATTACATGGTCTAAGAAAGCACGGGAAAAATACATAACTTAGCAGCTATGATTGAACAAAAACTGTTGGGGATGAAAAAATTCTGATCGGGTATTTGAAATTAGCGTCAAAAATTACCTTAGGAACACTGTTAATGTTTCATGTAACAAAATTTTTGCTTATTCGTGTATTCAGCCGAAAATTGCCTAAAGATATATTAAAGTCAGTTTTGAAGTAATTACTACTTCCACAAACAAGAAGCAAAAATCAATGAAAAGTATGAATAAGAAATGTTTCTTTTAAATTTATTTCGAAAATCACAAAAAAAAAAAAGTATTGCTACTATGTGAAAATAAAGTTGATACATATCGTACAACAAAGAAATCAAAGGATTACTTTTGAATGCAAAATTCTAAATAATCTTTTCCATAAAGGTTGAAGACAAAGTTAATGGTTTAAAAATATTTCAAATTTTACGTCAAAATACACATCAATTCTATGGCAAAAAATAAGAAGGAATTAACCAAAAGCTCGTTTAAAATCTTCAAGTGAACATAAAATACTTTTTCCTATCAAGAGTTTAATTCAGGTTCATAGTTCAAGAATAAAAAATCAGCATCTATGCAGACCTTTCTAAGAATTTAAAAGCTTTTTGCGTAAGTAAAGTATATTGAAAAGATTACGTACTCTCAAGAGAACTCTTACCATTTTGTTACATGTGTTCTTAAAATATTTAAGCCTTTTATACATTATTCTGATAAATGGAGCAATTCATTTTTATTCATGTTCTCTTGCTGCACCTAAGAACGAGGAAAATTCTTTCTTTTTGTTTTTTCTTCTTTTTAAATTCTAAAAGCGACTTTGAATTTTTCAAAATTAAAAAACAGAGAAGCGGGCAAAAATGACTTATTTTATGTTTTTTACGACTTAACTTTTTTACGCGGATAAGAAGAAATGCAGGAACATTTGCGTTATATACTGCTGGCCAAGTTATGATTTTTCCGTTTTACTCATATTTTAAGTTTGTAATGAAATTACAGGGAATAGAATTATATAGAATATTTTTAAGCTATAAAAATGTTTCTACGCCAGAATTTTATTTACAGAGCTTGCACATATAAGACTTAGACTGTATTTCTAACTGCGTGTTGAAATTTCTCGTTGTGAAAAAAGTATGCATACAACATTTTGATAAACATGCACAATTATTATAGATACAAACAAATATCCCTCAAACGGTTTTAAATCATTCCTTAACTTGCAATACACCACGAGCTCAGTGGTTGGAAAAACTACATTTATTTTGTTGTAGCAAACTACAACTACAACTACTTTGTTATAAATGTAGTTAACTACAACTACTTTTTTTTTAAATGTAGCGACTACAAACTACTTTTGAATTGTTGTCGCTACTTCGCTATTTTTTAAAAAATAGATAAATAAAAAGCATACACCGTTTGAGGATTGACCGAAAAAAATCGAAAAGTGATTTACATTAATAAATTAAATCATTTGAATATGGAATAGAACTAGGAATTGTTTTTGAATTTATTTATTACTTTTCCTCTTTGTTCCACCCCCTCTTTTTTTTTTTTGCTAAAATTTGTCCTTTTTACATTTTTTTTTTTACAATTTTTACCAATATTATCTACAAGAAAGGATTCAAACGTTAAAAGATTGAAAGAATTCAACGTTCATTTTTTTTAATTGCTTGCCAGGGAATATTTTGCCAGGGAATATTTAGGAACATGGAAATTATTTGAAGGAATATAAAAATTACGATGCCAGAAAAAAAAAAAAAAAAGACATCAAACAGATAGAATGTATTTCGTCAAAAGGATGTATCTAAGATCAGCTCATATTTTTATAGTTCTTATTTCTCATTGCGTGCGCTGCTGTACTCGTGCAAGATTTGCACCAGTTGGATTCGGTTAAACCTTGTTTTTTTCCTTCGTTCTCCTTTTTATTTATTTTTTTAAAATTTTTCTCATTTATTTATTTATTTTTTTAAATTTAAAAGTAGTTTCCGGAAATCGCTACAAACTACTATTTTTTTGTATCGCGCTACTCACTACTCTACTTTTTTTAAAAAGTAGTGAGCTACACTAAAAACTACTAGTTTCGCTACTTGTAGCGCGCTACTTCCGACCACTGCACGAGCTAGCTTATTCTATCCACGGACTGCAGTTTCATGCTTACTATGCACTCATCATCATGGAATAGGAATTAAACCAGCTGGAGGCGAAAATGCTCTTATAGAGCAAAGAGAGCTAACAAAAACTGGTAGCTAATGTGAAATTTGAACATCAGCGAGCGACCGCACTTGGTGCGGTACAAACTCGAAAATTTTGAGGCAAAGCTCGGGTATAAAGCAGTAAGTAGCCGCCTTTAAGCCTGATGAGTGCATAATAAGCACGAAACTGCAGTCCATGGATAGAATAAACGAGCTGGTGGTGTATTGCATGCTTCTGTCTTAGCCCTGGCTTAGGGACGGTTACTTACTGCTTCATTCCTTAACTATTTGTCAACTTTTTCACATAAGGAACTGAATTGATACTGTATTAGAAAAAAAAAATCTGGTATGGACCCCACACTACTTCCTTTTACGTGTAAATTTCTTAGTAATTGCCTTAAGTGTTAAAAAAAGTGCTTGGAGTGAGCAATGTAACAATTTAAATATTTACTCCCCTAATATGCCACGAAACAATGCAAAAAATATTTTGCAATGGTTAATTTTCTAAATATTGCTGATTTTAATATGATTCAGTGAATTTTTCGCAAAATATCGCCAATAGCACCAAGTTGAACCCAAATCCAAAAAATAATTTTTTCGCCAAATTTGTCGCTAACTTGGCGATATGTCGCCAAGTTGGCGTCAAACACTTGGCGGCCAAAAGCTTGGCGAAATATCGCCAAGTGGTTGCGCCAATTCATATCACTTGAGTCTGCATTGAAATTAACACTGAATTACCCCAAAAAGGGGTAAAACACCCCCTTGGGAACATTCGAATGCAACCACAAGGGGAGATGCACAACTAGACCATCCTCAGAGCCTACATACCAAGCTAGAAGCTTCTACGGCATATAGTTTTTGAGTTATGCGACACACATACGCAGATACATCCGCACATACGTACATACAGACGTCACGAGAAAACTCGTCGTAATTAACTCGGAGGTGGTTGAAAAGGATTTTTCGGCTGCTTATATGTAGGTAGGTACATATGCACGTGCTGACAGGTCGAAAAAACTACTGAACATTCATTCAGGGGTGAGCAAAATCAAAATTAAGACTCAAATTTGAGTGATTTTTTTTTTTTTTCGCGATCATAATACTTCCTTTACTACGTAAAAGGAAGTAAAAATCCTGCGTTATCCAACAGAAAATACTGTTATGACGCACAAAATCAACTATCAATGGGAGAGAGGGACATAAAGGGTAATACTGTACATACAGTACACAATAATAACAATTATGAAATGCTGCTCTATCATACTATACATTGTACAATAGAAAGTAACAATAATTATAACATATATATATACATTTTTTATATATTATAATATATAAAAAAATGAAGATGGCGGTGGTTGTTGCTGCGCGACTGATCAAATTGCAGTTAAAGTTCTCCGGTGCATCGATGATCTTCACTGTCTGTTTCATTGTAATTAACCTTCTCTTAGAGCTTAAGATTTACAGCCATTCCACCGTCACGTGAGGGACAATTAGACTCAAAATGTTCACCAACATTTTGTTATAGCTCTTTTACATGTAAACTGAACAGGAGCAGAAACACATTATGTAATCCTTTCATTTGATGCAAATATACTCCTGAGTCAGTTATATCTTTGTTTAATAATTTTCTTATTTGCAATTCAATTTATTGGTATGCGTCACGTGCAGGACATCCAAAGTCAACCTCGTGTCATCTGCTGTATGAATTAGATAATATTTTTGCTTAATTATTATAGCAACGACAAAACAAACGGGTAGATTTTGAAAGCTAAGGTTCTCATGTAAATGAAACATGTCTCATTCAATGAGAAATATTTATTTAAACCGTTGAAAAAAAAATGTTAGGGCTATTCCTTGAAAAAGTAGCCATTTTGTTCCGCGTGTGACGGTTCATATAATTTTTCAGAAATTGACAGATAATGACGAATTTTTTTTTCATCACACACACGTTTCTTGGAAGCAAATTTTGTTCAGTACTCTTTTAAATTATCACTTTAATGAAATATATGAAGCGTCACGTGCGGGACAAAACTACCGTTTTCCGTGGAATGGCCCTGTAGCAACGCGTATAGGTGCCTCTATGTTAAATTAACTTTCACATTCAGAATAAAAACTTGAACAGAAAATGTGGAATGGTTATTGGCATGCACTAACAAAGTGACGTTTTAAATAGAATGTTGTGAGAACTTAAGCATTCAGTGATGATGCTAGAGGATTGAAATTCCATTCACAAAGCCAATAGTGTCGGCCCCGCTTAAACAAATACTGACGATTCCAAGAAATATTATTTGATTAAGCGGTATTCGATTATGCGCGGATCTTTAACATTGCGTCTATGGCATGGGGAAGTATTTGGTCCCGGGATGTTTTATTCGTATAAGCTGGGTATTCATTTATCCGTTACCCGATTAAACGGGGCCGACAGTATTTGGTAACCAATACCTATGCCCCGCAATTCCCTTCCGAAAGTTATCGTGTTGTGGGCGAGCAACTCGCGACTCGCGTTATAACCATTTCGCGTAGGTCAAATTGAGTTGCAGTGTAAATCCACTGTAATTAGACTTTAACTACCTGGTTGGTCCTGAATACAGCTCTGTTTGTGTATTTTTTTCCCTTTATCTAGACCAGGAGACAATCAAACTCTGAGCCAGCACCTCCAAAGGTTCCTTTGGAAAAAGGAACTTGAAGTGGTTTGTGACCTCCATTAGATTTAACGTGCACCAGTCGCAAGTTGTGTACACGGAGCATCTCTAAATGGCAATCATCGAGCCAGTGAGTCTCCTGTTACTATTGCAACGCCCTACTGATTAGAGCATTGCTCCCCTGAACTTGGCACAGCATAAAATATGTCTCGTGTACTTTCTAAAGGTATTCTGTATTTCATTAATTTTATTTCAGTACAAATATGCGTCAGGCTTTAAGAAATGTGATTATAAAACTAACAATCAAAAAACTTATCATTCCTACCCAAAAGTAAACATGGAAGAGATGCAGAATTCAAACGATTCCAATATCGTGAAAACATTCGAAAGAAATTCTATTTCGAAGGAAAGAATCCAGAACAGAAAAAACATTCTTAAACGTTTCAGTTCTAGAGCTGCATTTTAATGTAAACAAATCGTGCTGGAAAATGATTTCACGAATTTCAATGTTATCATTTTTTGTTTTAAACAAATGATTCAAAAGCTAATTAGGCAAATTTCGCTTCAAGCCCTTTTAATCAATTCGCATTCTGGAGCTTCATGCGGTGAATGCAATTTTTTCTGTCTCGAAAATCCAATTTAAATTCTAATATTTATGAAAATCTAGATGCTTCTAATTTTCTGGAATTTTGTTTGAAAATCAATTAAATGAGCAAGAAATAAGGCACTTCCATCGGCTGAACATTTTTTTTCTCCCGATGTAACTTCATAATTAACTCAAAACTAAGCGTTCTGTGCCGAATATGATTATTTAGCTTGACATATCAGTTGCTTTTAAACTTCATCAGCAGAAATTAAAAACTAATTCGTTTCAGAAACTTTTGTTGTAATTATCCCCCCGGCAATTTCCGTTGTGAAATTCATCCCTATGTTGAAGAAATTTTATTTAGAGAAATTAATAATAATTAAAATTTGTGATTGTTAAAAAACGAAAAGCTAACCTGTTATATATATATATATATAACAGGTATATATATATATATATATATATATATATATATATATAATCAAAATTAACAGTTTAAAGTCTGCAAATTAACTAGCGCATTTATTGCAGCTAAAAATCAATTGCAAATATGAATATCAAAAAGAGACAATAATAGCTCATGAAGAGTAACTGTGCATAAATTGGAGTAACAGAAATAAATAGAACAACAATGAGAAACATCAGGAAAAACATTTAAAACTACTTGAAATTTAAAACTAAATTCAAGTTTATTAATCACTGCTGACTTATTCCAAACAAACACTCATGAAACCTGCAAAGCTAAATCTAAAAAATCTATATGCTGCTCCTGCCCTCTGAAGATTAAGCAGCGCATTACCCATGTTGATGTTTTACATGTTAGTTTTAAATTTCAAGTAGTTTTAAATGTTTTTCCTGATGTTTCTCATTGTTGTTCTATTTATTTCTGTTACTCCAATTTATGCACAGTTACTATTCATGAGCTATTATTGTCTCTTTTTGATATATATATATATATATATATATATCAATGACTTAAAGGTAATTGATCAAAAACCACTAGATTGCAATGAAAAGTGAGTATAAAGTAAAGGTTTTAAATTAAAACCCTTTGTCTCCCAACTTCTGCTGTCTTCCTATTGAGTGGGATTGTGGTTTTGAGCAAATGACGAGCTGGTATTAATTGTGAACTAGTTGCTGTAAAAATTCACCAAAATTAAATTTTAGTACATTAATAAAGATTAAAATAGCAAAAAATAAGAAAATTGATGTTTTTTTTAATCAAGGAAGAATTAAACATTTCTTAGTGAAAGAAAAAAGACAATGTTGAAAAGCACAAATGAGTCGGAACACTGCAGACAGCACGCGTTTCCGCATTACAAAAGAACGCCGTTTTCAATGCAAATAAATGTGAGCATATAAATACAAAAATATTACATCGGATATTGGAAAGAACTTTCTTGAAACGCCGAAACACGTTTCTACAGTATTCCTGCTCATTTGTTCGTTGGAATTTTGCTATCATTTGAAAGCACAAAAGTATTACTTCTCTCTTTCTTTTTTTTTTTTTTTTTTTTTAAGAAAATTGATGATCGTATAAGTAAAGAGAAAATGTGAAATAAAACTAACCCAAGGGAGTTGAACAAAGTTAATAAAAGTTAGATGCATCATGCAGCATTTATGAAACACAATTCTCCCCAACCAGAAGGTATGATAGAAAAACCTGCAGGCCACAGTGTAAACGAACCTTCAAAATTCTTTTTTTACCAAGATGCTTGCATGTTAAATGAGATGGATAAATTCATACAAAATAAATTGACTCTAATCTTCTGCATCTAAAAATCCAAAAGAAGATTTTTCGGGAGTAATATAACATTTGTTTTCTCGAATCAAAAACTACATTTTATTTTCTGCTCTCTTCTGATAGGAACATGTATAAAACAATTGCCATGTCTTAGGGCCATAAATTGCTTTCAACTCGAGAGACTCTTATTGGCTGTAGGAATAAAATGATGGACCGTAAATTTTACGAAGGGGAAAGCTTTTAGAAACGAAATTGTATCTTTTTTTGGTGTGTGCTTTATTTCATTCTGCATGAAGAATAGAGTTCTCTGGTTTCTGTGGGTGAAGTTGGGGATGTGGACGCTTAAGTCTGTATTACAGCATAATCTCTCACGTAGGATTTTGATGAAGGCTTCTTTGTTTATGCAAAATAGATGTTCGCGGAAATTGTGACCAGAATATAAGATCAGAATGCCAAAACGCATAATGCAATGGAATTTAAAGATATCACTAGTCTACAAAAGAAGAAAAAAAAAATTTCCATTTAGTGGAGGAAAATACCTGATCTTTGTACAAAACGATGTTCTGAATTCAAATATGTAAACATTTTTTTCTCCATCACGCTCGTTTTTGAACTTTTCGATAAAAGTTTGGCAGAAATGAGCATATTCTCATGCATTATTATTACTAAAATAAATAATAAAAACTTAGCTATTGTTCATGAGTTTCTATTTTTGGCATCAGAAACATCCTTCTTAAGTGCGTAGCCTCAATCAACAAGAATTTATCACAAGACAATAAGGGGCCCTCCAAAAATGCCTCTTTAAAAAAAAAAAAACTTTACATAAAAAATACGTGGAAATTCTTTTTTTAAGGATTTATATCCAGTACCAGTGTTACAAAGTCGTTACAAAGTGTTTTAAAAGAACTAATTTAATATGATGGATCAGTAGAATAACAAGTCCAGCGTTTTTTTTCTCTTTTTAAATTCTTCTTACCATTGCTATCTAAATCGCAGAGTAGAAAACTATGTACTATGTAAAACCCTAGCAGTTAATAAAGTTGTTTAATTTAATTTTAGGAAAAAAAAACAGTTGTCCCATGATAGGTGTTGCACAAAGTTTTATCTAAAAAACTTATTAATATCCATATGTTTCCTTCATTTTGACTGAATATGTTAGTGGTACTGAAGGCAACGTGTTTCACGATCATGCAATAGTTATAATAAGCTTTTAAACTAGTTTCGAAAAAAATAATACCAAGTCTCATCTGTTTGATATTAAAATACGATACATTACAAAGTCAATACTATTGCAGTATATTAAAGCATTTTCCTTAGAGTAAATATAAATTCTTTTTGTTTCCATTCCAATATAAAAATACAGAAAATTATTCAATTTAGGTAGCACCTATCACGAAAATTGGCGCCATCAAGACTGACCACCATGTCACCACTGCAGAAACAGCAGACCTAACTACCTATCTCAACATTTCTTGATTTTAACGCGATATTTTAATTGTTAGTTATGAGTTTTCACTATTACGTGATATGGAAAGACACGGGAAAAATAAATAATTTATATTTGTCACATAATAAAACTAGTATTAGAAGAGCGTAGTTCGTGCTATTCATAAACGTTGAAAGAAAATACAGGATACAGGAAAGCATTTAAAAGACATATCCTTAAAAAATTCTACATAAAAAGCTGAAACAAGTAAGACACAAAAGCTGTCTTTTGAAGTAAGCGCTGAGAAAAGGCTAAGATATAAATCGAGTTTATTCAACTGGTCGAAAAAGAGGAGTTGGTGCAACATTCGACGCATTACCACGGCTCCTTCTAAAGAACAAAGAACCACGAAAAGGAAAATGGAAGAAACAGTTACATCAGCAGATGAGGTGCAAAAGGGATTTAACCCTTGCATCTTTTAAAATGACCTGAATTACAGTTTTCAACAAAAACAAAGTCAGTGGATTTCAGTGTAACTCATGTCGTGTCGATTTTCGGCATATGAGCCTGTTCAAGAGTAGAAAAATGCTATGCAGACCTCATGTGCAACTTTTGTAATTTAAATTATTTTGCCACAGAAGAAAATGCTTCTTAAAGCAGTCGTGAACATTTTTAACGCACTCCTATTTTGTTATTTTATTTTCCTTTAGCTCATCGAATGCGTTTTCTAGAAATTTTTTAGAAACTAAACTTTAAATATTCGTTGTTTTTAATATGTACCCCAACTTACGCAACCTCCAAACGGAACTTTGCTCATTTTCCAATTTTTTTTTTTCCTTCTGTCTGATATTTTTTTTCAAAATAAACATCTCACACTCTGATAGTTTAAGACCGACTCCGAGAAGAAAATTGATCGATTTTTTTTCAGTGGTAAAAATATTTTTTTTTCACTTTAAAATATCTTAGGTTCCCCGTTTTGAAGAACTTTCCCTGAGACATTTATAAAAATGCAAGACGCAGTAAGCGACAAATGTGAGCACACAACTTTTTTTGTTATATTTCAAAGACAAAGTCATGGATTCTAGAATCACCCCCAAAGGAGTTCTCCCTGAAGTGTATTATCCGACATAACCCCCCTCCACATAGTGATGCGTCTTCATTTGATAGATTAAATGTACCAGTATATTAAAACATGGAGATAATTTTCAGATTTTTGGAATTGATATTTTTTATGAACGACCACCTCGTTTAGTGATCGGAGAGGTCTGACAGGGACGGACGGGTGCCGGGTTCGAATCTAGGCTCAGCCCGGATGTAAGTTCTCTCTTCTGACCTTGTCCTTTCTTTGTGCGAATTTGCTATTGTGCTGTGAACGGTTGCCTACCCTATTAACGGGTATCACACTAAATTACGGTACTACAGCTGAAAAAGTGAAGCAGTGCACTTCAAACTGCTACCTGGAGCATGCTTATAAAATTTATGGTCTTTGCTGGTAAAAAACTGATCGAGGTGGTTTTTGACCTCCTCATTTGAGGTGTTGGTTTTAATTTCTAAAAAACTTTGGAATGACCGGAAAAATAATTATCCGATGGTGCCATGTCTGGAGAATATTGTGGGTGTGGCATTGTATCCCATTCAAGCTGTAAAAGCTTTTGACGAGTGGACAAACTTATGTGAAGTCTCGCGTTGTCTTGGTGAAACACTACACTTTTCCTATTGATTAGTTCTAGCCTATTCTGTTGAAGTGCATCATTAAGTTTGTCCAGTTGATGACAGTAGACTCACGAATTAATTGTTGTGTTATCCGGTAAAAGCTCAAAGAAAAAAAAACGATTAGTTTAAAATCCCACCAAACAGACAGCATCACCTTTTTCGGTGAATATCGGCTTTGGGAATTCTTTTAGCCGGTTCACCTTTTTTGCTCCATGACCTCTTGCGTTTAAAGTTGTTGTATACAACCCATTATTCGTCCCCAGTGATGAGGAGCTGCAAAACCGGATCATTTTTGTGACGTTTGAGAAGCGAATCGTAGATGTCAATGCGGCGATACAGATTTCTCTGTGTGAAAACATGGGGAACCAATACATCGAGCTTCGAGGATAATCCTAGGCTTTTCAAGTGGTCATAAACTGTTGAATTTGATAAAGTTAACCTTAATCCGATCTCGCGTGCTGTTATTCGTCGGTTCGTATCAACTAATGCCTTTATCACGTCTTTATCAGATTTAACCGGCCTTTCCGAGCGTGGTGCATCTTCCACAACAAAATTGCTGGATCGAAATTTAGCGAGCCAGTTCTGGCACTGGCGTACTGTCAACACACCTTCTCCATACACATCAGTCGATTTCTTCCTGTCTTGAACAGCAATTTTACCTTTTCTATAGCAAAACAGTAAGATATGTCGAAAATGCTGCTTATCGCTCTCCATATTTAAAAGGGCACCAACCTACAAAATACTGCTTAGAATAAGTTGGAATTTTTCACATACAAGCCTTGCTATATGAGCTCTCAAAGCATATGAAAATTATACGGCTTAAATATGTAGTTGCGTGCAAAAAAATACAATTAGATCCTGTGTCGGGAAGAAACGAAATTACTTTTCGAAAAACCTAATAAAAACATATGATTTCTGTTTCATCTCCCAGAAGGATGTCTTCCGTCGCAACCGCTGCCTCCCCTCAATCCAGGGGATGGCATTTGTTAGATTGAATAAATTTAAAATTTTGAAAAAAAATTTCAAAATTGAAGAATTTACATTTTTATAATCTTGAAAATTCATTCTGGGTGTCAAAAAAGGGTTACACCCAGGATGAATTAGACGCATATACATATGTCTCGTTGCGTATCTAATCAACACAGCTTATTGAATTTCTAAAACTGTCATAAACGCAGCAAAGACATGTGCTATCTTTGCATAAATTGAATTCGCGAAACTATCAATTCATGCTTTATGGCTCGGCCAATATTGTACCCTGAATTGGCAACAGATATGACAATCGTGCACGAAATGAGAAGGAATGTAATTTCTGCCCGGAAACCGTAACTGACATATTTGTCAATTCAGAATCCAACGTGTCTGCCTCCTGACTTTAGAAAAGCGACTGTGAGAAGTTTATCAAAGAAAAAATTATTTTATTCAAAAGTTTAATATTTCTGAATTAATAATAAGGAAAAAAATATTTTATTTAATGAGGAAAAGTTTAATAACTTTATGTTTTACTAGTAAATATATTCGTAACATATTTAGACCAAAATCGGTGGTTTTATCATTTCAGGTTAATATTTCAACAAATTGTTACAGGAATTTGATTTAGAATAGCTAATAAAACATTTGCTATCCGCGAACAATCACATTTTGTTTTACCCTTTTACTAAAATACTGGAATTTCGTTAGGTATTCAATTAACTAGAGCCTTATATGAAATTGCATATCTGCATATACAATTGCATATTTATGCTCCTTTTGACGTTTTACGCACACAAATGGCTCAGTTTTAAAACAATTACATATTGTTGCACTTTTCACTTCACCCCCTATGGACATATCCTTATATATATATATATATATATATATATATATATATATATATATATATATATATATATATCAAAAAGAGACAATAATAGCTCATGAAGAGTAACTGTGCATAAATTGGAGTAACAGAAATAAATAGAACAACAATGAGAAACATCAGGAAAAACATTTAAAACTACTTGAAATTTAAAACTAACATGTAAAACATCAACATGGGTAATGCGCTGCTTAATCTTCAGAGGGCAGGAGCAGCATATAGATTTTTTAGATTCAGCTTTGCAGGTTTCATGAGTGTTTGTTTGAAATAAGTCAGCAGTGATCAATAAACTTGATTAGCTTTTGCTTTTTAATCTTTGAAAGATTAAGAACTTTAAGAGTATAAAATTTATGCCACTAATTTATTTTATAATGTTTGTACTGAATTTGAATTTAAAATGCTGACAAATTACAATCCAATGCACCCTGCCCTTACCTGGAAAGCAAAAAAACGTGCACATACCCAAAATAATTCAATTCCATTGTCCAAGAGGCAGTCCTTTTTCGTTCCACTCTAACACTCCGTGTCTGCTCACTTCCAGTCAACACCGCTCAGCAGTAGAGTTTAGGTGCAGCCTATCATAAAAGCTGGGAGCACGGTTTGTTGCCAATATGCAGTACTTGGGGAAGAAACTATATACTCTCTGCCTGTCACATGGAATTCTTGAAAACATTAGCATAATGTAAAATAAAATCTATCGGATAATTGTTGTAATAAAATAATGTAGCAGCAAATTTAAAAATCTGCTTTTCATAATCATTTTTGTTGTTGCATATTTTATGAAATCTCGAAATTTGTCCTAAAATAATATTAATGAAAACTTTTTTATGCAAATTGCTGTAAAAGTGTGGCATACTTTGTGTAAAAAAATTAAAACTGTTTCTTTTATCGTAAATATCGAGAAAGATGTTCTGTTCAAAAATTTTGATGGAAATGTCCAGAAAGTTGGCAAACTGATTATTTTCATTTGCTTTATTCAGTTGGAGTGTCTGAGGATAGACAATATGAAATTCTTCCTCCATATTTTTGTTGAAAACCAGAATGTCGTCGATGTATCTAAAAATATTTAATTTAATGTTCTTATTGATAATATATTTGAATTCATAATAGAATAAAAACAAATTTGCTGCAGAGCTGGAATAGTTCGTGCCCATGCCAATACCATGAATTTGCTTGAAGATTAAATTATTAAAAGTTACAAAATTATTAAAAATACAGAAATGACATAGGCTTTCAAAAAAGTTACGATCGATACCAAGTTCGATTCCAATGTAAAACGTATCAAAAATCTTTAACAATGTATTATATAAGTCTTCGACTGGTATGTTACAAAATAAATTTTCAAAATCAAAAGAATACACTGATTTTGGTTTATGCTTTAATTTTTGTACAACTTCGTAACTATTATCAATGCTCCAAAAATAGCTGGAGTGCCTGTATTTGTTTTTTAAAAAAGTATAAATTTGCTTAAGAAAAGCCTGCAATTTTACATTGTAACATTTACCAAAACAATTAGTAGTGGAACAAATAAATCTGAATTTTACAGGATCTTTGTGAAATTTAGGTGTCATAAATATAAAAGGTAAAGAAAGGTGATTTGAAATTTGAAAACTGTACGAAAATTTAGAATTACAAAGCTTTTTAAAAGCAGTGAACTTTTTTCGGATCATATCTGCATTTGAATTGCATTTGTTGTAATAAAAAGATGAATCCAGCTCTTGCAATACTCTGTTGATGTAGAATTTTTTACAGATGATACTATAGTTGTTGGCTGCTTTGTCGATTGGTACAAAAATAAAAGAATCTTTTAATTTATCCAGAAATTTTAAATCCTCTTGATTAATGCTTTGGTAGTTATATTCTGAGCTGTTTAGATACAAATTTAAAGCTTTCTTAAATTCTGTGAGGAAATTATCTTTCCATTCTTGGAAAGCTTCGAAAGGTGTTGTATATTTATAAGCAGTTTTTTTAATAAATCGCGAAATATTCTCGTTAAAAACCTCGATTACTTTATTGTATTTACGTTTTACATTTAACCTGAATTTGGTTCCAAAATTCATCAGATATCTGATGTTATCGTTTTTTATAAATTTCAAGTCTCCTGTGATAATGTGTTTATAAAAAGGATCTACGAAGTTTTTGTATTTATCTTCATTGCAGGGTCATGGAGATTCGTTTGATGCGTTCGCGAACGCTATCTCTCGGTAATTAAAAATTTTTTTGCAAAAAGGTTTTGTATATTCAAAAGCAGTTATAACTTTTCTGTTTTTTATGGGAAAAAGATGAGATAGTTTATGTAAAATATTGCTAAATCTGATATTTTCAAAACTTTTTTGCTGAAAAGTGACAGTAAGAAAAATATTTTCCTGCTCTATTGCCTCATGGTCAATCCTAAAATTTAAGAGATCTAAAATTAGATCTTTACATTGTTTATTAGAAAAATTGAAGCTGATACAAAATGTTTTAAGCTTTTTCAAAGTATTTATTTTTAAACTGAAAATTCTGTTTTTAATCGTATTAATACAATTGGAAGTTTTAAACAAATCTTCCATATTCGCACACCAGAGTTTTGGATTAATCTTGTTGATAGCTGTGCTATTTCTGTGCGAGTCTCTGTGTCCTCTTTCGATTTTAATTTTAGTGTTCATTTTATAAAAAAGTTTGTAGATATTCGTAATTTCATTAGTATTCATAAAATTAATGTCTGTATTTAGCCCATATGGGTACAGTGTTTTATACTTGAAAATAAAATCATTTTCAACAGAAAGGCGATCGTTATTATCTTCGACATGCGCTAGTATATCAATATTTACGTTATTGAAATCGTGCATCCTGAAATGGGAGATTTCGAAAGAAGGATTAGCAGAGTTTTTAACATGTGAACGATGCAAATTGATTCTTAAATGCAGTTCGTTGGATGTTTGTCCAATATAACTTTGTAAACAAGTAAGACAGGTGATTTTATAGACCACATTGTTGTGTTTTCAAAAAGGTATGTGTCCATTAGGCAAAGTATCTACAAGATTTCCTCCGACTGCACACGTTTTGCAGTTTTTTCTTTTACATTTATAGAAAGTGTAAAATATAAATGTAAAAGAAAAAACAGAAAAAACTGCAAAACGTGTGCAGTCGGAGGAAATCTTGTAGATACTTTGCCTAATGGACACATACCTTTTTGAAAACACAACAATGTGGTCTATAAAATCACCTGTCTTACTTGTTTACAAAGTTATATTGGACAAACATCCAACGAACTGCATTTAAGAATCAATTTGCATCGTTCACATGTTAAAAACTCTGCTAATCCTTCTTTCGAAATCTCCCATTTCAGGATGCACGATTTCAATAACGTAAATATTGATATACTAGCGCATGTCGAAGATAATAACGATCGCCTTTCTGTTGAAAATGATTTTATTTTCAAGTATAAAACACTGTACCCATATGGGCTAAATACAGACATTAATTTTATGAATACTAATGAAATTACGAATATCTACAAACTTTTTTATAAAATGAACACTAAAATTAAAATCGAAAGAGGACACAGAGACTCGCACAGAAATAGCACAGCTATCAACAAGATTAATCCAAAACTCTGGTGTGCGAATATGGAAGATTTGTTTAAAACTTCCAATTGTATTAATACGATTAAAAACAGAATTTTCAGTTTAAAAATAAATACTTTGAAAAAGCTTAAAACATTTTGTATCAGCTTCAATTTTTCTAATAAACAATGTAAAGATCTAATTTTAGATCTCTTAAATTTTAGGATTGACCATGAGGCAATAGAGCAGGAAAATATTTTTCTTACTGTCACTTTTCAGCAAAAAAGTTTTGAAAATATCAGATTTAGCAATATTTTACATAAACTATCTCATCTTTTTCCCATAAAAAACAGAAAAGTTATAACTGCTTTTGAATATACAAAACCTTTTTGCAAAAAAATTTTTAATTACCGAGAGATAGCGTTCGCGAACGCATCAAACGAATCTCCATGACCCTGCAATGAAGATAAATACAAAAACTTCGTAGATCCTTTTTATAAACACATTATCACAGGAGACTTGAAATTTATAAAAAACGATAACATCAGATATCTGATGAATTTTGGAACCAAATTCAGGTTAAATGTAAAACGTAAATACAATAAAGTAATCGAGGTTTTTAACGAGAATATTTCGCGATTTATTAAAAAAACTGCTTATAAATATACAACACCTTTCGAAGCTTTCCAAGAATGGAAAGATAATTTCCTCACAGAATTTAAGAAAGCTTTAAATTTGTATCTAAACAGCTCAGAATATAACTACCAAAGCATTAATCAAGAGGATTTAAAATTTCTGGATAAATTAAAAGATTCTTTTATTTTTGTACCAATCGACAAAGCAGCCAACAACTATAGTATCATCTGTAAAAAATTCTACATCAACAGAGTATTGTAAGAGCTGGATTCATCTTTTTATTACAACAAATGCAATTCAAATGCAGATATAATCCGAAAAAAGTTCACTGCTTTTAAAAAGCTTTGTAATTCTAAATTTTCGTACAGTTTTCAAATTTCAAATCACCTTTCTTTACCTTTTATATTTATGACACCTAAATTTCACAAAGATCCTGTAAAATTCAGATTTATTTGTTCCACTACTAATTGTTTTGGTAAATGTTACAATGTAAAATTGCAGGCTTTTCTTAAGCAAATTTATACTTTTTTAAAAAACAAATACAGGCACTCCAGCTATTTTTGGAGCATTGATAATAGTTACGAAGTTGTACAAAAATTAAAGCATAAACCAAAATCAGTGTATTCTTTTGATTTTGAAAATTTATTTTGTAACATACCAGTCGAAGACTTATATAATACATTGTTAAAGATTTTTGATACGTTTTACATTGGAATCGAACTTGGTATCGATCGAAACTTTTTTGAAAGCCTATGTCATTTCTGTATTTTTAATAATTTTGTAACTTTTAATAATTTAATCTTCAAGCAAATTCATGGTATTGGCATGGGCACGAACTATTCCAGCTCTGCAGCAAATTTGTTTTTATTCTATTATGAATTCAAATATATTATCAATAAGAACATTAAATTAAATATTTTTAGATACATCGACGACATTCTGGTTTTCAACAAAAATATGGAGGAAGAATTTCATATTGTCTATCCTCAGATACTCCAACTGAATAAAGCAAATGAAAATAATCAGTTTGCCAACTTTCTGGACATTTCCATCAAAATTTTTGAACAGAACATCTTTCTCGATATTTACGATAAAAGAAACAGTTTTAATTTTTTTACACAAAGTATGCCACACTTTTACAGCAATTTGCATAAAAAAGTTTTCATTAATATTATTTTAGGACAAATTTCGAGATTTCATAAAATATGCAACAACAAAAATGATTATGAAAAGCAGATTTTTAAATTTGCTGCTACATTATTTTATTACAACAATTATCCGATAGATTTTATTTTACATTATGCTAATGTTTTCAAGAATTCCATGTGACAGGCAGAGAGTATATAGTTTCTTCCCCAAGTACTGCATATTGGCAACAAACCGTGCTCCCAGCTTTTATGATAGGCTGCACCTAAACTCTACTGCTGAGCGGTGTTGACTGGAAGTGAGCAGACACGGAGTGTTAGAGTGGAACGAAAAAGGACTGCCTCTTGGACAATGGAATTGAATTATTTTGGGTATGTGCACGTTTTTTTGCTTTCCAGGTAAGGGCAGGGTGCATTGGATTGTAATTTGTCAGCATTTTAAATTCAAATTCAGTACAAACATTATAAAATAAATTAGTGGCATAAATTTTATACTCTTAAAGTTCTTAATCTTTCAAAGATTAAAAAGCAAAAGCTAATCAAGTTTATTGATCACTGCTGACTTATTTCAAACAAACACTCATGAAACCTGCAAAGCTGAATCTAAAAAATCTATATGCTGCTCCTGCCCTCTGAAGATTAAGCAGCGCATTACCCATGTTGATGTTTTACATGTTAGTTTTAAATTTCAAGTAGTTTTAAATGTTTTTCCTGATGTTTCTCATTGTTGTTCTATTTATTTCTGTTACTCCAATTTATGCACAGTTACTCTTCATGAGCTATTATTGTCTCTTTTTGATATTCATATTTGCAATTGATTTTTAGCTGCAATAAATGCGCTAGTTAATTTGCAGACTTTAAACTGTTAATCTTGATTATATATATATATATATATATATATATATATATATATATATATATATATATATATATATATATATATATATATATATATATATATATATATATATATATATATATATATATATATATATATATATATATATATATATATATATATATATATACATATATATATGCAAGATGGAAAATTATTAATTTTTTTTTCTTTGCGAATTAACAAGCGCTCAATGTGTATATATATATACATATATATACACACTGCTCAAAACAATTAAAGGATATAGTAAGTTTCCTATAAAAATGGGTTTAATCATGTTTTAACTTTTTTTTTGCATAAAAGGGAAGAAGAGAGTTACAAATGTAAATTTTGCTTATTTCCAAACTTCATAGTTTTCAAATTTTGAGTCTGACGACTTTTTAGCGGCAGCGAATGAAATTTCACTCTCACTTTACTATAAGATAAGGCAGAAAAGAATGATCGACGTTCTGTAAGAGCATTGTTTCGATGTGTGTCATGTCTCAACGAAGACATTTGACCAATTCAGAAGCTTCTATAGTTGTTGGCAGACTAGAGGGAGGCCAAACACAAGCCGAGGTAGCGGAAGCCATTGGAGTTTCTCAAAGTGTAGTTTCCAGGGTCTGGAATCGTTTTCTAGAGACTGAAAGTGCTGACCATAGATCAGGACAAGAACGTAGACCGACAACAACGCCCAATGAAGACCGCTATTTAGCTTTAACGGCTCGGAGGCACCGAAATATGAGTGCCATTCAACTGCAACGACAACTTTGCTCGGCTACTGGTTCCCGTGTTTCGACACAAACTGTCCGAAATCGACTCCACACCGTTGGCATGTATGCCTGTCGACCAATGATGTGTGTCAGACTAAGTTCAAGTCACCGTCGTGCCCATAGAGAGTGGGCAACGGAGCTCGTTAGTTGGGGAAAAAAGAAATGAGTGGCGCAACATCCTGTTCTCTGATGAGTCCCGTTTTTTCCTTCATCCTGACAATCGGCGGGTTTTCCTCTGGAGGGAACGTGGCACAAGAAATAATCCAGCATTTGTGCGCGAAAGTGTCACATTTGGTGGTGGAGGTGTGATGGTATACGCCAGCATATCCATTGATGGTCGAACCGACCTCCATATCTTCCGAAATGGAACTCTGACTGGTCATCGATACAGAGATGAGATCCTCAGACCTATCGTCATCCCTTACGCTGCAGCAATTGAAGATGACTTCATTTTAATGGACAACAACTGCAGGCCACATCGTGCTAAGTTGACGAATGATTTTCTTTTTTTAAGAAGGAATCGTACTTATGAAATGGCCAGCATGTTCTCTGGATATGAACCCAATAAAGCATGTTTGGGACATCCTAGGAAGACGAGAGGCTGAATGCCTATCACCTCCAGAAACTCTCCAGGCACTCGAAAGAGCTCTTCAGGAGGAGTGGGGCAGAACATCTCTGTCCATCATTAATACCCTCATTGAGTCCGTGCCTCAGAGGTGTTTAACACTGCTAGCTGTCCGGGGAAACCATACCCTCCACTAAAAGTGATTTTATTCAAAGAAAACCCGTTTTTTTAATTTGTTTTTCTCATTTTAAAAAAATGCGTTTTTTTCCTCTTTTTTTCCTTTCGTACCCAGAAGCTGAATAAAAAGCATGTTTTTCTGCCAACCTAATGTAATTTTTATCTCTTATAGCTTACTACGTGTAGTCGATAATGTATCAATCAACCAAAATGGTCTTTGGGTGTAAAATCAAACCAAAATCTTAATATCCTTTAATTGTTTTGAGTAATATATATATATATATATATATATATATGTATATATATATATATATATATATATATATATAAACTAGTAAATTATGCTAAAACTCAAACACTACAAAGTCTTTTCTTTTTTCAATTTCGCTCAACCTTAATTCAGGTCAGGTCTGAATTAAGTGACCAGGTTGAAATTGAATACTGTAATGTCTCATAAACTACGGTAATCGATATTGGTGGCGCCTCATTTATCTGGGGCGCGAGTCGATTTTATTAGTGACAGTAATGAGCAGTTAATTGATAATTTAGTAGATAATATTATTTTGAAATTTCTGAGCGGTATAATGGAAATGATCTCATTAATATTATCACACCTTGACATAGAAACACTAATGGGGGGGGGGGGGGTAATAATATTACTTTGAAATTATCGATTTTCTTTCCCAAATTGCACTGAAAGTTTGTTATTTATAGCAGTAAAAGGTCTTTCAAATAAAAATTTCCCATTATAGAATGTAATGTCTAAAAAGCAAAATTATAATTCTCGAGGAATAATTTTGCTTCATGTAAAGTCTGTTCAATCTTTTTAGTATATGTGGGTATAAATTTCAATGTTGATTTTAAGAGTAAGACAAAATTTTTAACTTAAAAAACCTGATTAAGATGACGTGTCTGAAATTTGCAAAATCTTGAAATCTACCGTAAAACTGGGTGTATCGGAACAGCAAAATAGTTCGGAACAAAACTTCCTGATCATACAAAAAAAAAAAAAAAAAATCTTCATAAATATACGGTCTATGCAAACCTCTTCATGCTTCAAACCCAAAACTAGTATAAAGGGTGTCCACTCCAATCGTGGACCAATAGCTAATTTCTAAACCGTTAGAGATACGCATATAGTTTATTTAGGAAAAAATCTCCAAATTATGAAAGGAATTTTTGGTCTATTCAATGTTTTTCAAAAAATCAAATTTTGAAAGAGTTACAAAATTTAAATTTTTGTACAGCCCCCCAGTCCTATCAATCATATTTAGTAAAACATTCTTGACACTGTAACGTTTAAAACTAAAAAAAATCACTCCTCTACCACAAAAATTGACCGAGTTATGACGTTTTGAAAAATCAAGATTTTGCATTATTTTATGACGTCATCGAGAGATCGCTTAAGGGACCGTATGCGAAATCCTTCAAAATCTTGATTTTTCAAAACGTCATAACTCGGTCAATTTTTGTGGTAGAAGAGTGATTTTTTTTAGTTTTAAACGTTACAGTGTCAAAAATGTTTTACTAAATATGATTGATAGGACTAGGGGGCTGTATAAAAATTTAAATTTCGTAACTCTTTCAAAATTTGATTTTTTGAAAAACATTAAATAGACCCAAAATTCCTTTCGTAATTTGGAGATTTTTTCCTAAATAAACTCTATGCTTATCTCTAACGGTTTAGAAATTAGCTATTGGTCCACGATTGGAGTGGACACCCTGTATTTTAATGATGGATATATCTGAGCAACAGACTATCACATTAGAATAGGCAAAATTTTTTATTGTGTCATAAAAATGAAGAATTCTCTAATATCATGTAGGATAAGCAATTATGGGGTGAACCGAAAGACTTTGTTCTGTTGTTTCACTTCAAACTTATTTAAAGAAAACTGAAAAATCAAGATTCTAATCAAAATTCTTCTAGTTAAGACAGGGACAAAGATTTATTATTGTTTACCTCTTCTGGTGATTAACTAGATCTTAGAATGCCAAAAGTACCAGATTTAAAAAAGGTTTTTGCTCCAGGAGACTTTTTTGTAAGAATACATGGGAAAATTCATACACACTTTATGTACTTGTCCTGTGCACAGACAACGACGAATACTTCGGAAGATTTTACAGGAAGTTCTCTGGAATTCAGAGATTTTAAGAAGAGGCAGCGCTCACCCCAGATGAAACGAAAAAACTTAAGTCATGCCGCAACTGCTGGTTTTATGAACAAGATAATTTTTGTGACCGACAAGAATGACTTCGATTTATATTAAATTCTTTTCAGTTCAAATGCATTTTGAAAAATTAATTTTAATCTTTCATACGTTCAAAATTAAATTGGATTTTTGACAAATCATAAGTTTAGCGGAAAAGAAAATAAATCAGCAAATATCGGTTCTTCTTCCTCCCATTTATATTATTTGTTTTTGCTTGAGCTATTAAAGACTGAATTGAAAAATAAATAAACAAATAAAAGTTTTAACATGCGTTCCGATTCCCCCCATCGGCTTGAATCAGAACACTTCTAAAAGTTGTCTTTGCTTGTGATATCAAAATCAAAGAAAGATCGATATTTTTACATAAAAATTTTACAAAAGAATCCTTTTCGTTCGTTTTTTATGCTCAAAAAGCTGAAAAGGACTCCGATTCACCCCGCTTTACGGTAGCTAAAATCTCTTCCTAAGAGGCTAACTGATTTCGCTAAAGACAATCTGTCGCTACTCCTCTCCATTTGCAAGCCTTTTAACTGGCTGGGAAAAACCGTTTGTGCGATGTTCATTAAACGTCCCATTCGAATCTGATTGACATAAAGGGAAGGGGGAAAAGTGGCGACTGATGGATGAGGAAAGGAATGTGGCGGACGTTAACTTTTACCTCATTTACACTAACCGCTTTTGAGACATGAGGGACGAGGTTTGTAATCATGTTTCGGTTTCTGAAAGTGATTTTCTGTGCTTTATTTGTTGTTTTTCCCTCCCCCCTCCTCCTTGAATTCAATCTTTTAGGAATAGCGAAGGGGTATCCGGAATGCAGAAAAGTTCTACTCCAAATCACACTTTAAAAAAATGTGTGCTTTGATACATTTTAAACGTTTGGTTCATTAAAAAACAAAAATCTGGTATGGACCCCACACTACTTCCTTTTACGTGTAAATTTCTTAGTAGTTGCCTTAAGTGTTAAAAAAAGTGCTTGGAGTGAGTAAGGTAACAATTCAAATATTTACTCCCCTAATCTACTACGAAACAATGCAAAAAATATTTTACAATGGTTATTTTTCTAAATATTGCTGATTTTAATATCATTTAGTGAATTTTTCGCAAAATATCGCCAATAGCGCCAAGTTGAATCCAAATTCAAAAAATAATTTTTTCGCCAAATTTGTCGCCAACTTGGCGATATGTCGCCAAGTTGGCGTCAAACACTTGGCGACCAAAATCTTGGCGACATGTCGCCAAGTGGTGGCGCCAATTCATATCACTTGAGTCTGTATTGAAATTAACATTGATGTACCCCCAAAAAGGGGTAAAAGATCCCTTTGGGAACATTCGAATGCAATCACAAGGGGAGGTGCACAACTAGACCCCCCTCAGAGCCTACATACCAAACTAGAAGTTTCTACGGCACATAGTTTTTGAGTTATGCGAGCCACATCCGCACATACATCCGCACATACACCCGCACATACATCCGCACATACGTACATACAGACGTCACGAGAAAACTCGTCGTAATTTACTCGGGGGTGGTCGAAATTGATTTTTCGGCTGTTTGTATATTGTTAGGTACATATGCACGTGCTGACAGGTCGAAAAAACTACGCGACATTCATTCAGGGGTGAGCAACGTCAAAATTTAGACCGAAATTTGAGTGAAATTTTTTTCGTGATCACAATACTTCCTTTACTACGTAAAAGGAAGTAAAAAGGGGAAAAAAAAGAACAGAAACATATCTATACCTCAGAACCAGACTAACGAAGTCCATTTTCGTTATTTTTCAGTAGAGGGCGGAAGCGATTATCGGATACATGCAAAGGATAGGACTCGCGCTCTTTTCACGCTGCTAAATAATTGTGAAAGAATTTCTTTTATAGAATACTGTTTTAATAGGTCGATGTGAAATAAGATTTTACATACAAGGAAGCAAAAAAGTAAAAATCGCCATTTTTGGACTTACGTGGTTCTGGTTTAGAGGTACAAATATTTTGTTGAAAATAAACAATTAAAATTTAAATTTGGAGAAAGCATTTACACAAACGTGTGATAGATACGTTTTTGGGTTTTACATTTGTTTCTTACGTTTTTTTACTTCCTTTTACGTAGTAAAGGAAGTATTGTGATCACGAAAAAAATTTTACTTAAATTTCGGTCTAAATTTTGACTTTGCTCACCCCCGAATGAATGTCGTATAGTTTTTTCGACCTATTAGCACGTATATATGTACCTGACAACAACAGCCTAAAAATCCATTTCGACCATCCTCGAGTAAATTACGACGAGTTTTCTCGTGACGTCTGTATGTACGTATGTGCGTATGTATGTGTGTCGCATAACTCAAAAACTGTATGCCGTAGAAGCTTCTGGTTTGGTATGTAGGCTCTGAGGGGGGTCTAGTTGTGCACCTCCTCTTGTGGTTGCATTTGAATAATCCCAAGGGGGGGGGGGTTACTCCTTTTTTGGGGTAAATCAATGTGAATTTCAATTCAGATTAAGTGATATGATTTGGCGCTACCGCTTGGCGATATATCGCCAAGCTTTTAGTCGGCGTTTGCCGCCAACTTCACGACATATCGCCAAGTTGGCGACAAATTTGGCGAAAAAATGATGTTTTTGAATTTGGATTCAATTTGGCGCTCTTGGCGATATTTTGTGAAAAATTCACTGAATTATGTTAAAATCGGCGATATTTAGAAAATGAAACATTGTAAAACATTATTTTGCATTGATTGGTGACAAACTGGAGTGTAAATGTTTGAATTGTTATCTTGCTCACTCTAAGGCACTATTTTAACACTTAATTCATCTATTATGGAATTTAAACGTAAAGGGAAGTAATGTGGCGTTCACACCGGTTTTTTTTTTTTTTTTTTTGAAGAATTTAGTGGAAAATAAATTTGATATTTTGCTACCACGTTGAGACATTTTCAAAACGCAAGCTTTAAAACTGGTAAAAGGTTTTGAAATATCATGCTTCAGACTAGACTAAAGGGATTTTAAAAAATAATTCATTCGTTTTAACTTCTACATTGGATTCTTACAGAATAATTTACAGTTTAGGAGTCTCACAAGAAATATGGAACCCCAATTTTCAATGAAATATGCGAGAAAACTATTTTATAGTTACTGTTTGATCTTCTTAGGTAAAAGCTTCCGCGTTAACGCATGCGTCAGGTCTTCTCTGATCTTACCAAAATAGGGGTGATAGGTAAGATAACAATAAGGGGAAGAATAATAAGAAGCATTTGAGCCGTATCAAACAACGTAGAACGATGCTAATTTCAAATACATAGTTTAGTTGAATATATCAAAAGGACAGCAAATGCAAGTTTTAAATTGAAAGCTTCGGAAAGTTCCCACTCATAACCCATCAATCATTTTTAAGTGGAATGGTTCGCGAGTGCTAAGCTCGGCTTTCAAGGACAGACAGTAGTTAACTCTTAATTCAATTATTAAATTACTTGCTGTGTGGTACACCATGTTTTTGGAAGCCACAGTCGATTTCACCTACCCTAACCGACTTAGTCTAGAAAACATTTCAGTTTGTTTCCATGTATCCGTATTTTTTCCTTTTGAGGTAATATTCTAGTTATTACGTTTTTAAATATCTAGCCCGTTGTTATTGAAAACACGCTTTCGAAGAACAAAAAAAAAAAAAAAAAATACAATGGTTCATGAACAAAAAAGTCCAAATTCTTAAACCATGCGTAGACTATTTTCTAGAAAATCTGGGGGCGATGAAATTAATACGACATTTCTGTACCTCAGAAACAGAACGACGTAAGTCCAAAAATGGCGATTTTCACTTTCTTGCTTCATTGTATGTAGAATCTTATTCCACATCAACCCATTAAAACAGTATTCTAGAAAAAAAAATCCATCACAATTATTAAGCAGCGTGAAAAGAACGCAAGTCCCATCCCTTGCATGTATTCGACAATCGTTTTCGCCCTCTACTGAGAAATGACGAAAATGGACTTACGTTAGTCTAATTCTGAGGCACAGATTCAATCCAGACGTCAAAAACAAAAATGCTGACAGATAATCGAGTAAAATAGACAACTACAAACGTAAGACGATCAAATATGATTTGGGCTGAAGCATGCTAAAAATGGAAAAACAACGTGAATAAAAGATTACTCACGTTGTTTTTTCATTTTAATCATAACCTTTTCTTAAAATTTGGGCAAATTTAAAACCACCGGTGACACGAGGGCAGATAACTTAAGCATCTAGATACATATTTTACAACGCTCTTTCGATTGCTGCTCTTAATTTATTTTTTAATATTTCACTATCACACTATCATATCACACACCTAGAATGAAAGAGGGACATCTTTAATGATAGTCCAATTGGAGAAGTGCTCCTTTTCTTCTAGGTGTACGATATGGTTTTCTAGAAAGGGTGGTTGGCTGAATCATTTATAGCCTCTCAGTATGTGATTTACTTGCCAACAGTAACCTGACTCAAGTACACTCGACAGCAACGTAAGTTGACAATGAAATCACTACGCGCGGAAGAAAAACGGAGTTAACAGAAACCTTCTTGGCGAATTAGAGGATATCGCCAACTGTGCGTGAACTCTTATTGGCTGGCGCTTTCGATTCAAATGGATTACGCTTCCGCGCTACTCCGTTAGTAAAACTGAAAATATTAAGAAAATTACGAATAATATGACAAAAAAAGGCTACACATGCATAGATGAAACACTCTAATCCGATTTCTAAAGGGAAGGATCTAATTTCACCCGAAATTCGAACACCGCGCAAGAAACTACTTCCTTTGCTTGGTCTCAGCTTATTTCTCTATAGTCAGGAAAGGTTGCAGTCGAGTATATCGACTCTTGCATTCATAAGCTGTTGATTTTTATGTGCGTAATTTATTCATTCTGATTGTTCTGTAGTTTATTTCTTACTCGAGTCATTTTTTAGCTAATATTAGAGCTAATATCATTTTATTATGCCTGAATGAGTTTATTGACCGTTCACTTAGTCATTTAAGAGATTTGTAACATTTTGTGTAATTTTAAATGTGTGGTTTTGATGAATAGAAACCACATACATAACAATTGCTATTTGTTAAAAATTCATAAAATATAAGATTAGCACTCTAAGTTTGAACTAAATAAGGTACTAAAAAAGATTAATAAAAATGAACATCAGAAAATATCGTTACATATATTTTTTATCGATAGTTTGATGATTGCATTAAAATTTGGTTACAGCAATATGTTTTGTTTTGAAACTATATCCAGCGCCCTGTTTATATTTTATCAAATTCCATATGAAGTAAGAGTAAAAACATACAGAATGTGATGCTAAAATTTAACCTTTTAGCAAGTAAGAACAAAGTAGGCACTGAAAAAAAAGGTACCAACAACATTAATTCCATTTATTTAAGCTTTTCCATTGAAGCGTGTATTCACGCTTTTTAGAAATCAATGTAAAACTCTAAAACTACTTGACTAGAGGATAGAAGTAATTAGTTTTCTCTTAAGATAAGATTGATTGTGTGGTTAATTAAGTTCTCTTGGGAATTTTTATTATCTTAACGCAAAAAAAGATCAATCAAACAAAATATTTTAGGCGTTAAGTAGATTATTTTTTCTCTCTAAGTCTTCGGAGATGAATCAAACTGACAAAATGAGTATGGTTGTTTAATGAAGGAAAAACTTAAGGGGAAAAAAGTTGAAATATTTTGAGCTCTAATTTGCTTTTTTGCTTAAGGTAGCTCATTTATTCAACACAAATTTACAATCATCAAAAGACTTCATTTTAAATGATTAAACTTGTGAGGTTTTCTTTATTTCCAATCCCCTTAAAATTTAGTTTTTAACAGATTCGGTTTTACCTTTTTTTTTTGCTGTTTAAATCTTTTAACTGCGCAGGAGTCAATATTGATATTTTAGTACTAATGATCTTGAAGGGAAAAATAACACTGGTTTGAGCACAAACTGCTGTTTCTTAAGTATTCACTTATATAACATTCCGCCGCGTTTCTTTTTAAAATTTCTTTTTTCACGAAGTCTTGTATTTACAAAGAAGCATTGCAAGCTAATCATCTAAAAGCTTCCAATAAAGAGAAATTTAATAATTAAGGATACATTACACAATCCATTAGGTTGGATGCGACATTTTTTCGAATATTTCTGCATTTTCTTCCGGGGTTCATGGTTATATGTTCTCGTGGTATATATGGTATGGTTATATGTCATTTTTTCATGGTTATATGTTTGAAGATAAGGATGCTGAAAAAAAAGGATTCAGAAGCGTTCGAGGGAAATATTGGGCATCTAATAAGACAAAATTTTGCTGATTGGGCATCTAATAAGAAAAAAAGGATGCTGAAAAAAAAAAGGATTCAGAAGCGTTCCAGAGAAATATTGGGCATCTAATAAGACAAAATTTTGCTAGCAACGTGAGTGAAAAAAATAACAAAGTTTTCAGCTAAAATTCAGCTACGTTACTGCAAGAAATTGGAAATTGTCTAAAAACTGAGATAGGTTTATGCTACACATAATGACTCCATACAAGTAGAATCCCAGCAAAAAAGCTGCAGAAAATGTAAGCATATTTGGAACATGCTGCAAAAATTCTGTGGAATACTTAGAGAAAAACTAAGAGAAAAAATATTTTGGTCGATTTTCTGCAGATTATATTGAAGACAAAAGGCAGCTTTTTTTTTTGCTCTCCTCCAGAATTCTGCAGAAGTCTTTAAAAAACTTCAAAAGTTTTTGTTAGTTTCACTTTTCTGCGGATTATTTTTAGCTGGGTAACTGGCGTATTAATGCATGTTCGAACTAGAAGGTAGTTGCAGTAACAAAACGTTCATTGTCATTATATGTAGCAGTAATCAAAAGTACTGTTTTCGAGTATTAACCCTTTGACGGTCATGGAAATGAGCAGTTTCCGTTTACTTAATTCGCGCAGCATTAGGAGTAAACAGTAGTCTAAAGTGGCAGCTGTTCCTACATATTGTTATACAAATTTCACTGCGCGAGTAGTGCTCGTCACTAACCATTTCGGTCAAAATCTTGCTCCCGAGCGGAGCTCGTTTCCGCGTATTATGAAGCACGATTCGATTGCGAGCTGAACTCGTTCATAACCATCAAAGGGTTAAACACCTATAGACGATGAATAAGTAATTAATATGACTATGAAATAAACTGTGCAACAACTGCCAATTTTATATAATAGAACAATTTTCAAATGTTTAAATACTTTTAAAGGAGAATTATAAAGAACATGCCAATTTGTGTTAAAATTTATTGCGAACATTCTATGACAAACAAAATTGTAACTTAAGTGTTTTAAAGTTTTTTAAAAGTATATTTTTGCACAAAATCTTTCATAACTGTCAGAATATTATTGATCAATTACCTTTTAAATACATAACTAAGCAATGTTAATGTTGCAACACATGTTTGTTTTATGTTTTATCAACCTACTTTATTTTAATATATTTTATCACAAAGGTAATCTTTTATTTCTTAGTAATTTTTTCAAGTTTTTAATATTGAGTTACAGTAAGAAAAAAACTTCGTTATAAAGGATGATTGTTTACTAAAATGCTACGCAAGCGTTTGCAAAAGAATCTTTAGGCTATAGGTTAATAAACTCTTAGGAATATTTTAATGTAGGAGAGCGTCGGGAGAAATGGTACAACAGCATTTATGAGCGGAAATAAAATGTGAGAAATCGCTTCTAGCCTGTCCATGAGATGAAACTGATTAGAATATACAACTTCTACTCCTTTTGATGTCCCATTCCTACCGACTCTCCCTTATGACTCTACGATATGTAAGAGTTTCAGCAAACATTTTAAAAGAGGAGGAGTACTAAGGATGTGACTATTTGTGGCGATGAAATTTCTATGTCAAAATTTCAGCTTCGATATTATGGCGAAATTAAATATTAGCAAGTTTAGTGTCGACAAACATGCATTAAATCCGTCTTGCATTGCTCAAGTTGCCTTAGCTTTTGTGCTTCTCTGTTATCCCTGCACTTTCTGCAAGGGAGTTTTAATTAAGCTTTAAGTAAATGTTTAAGTTATAAAATGGAATTGCAAAATTTCTTCATTGAAAAAGGAAAATTGATGTTTAGGAAATGTTGCGACTGAAGGAAAAGGTTTGGTGAAACAAAGCAATCAAGTCGCGCCAAAGATATGTTTTTCCTTCTACAGAATAAACGCAATAAACAAAAAAACTAATAAAAATCTTGTGATGTGAGTACATGAATAAAAATGGAGCATATACATATAATAAAATTAAGAATTAAGTGTTTGTTGGTAAGCGCGATTGTTGCGCGCTTCCTGTGACAACCTTAAGGCTTAGAAATATGAAATTTGATATTTAGATGTAGTTTTTGTAGACAATATGCACCTCAGGGTCCGATGTTTTTTAAAATTAGTAAGAGAAAAAAGTTATTTAATGCTTTATGTGTACTTGAATAACAATAAATTACTCTTGAAGAATATTTTTTTCGGTTTTGTAACCATTGTAGGGACGTAGTTTTAAAATCTCACTCTTTAGGGACATTCCATGGTAACTTATGTTACATTTTGACCAATTCTTTGGCATTTAGCACCTCTATACAAACAAGTAATGTTATATAAACTTTGTACAAAAGTGGTTTATGAAAATGGCAATCAAATGCGAAATTAAAATGTAAAAATATTTGATGCATTTAAATTTTAAAAAATTTAGCAGCCAAAAATAATACAGTAACTTATACGTTACACAAAATTCCCTCTTTGTGTAACGTCAAGTTACCATGGAATGTCCCTTTAGATTATCAAATCTATAAAAATAAATAAATAAATAACTATTAAAATTAAAAAAAAAATACAGAATCCTCTTTTGGATTCAGAGCCATGCCCACAAGTGTTTGAAAATCCCTGATATATATTTCCACCAATCCGGAAAACGTTATTATTATTGTTTAACCGTTTCCTTCCGAGCTTTACTTTTTGTTACGATTCCTTCTTCCCTCACAAGCGAAGAAATAAAGGCTAAGAACTCGCAACAATAGGACGCAGGTGTTCCAGACAATAAGCACTTATTTTCCTTCCAGAAATCTTCAAAGAGAAAATTCGGTTATTGTTCCAGGGAGCGATGGTTATATGAAATATTTCCACCCTTATTACCCATGACTTAAAATATATTGAGCGAGATTTCTTTGAAAAGAGTTTTTCCGTTAAGCAGAATCATGTTATAAAACGGAGCTCATTTTGCCTTTCTTGGGTGCTATATTTTATACTGGATGTCGATAGTGAAGCGTTTTGACTCGTATATGTATTTCCCATGAGAAAATTTAAGACGAATACTGCATATCAGCGGAAGTATTTTCTGGCTATTATTTTGCGGCGTGAAAGCTACAAGAATATAAATACAATCATTTCAATTCAGTTGTCTTCCAGGTTTCGTATACTGCAAAAAACGGGCTGTTGTTTTTACAGTATAATATTGGCAGCCGAGGTTCCAATTTAAAACTGAAAAATGCACGGTAATAAACTGTTAAATTAGCAACTTTACAGTTTATTACTGTAAAATTAGCAATTTTAGTTTAGTACTGTAACTGTAGCAACTTTACAGTTTATTACTGTAAAATTAGCAATTTTACAGTTTAGTACTGTAACTGTAGCAATTTTACAGTTTATTACTGTAAAATTCCCAATTTTTACAGTTTATTACTATAGAACTAGCTGTCTTATAGTGTAAAAACAACATTCATTTTTCACATTGTACTCAATTTTAGAAACAAAAATGAAGGAGTTTTGGTGGAGTTTTTAAGGTTAAACTGAGATTTTGAAAAATACTCTTTTACTACAATTCGAAAGCAATATAGCTTGAACTTGCATTTTTTTACTATATAATAAAACAAATATTTCCGGAAATGGTGTTCATTTACATTCTCCCCTGCCCTTCCTGAAAACGTGTTTATTGATCATCTTCGGTAAAATTAAGGAAAGGGATATGTTCCCAAAACTTCAGGTTTTAAAAAGGAAATTACATGCGATCCTCGATGACTATCTTTGGCATCCAATCCATACAAAAATTTTTTTAGAGTATTGTTATTTTTGTGGAGCAAATGTTTTGAGATAGTTTTAAACAAATTTGCAAGGGTTTTTTCACGTGTTGCACAACAATTTAATATGAATCCTGTAGATCTGCGTCTTAAAAATATATCTGCTATGGAGCCAAGTTTAAACTTGAGCCTTTGGGTGTATGAGGCCAAAATCCACTACTAAATCACTCATGCCTGGATATGTGCAA
This sequence comes from Uloborus plumipes, assembly GCA_038373865.1. Taxonomy (NCBI): domain Eukaryota; kingdom Metazoa; phylum Arthropoda; class Arachnida; order Araneae; family Uloboridae; genus Uloborus; species Uloborus plumipes. The sequence continues at coordinate 233,590 of JAXGGA010000271.1, forward strand.
AGTTTCAATTACCCGATATTGTTTCCTTAAAGCGTGTTATGAGTCATCAACCAATTCGTCAGAAGTTTAGCGGTTTTGGTCCTCTGTTCGGTAAAAACATGGTTTCCACATTTATTACCTAGCCCACTTGCCAAATCGCAATACAAACCCTCTTCCAGTTTTATCAAGCTTAGAAAATACGTTTGTGAGATAAGTTTTATGTCACCTCGGGATCCTTTTACTCCTGGACGACATTGCAGTTGCTGAGGTATTCCTAGCCTCTCCCATTAGCAGGTTATTTTATAATAGCAGCGTATGGCGTAGCATAGCCTACTGAGGCTCTTGTGCCAAAAAATCTCATGCAACCAACCAACACATTAGCGGGGGGGGGGGATGTTAGGCAAAGAGTTAAATCTTTGTCGGCCACGCCTGAAGGCTTTAGGCATTAAGTTTGTCATGTAAGATTTAAAGCTTAGCTCGATATATCTATATATACTTATCTGTAAAAATGGCAAAATGAGAGACAATTTTTTTGTCTTACATTGTACTAACTAATGAGGCTAGCCTTTTTCTCCCAAGCATACATATTTTAAATACATAGTTTTCAAAGCAATGAAATGACCTGCGTTTTATTTATGTTGATTGGAATCATTATGAAAAATTTAATAAAACGATAAGTCATTTAATAGAAAAAAATAATAATAAATGAGAAAAAAAAATAACAATTCGATATCATTTGTTGATTTTTTAAAGCTGCGTCCTTTAATTTTCCTGAAGTGAAATAAAAATTCTCATTCCCTAAAAAATTTAATAAGATTAAATATTATACAGAAAGAGAGAGAGAGAGAGATTCATTTTTAGCCCTTAGGACAAAAGGACTTCCTGATGAACTTAAAAATTCTTTATTTCTTTTTTCAGAAACGTAAGATTTTATCTTGGTAAATCGAAGGTTGCTCTATCGAGTGTGGTCTTACACATTTATACACTGAAGTGACAAAAGTCATGGGATAGCAATATGCAAATTTTCAGATGGCAGTAGCATCGCATAGAACAGGTATAAATGCGCAGTGCTTTTACAGAGCTTTCATTTCTGTTCAAGTTATTCATGTGAAGAGGTTTTAACGTGATGATGACCGCACGACGTGAATTAACAGACTTTGAACGCGGAATGTTAGTTGGAGCTAGACGCATGGGTCATGCCATTTCGGAAATCGTTAGAGAATTCAACATTCCCAGATCCACTGTGTCAAGAGTGTGCCGAGAGTATGAAATTTCAGGCATAACATCCCACCATGGACAGCGCAGTGGTCGACCGCCTGCACTTAAAGATCGAGACCGGCGACGTCTGCAAAGAGTCGTAAATTCTAACAGACAAGCAACACTGCGTCAAATCACCGTAGAAATCAATGTGGGACGTACAATGGACGTGTCTGCTAGAACTGTGCGGAGAAATTTGGATTTCTTGGGCTATTCCAGCAGAAGACCGACTCGAGTGCCTTTACTGACAGAACGACATCGCTTGCAGCGACTCTCGTGGGCACGTGAGCATATCGGTTGGTCCCTAGATGAATGGAAAACCGTGGCCTGGTCCGATGAGTCACGATTTCAGCTGGTAAGAGCCGATGGTAGGGTTCGAGTGTGGCGCAGACCCCACGAAGCCATGGACCCAAACTGTCAGCAAGGCACTGTTCAAGCTGGTGGTGGCTCCGTAATGGTGTGGGCTGTTTTTTCATGGCATGGACTTAGTCCTCTAGTGCGACTGGACCGAACATTGACTGGAAATGCTTATGTGCAGCTACTTGGAGATCACTTGCAGCCATTCATGGACTTCATGTACCCAAACAACGATGGGATTTTTATGGATGACAATGCGCCATGTCACCGGGCCACAACTGTTCGCAATTGGTTTGAAGAAAATTCTGGACAATTCCAACGAATGATTTGGCCACCTAGATCGCCCGACATGAATCCCATTGAGCATTAATGGGACACCATCGAGAGGTCTGTTCGTGCCCAAAATCCTGCCCCATCAACGCTTTCACAATTATGGACGTCTATCGAGACAGCATGGCTCAATATTCCTGCAGAAGACTTCCAACGACTTGTTGAGTCCATGCCACGTCGAGTTGTTGCACTTCGCCGGGCAAAAGGAGGGCCGACACGATATTAAGAGGTATCCCATGACTTTTGTCACTTCAGTGTATATGAACAGGCATTTACGCCAACAAAAAATTTCTTCTTAAAATTGTAAGTGATAACATAAAAAATACTTGAAAGGAAAACGTTTACGTTAAGAAATCGAAAAATAGACTTTTACGTTGCTATTCAGTAGGACTTTTATATCAATCTATGGCGGCTCGAAAAACATCATCTAGCGGTTGAAATGCTCAAAACTTTTGATGTTTCGGAGTTTCATAATTCTTCGTTATGGGCCATAAGAGATCTATTTCTTGAGGCATAAAGATGCTTAGCTTTGTGGCTCTTGCGACTTACCGCAGGAGAGATGATATTCGCAGAGAGGCAAGGTTCTCAAATGGCGATTTTTAGACGTATTATTCTGTGTTTCTTTTTCTACTGATCTTCTACAGTTCTTTTTCTGCAGATGATATGTCAAACGGCTCTGATCTGTGATTCATATGCGTTGAAAGTTTTTTATGGTAGAAGGGATAAATGGATAAAATAATGAAATAGCGTTTTAACCCATTTAGGCCCAGTAACAAAAAAAAAACTGGACGCTTGATAGTTATTGCATACAAAAACCTGTAATGGGTATATCATTTTACTAAAGCTGTTTTTTACAAGTTAAATAGTCCTTCTTCTTGAGAAAACCAGTAAGAGCCACTATTTGGACATCAGAGTTTATTTATTGACAACTATTTTCAGACAAATCAGTCAAGCAACTATCCAGCATTGAGGAGCCACAGAAAGTAAGTTTTTTTTTGTGAACTTATTTTTCAAAAATTAAACTATTTTAAAACGATTTGCTTAAAATAGATCAGAGATGCCTTCTGTAATGTTACTTTGCAAAAGTAAAGTCAAGTAAGGTCGTATTTTGCTCACATATCTGCAAAATATCCCATAAACAGGAAGTTAAATAACTTAATAAATATGTCAACGGCGAACTACTTTATGCCTGAAATGTATGTAAACCATTCCAATTAAGAGTTTTGAGCAGAGAAAAATTGAAAAAAAAAATGTTAAAAAAAACTTGGGCATAAATGGGTTAAAGGTGTCAAGGTATTTGTTCCGACCCTGAATATTTCAGTAAACAGGTTTTAAACCTTAAATTATAAACATTTCATTTACAGAACAGTCCCGATTATCCGCGGAATTGGATGGCAGGGGAATCGCGAATAACGAAAATCGCGGATAATCCGAAAAAAGCATAAAATAAGGGGTAAAGAAGATAAAAAATGTCTTTTGCTTAAAAATAATTGCATTACACTTAAAACGTGCCATGTACAAACAATGACAATAGGTACAGCATAAAAAAAAAAGATTTGTATTTGAGGTTCTCAAGCATATACACTGCTCGACATTGAAAATGCAACACCAAGAAGGAGTGGTCAGAAATTCATGCAAATTTTACCGTAGACGCATGTCACTGAGTTATGCAAATGATGTTAAATGCGCAGCTCTCCGACACGTGAAGTAAGATATAAGAGAATGAAGTTGAAAAGTGGGCTATGTTCATGTTGGTTTTTCTGCCAGACTAATCATCGGAGAAATTTGGTTTTTGTCTCGAAGGATACGTGTGATAGCAGGAAATGCCACGCCGTCCTCAACGAAGACACTTCCAGCATATAGACGACTTTACAAGGGGTATGGTGATCGGACTGAGAAGGGGAGGTTGGTCCATACGTCAAATTGCAGCTGATACCCACATGGATGCAAGCACTGTGCATCGGCTGTGTCGGAGATGGTTGGAAAGAGGAAATGTAGTCACATTGAGGGGTGCAGGTGCAGCCAGAGTGACGTCAGACCGCTTGGATCGACAGATTCACCGACAAGCTGTGGCGGACCCGCAAGTCACTTGTACGTCGATTCTGCAGCACGTGCAAGGTACCCTGGATGTTCCTGTGTCGACCAGAACCATTTCCCGTCGACTGGTTGCACGTGGCCTGCAATCACGGCGCCCGCTAAGAAGACTGCCATTGACCTCACAGCACAGACTCCAACGTTTGGAATGGTGCCGGACCAGAGCGACGTGGATGGCAGAATGGCAAACCGTAGTGTTCTCAGATAAATCCCGCTTCTGTTTGTCCAGCGATAGTCATCGCATACGTGTGTGGAGTCGACGTGGAGAAAGATCGAATCCGGCAGTAACTGTGGAACGCCCCACAGCGCGACAACGTGGCGTAATGGTTTAGGGCGCTATTGCATAAAATTCCGTATCACCTCTAGTTCGTATTCAGGGCACTATGACGGTCCAACGATATGTAGATGATGTACTGCGGCCGGTGGCAATCCCCTACCTTCAGGGTCTGCCAAATGCAATTTTTCAACAGGATAACGCCCGGCCTCACAGTGCTCGAATCAGCCAACATGCTCTACGAGGTGTACAAATGCTTTCCTGGCCACCATACTCTCCTGACTTGTCACCAATCGAACATGTGTGGGACGTGATTGGACGCCGTTTGCAGAACCTGTCACTGCCTCGTTCAGAGGACGAACTGTGGCAAATGGTTGAAAGGGAATGGAGTGCCATCCCTCAGGACACCATCCGCAGGCTTATTGACTCCATGCCTAGACGTGTTTCTTCGTGCATCGCTGTCCGCGGTGGTCCTACTTCTTACTGAGCCGACGCCGTCCTCGCTCTAAATTTTGCTTATTTATTTTGAAATGTCTTGGTGTTGCATTTTCAATGTCGAGCAGTGTATTTCTCTTTTACTGCAGTAAACTCTCGAAAATCCGAGAGCAGTGTAAAATCTATAAAGAAGTGGTACTTACGATAACGCCCAGGTAAAATAATTTATTGAATAAAGTACAACGCACTTTTGGGAACGAAATGTTAAGAAGAATAAAATTTAAATTCGTGTTTTTTTAAAAAAAATCTGTGAATATTGCTTGTTTCTTTCTCGAGACCCTAGCGGATAATCCACCCCACGGATAATCCGCTCTCGGATTTTCGAGAGTTTACTGCAGTAAAAGAGAAATACATATACAAGAATGGTAAATTAGGTTATAATGTTATTCTATCAAATTGTTTTTCTGTAGCTGACAACGCACGACTACAGCATTTGAATTGAATTATGTTGTTAATGTGGAACTTGCAGAGGGTTCAAGTCGTAGAACTAAATAAACAGGTATAGCTAAGATATCAAACGTCTTGTTTTATTTCATAAGACGATGATATTAAATAGCACCTACCTTGTTTCTTACCTTTCAGTGCTTTTTTTTTTTTTTTTTTTTGTAGTCGGGTTATAGTTTTTCAAACTTGTTATTATTTATATCTTTTTCTGAGGCAAAGTAAATATTCAGAATTTTTCTAATGAAATATTTTTTACTTGATTGTTTTAACTCTTTATAAAAACAGTTCGAAATGTGTATGTTGATTGGTTAAACTGAATGTATAAATAAACAAATGAATGGAGAAACTACTAAATAGAAAACAATAATCAAAACAATTAATTAATCAACTGATATAAAAGAAAAAAGTAAATGAGTGAACAGAATAGTTAAATGAATAAGAAAATAAGTGCATGGAGGAATAAACAAGTAAATTAATTAATGCAAGATTGAAAATAGATTAATTAACGCGTGAATACGTGAATTATTCATTTAAAAAATGAATAAGTAAAGGAAATGATCTATTTCACTTTGCACCATTTGCGCCTGACAGATTGATAAAATATCTTAAAACCAAAGCATACCTAAAGTTAAGTAAATAAGTTCCGCTCTGCGCATTACACAATTTCAATTAATATTTTATGAGCTAATTACAAAAGCTTGATCAGTTTATACTAACAACAATGTTATTGATAGATCTTGAAATACTATCACATGGGTAGCAAATTCTGAAAATGAATTGTGAAATTTTATAGGGTCATTCCATAAAAATGTCAACCTCAGCCGAAGAAAAAAAAAATACCGAAGTGAAAGAAGTATGAAAAAGCAAATAAATAAATTAATAAATAAAAATCATGCAATTTAAGAAGTTAAAAGAAATTGAAAAAGTATTGTAATTATCACTGAGATTAGCCATAATAGTTTGTAGTGTGTTTACTGCGTGTTATTCGATGGTTATGTTAGTCACACTCCAACTTGAGTAAAAGTGACACTTAAGATTAAAAAAAACTCAGATTCAATAAATGTGCATTATGTTTTTAAAAGCTAAATTTACACATTTTTCAAATGTATCATTCAATTTTAACACTTGACCAACTTTGAGAAATGTTTGCCACACAACATGAGCATTAATTTTCAGGGATACAAAAATGTTACGTTAGTCATGCTGCTATTTTTGTTGAAAAAATATCTACTGTCAGTAATTTTGTTTTTAATTCTTAGAAGAAATGATACATAGATACCATGTACATTGTAAATCCACCAGCATAACTAAAAAATAATTTTATCCTTTAAGTTGCAAGTAATAATAGTTACAACATCAGCTCTGAATGTTACGTTAGCCACTATGGAATGACCATATACTTATATGTAACCATATGAAATCATCGAGGTCTTAATCTGTCTACATCTGATAGTATAACTTTTGATAGTATACATCTGATAGTTCTACATCTGATATGAGGGCAAATACAGAAAGTTTTCAAGGGAGGGGCGATTGATCTTTGTTTCTTTTTACTATGCAAACTGGTTTACAAATATTGATCGCAAAAGTTTCGGAGTACAATTACGAAATACTTCCGGGGAAAAGTCTCAAAACTCCTTCCCCCAACTTCATTAAAACTCCTAAAAAATTGCACTTTTAGAATATCAAAAAAATCAATATCAAAAAATTACTAGTGAAAAGTCCTCCAAAAGAGGGGCGATCACCCCTATCGCCACTCCCTTGTATCCGCCCCTGATTCGATAATATAAAGCACAGCATGTTGCACATCTAAAAGAACACTCATACAAAACAAAAAAATAAAAAAGAAAGAAAATTTCAAGATAGGGAAAGGAAATTTATTCAAAAAAATCTGGTATGGACCCCACACTACTTCCTTTTACATGAAAATTTCTTAGTAGATGTCTTAATTGTTAAAATGGTGCTTGGAGTGAGCATGATAACAATTCAAATATTTACACCCCTATTTTTCCACAAGACAATGCAAAAAAAATGTTTTACAACGAGTAATTTTCTAAATATCGCCGATTTTAACATCACTCAGTGGATTTTTCGCAAAATATCGCCAATAGCGCGAAATTGAACCCAAATTCAATAAATATTTTTTTTCGCCAAATTTGTCACCAACCTTGGAGATATGTCGCCAAGTTGGCGTCAAACACTTGCTACTAAAAGCTTGGCTATATATCGCCAAGTGAAACGCCAATTCATATCACTTTAGTCTGCATTGAAAGTAACATTGATTTACCCCAAAAGAGTAGTAAAACACCCCTTGGGAATATTTGATTGCAACCAAAAGGGGAGGTGCACAACTAGACCATCCTCAGAGCCTACATACCAAGCTAGAAGCTTCTACGGCATATAGTTTTTGAGTTATGCGACATACATACACACGCATAGACATACGCACACACATACGCACATACATACGTACACACTGACATCACGGGAAAACTCGTCATAATTAACTCGGGGATATTCGAAAAGGATTTTTCGGCTGGTTATATAATGGTAGGTACATATGCACGTGCTGACAGGTCGAAAAAACGTCTCAATATTCATTCGGGGGTGAGCAAAATCAAAATTTCGACCCAAATTTGAGTGAATTTTTTTTCGCGATCACAATACTTCCTTTACTACGTAAAAAAAAGTAAAAATAGCTGCAAGGGGCCTTCGTGGCTCAGTGGTAGAAGCTTCACTTCGAATGTTGGAGGGCGTAGGTTCCATTCCCACCTAAGCCCTGGTGTTATATCCAGTCTTGTGTTGTCTTATACATTAACAAAAAATCCAATCTCTAAGGGAAATAGCACCCCATGTCTTCATAATGATTATTATTTCTATGATACAACAACAACAATTAGCTATGACGAAGTCAATAATACGTTTGTCATGAATATTTCGGTTCACATAACTTTATGGTGGCCCCGAAAGAAAGTTTTCTCTTTTAATTGAAAATCATGGCTTCGTAAATATCCCTAACATTTCAAATTACCCTTTTTCTTAGTTCTGCCACATGTCCTTTTGGTGGAGATAGTGTGACCTTACATATATTTTTTAATTAACAATAACGTACATAATAATTGCAATCAATGTGAGTCAAAATACTTGATATTGATCAAAATCTAATAAGGGTTTTAAAGATGCAAAAATGATTTTAAAAAAATACTAATTATAAAAATCGTAGCGAGCTTTCACTGCAATGAATTGAAGTTGCGATAAATCGTGAAAGAAATATTTTTTGTCAATGTAAAATGCAGCATTTTATTAGTAAGATCTAGAGTTGATTTGCTCGCATACAAAAGGTCATATTTCAATTGCACGTTCATATGGATATTAATCACCCTGAAAACTAAATTACTTCTCAAAACTACATCGGTTATTTTCTTACGTCGATAAGAGAGTCAGCCTTTTCAAACTTAAGAACGTACATGTTTCAACAATTTTTAATTATTAGAACTTGAAATACGTTACAAGAAAGATCAAAAATAAGCCGACCATCCCGAGACATCAATAATTCATTTTGCCACAGCAATCAATGTTTTACTAAAAGTTTAATTTAAAGTTCTTTCCAAAAAAAAAACATTGATGAATGTAATTGTTATCATGATGCTTTTAGATTCAATCTACAGTTAATTTGACGCTAGACGGAACAGAGGCGGATACAAGGGAGACGAATTAAAAATATAGTTAAAAAATGAAATAACTTCAGAACAATTTCAAAACTAACTTTTTAAAAACTAATATTGTAATACTTATTCAAGTAACAGCAAAATGAAACTAACAATATTAACATAATACTATTAATAATAATAATAATGATAACAAAATAACAATTATAGCAATTATAATGAAAATAAGAATAATAAAAGAAAAAAAACAATAAAGGGCCATGCTCCACATCAGCGTAAAACGCGACCGAAACTGAAGGCAGAAACCGAAAATCCGGGTACTTTCCATAGGAACACCATTGAATCCATTTTACGCTTCTGCCTATTTTTTCTGCTTTACGTCGATGTGGAGCATGGCCCTAAGAAATGAATAAGTAAATATGATATTATAGTAATAGGTAAATATAAAAAAGTTACTCAGAAAAAAATAAAAGGGAAAGAGAAAGCACATAAAAACAAAAGATGAAAAGAATAAAATTCGAATTGTATGAAGAAAAAAATCAACAATAGTGCATCCGAAAAAAAAAAAAACTACAACAACCAAATAAATGCATTTTTTCAAGTCAGTGTCTGTTTAAATTTTAATACTTTATTCAGATTTTTGCTTTTACTTCTTTTGCCTTAAGAATCATACCAGCGTAACGAATTGCTATGAGGAAAAAAATGCTACTTGTACGGAAAAAAAAGAGAAAAAATAGAAAAATAAAAATGACTTTCTGGTATAGATAGATTATACAACTAAATCTCGTTAAACATTTCCCCAACAACAAATAACACATCAGCTCCGAAGCGTGGTTTGAAATTTTGATTGAAAATTTTAACAATGTCTTCAGAGAGCATCAAACAGGAAATAAGGGTAGGGTTGTGTGAAGAGGAGTGGAATTAATAAATAAAAATACAAGTATTTTAGAATCTCTTTGAATCATTCGAACATTCTAAGAATAGAATATGTTTTGTATCTGCAGCTCTTGATGTTAGTATATGAATCGTCATAACAATGATTAAAATATTTTTTTTTTTTTTGCAAAAGTTGCCTTTTTTTATTTTTCAATAGATGCTCTTTAGATTAAGAAAAAAAACGTAAAGAAATGTATTTTTATTCATTTTTAGAAAGAAATACCAGATATAGTTTTTCCTCTCTTTCTTTGTAATTAGAGCTCACAGTTCACTGTTTAACTTTTCTTATGGAAATGTCGTTCAACCAGAGGTATCATAAAGGAAAAAGTAAAAAATAAAGTTTTCTTTCTAATTATCCGTAATTGAGCCTACGTTTAGCGATTTACTTTTAGATATCGTGGTAGAATTTAACATACCAAAATTGAAAGCTTCTAGAAGTTATACCCGAAAATAATATCTTTGGGTTTCTCAGTTTTCATTTTAATAAATAAGTTTCATTTTAATCAGTTTTCATTTTAATAATCATCTTTATAGAAATAGTTTTATGAATTGCCTGGTTTTACTAAAAAAATGTGCTCAAAATACGCTTATCTCTTGTTTTCAACCGCATTCGGAAATCACCTTACGATTTACAAATTCTATGTTTGAACTTAAACGAGAAAAATTCAAGGAGTTTATGAGTTGCTAGAATACATATATATTAATTAGAACAAGGGACGAGAAATGGACACCCAGCCAATTATGAGCAGATTTGTCTCATGTTATCAATATTCCAGGACGGACCACCATCAGTGTATTCTCAAAATAGCATCTTTCAAGAACACTCCACCACGTTTTCCCCAAATATAGGTATTACTTGTCGAAAAAAAAATATTAAAAAAGACAAAAAAGTGTTATTCTCTTTGCATTTAAGTTCTTGAAGGGTTTTTTTCTCAAGAGCCTGGACATTGCTGTTTCTTATCTGATCGTAGTTTCACTGGTACGTACTAATTACTCAGCTTTTTTTTTCTATCATAAAGGTATATTTTTGCCATTAGTTAAAGATCCTTCCTAGCCTAACTGATGCTAATCGTCAAATTATGCATTTAAGTTATTGGCACAGATGGCCATAGTTGATTTGTTTAGTCATTCTTACTAAAAAAGTAATATTTAGAACTGATGTTAAAACATAAGCAAAATTTGGCATAGTATCAATAAAAAATACAGCAGTTAAATAGTTCTGTTTGTTACATTATTTTTTTTTCTTGCTGCTGTTTAGATAGAACCTTTCCAAATTCATTTGGCTGTCATCCATTTTTTAAATTTTACCGTTGCTCAAATTGGTTAGTTAAAATTTGAATAAATCATTTTGCAACATTTAATGTGCATTATTTATATTATAAATTATAAATTATTATAAATTATTTGTGATTACAAATAAGTATGAGTACCTGGCGACCGAGTCCCACTCCGTTTAAAAAAAAGAGGTTTGTAAAATCGTGTTTTTTTTCTAAAATTCGAAGTACTAATTTAGATAAACTTGAAAAGCATTTTTAAGCCCTTGATTGCAATTACGCATCTAAAACAGCAGTAATTTATTTTAAAAAACACAACCTCATTCGGACGAGACATCATCACAACCTTATTTAAACGATGCGCACTAAAATCCATAGACATTGGAAACGCCCGCTCGCTATACGAGCTGGCTTGCGTAGCTGCTACGCTATACTTGCTCGTATAGCGAGCAGGTGCGCGAGCATTACCAATGCCTAATCACACCACAACAACTTTATGTTATCGATCTCTTCAACATTTCAATAACAATTCTAACGTTGCCAAAACTCGTTTGCAATATACCATAAAAATTTAAATTTACGCTGATGTGATTAAATATGAAATCCATTGTTATAATAAAACGTGGTTGCTATGAAACAGTAACAATAATAGTAATCATAAAGAAAATGGCGAAAGAAAGCTTCTCAAACTTTTAATGAAGGCACAAAAAACGGAGTCTTTTGTGAAAACTCGCGTTTTTACAGAAAAAACGCCGATGTACATGAACTCAAAAACCAAAACTTTAAATACAAAATTTTATCAAAATCGTTAGAGCTGTTTTCGAGATCCGAAATACATACAAGAATTGCTCATTTAAAGATATAAGATTAAAAAGGTATTAAAACGGCAAACATGTTTGTAAGGCAATAGCCTCCTTCGTCAGTGCCTAGCACATAAGTAGAATGAATATTGGACTGGGAGAGTTTAAATACAAAAAATACAAGATTTAGACCAATCAGGTATCAGTATGTGTCGAGCCATGATTGGACGTGAAGAAATTAGAAAATGCATATTTAAAACCACTAAGTAAAATCAGAGAGATGTGAGGAACTGCAAAAGACTCAAAGAGTCTTTTGTAAGCAAAATTAACTGTAAAACTTTCTCCCTACTGCAAGCGTTCCTTTTGACTGTAATATTTTCGTTAAACTTTTTCTAAATTTTTGAGAGTGAATGAGGCACAAAATTTCACAAGTCATGGTTTAATTTGGTTATCTAAAAATAAACCGAAAGGTGTTTCTGCATTGACAGCTTGCATCCTGATGTTTAAAACTTTCTTACAGAATCCGTTTGTTTGACATTTTACTCAATAGCAAATAAGTTTTTATATGCATTTGGCTGAAATGAAGAAATGTCGTTGTTCTTCTCCACATAAATTGTTAACGATTTAACCCATTAATGACAGACATTTTTCTTCCAAAGATATTTTGTATACTGGTTACAAATAGAGTTTACAGGAAATACAATGCTGCAATCTGTTAATAATGAATTGAAACAATACCAAGGTAATAATTTAACACTATTATTTGGTTGAAATGTTCATTTTTGGAAGATTCAGGTACACTTTTTGGATCGTCCCTAAAAAGGGACGCTAGGCATTTAATGGGTTAAAGATACTTCTAATAATAGAATCTTTCCTCCTTTGCCTATTCTTGTTATTCTAAGACGAATATAGTTTTACTGCTTGAATACAAATGTTTTTTTCACAATATTTTCCAGTCTTTTAGCACATCTAATTATGCGTTATTTGCTGTTTTTTCAGTTAAAGCCCAATGTTGCTAAAGAGAGTTTTAACCACAAACATAGCTAAATTAAACTATGCTTTTAAAAAGTATTTTTCTCATAACTTAAACAACAGTTAAAAACTATCTAGAATTTATTAAAACTATCTAGAACTAACTTGACTAAAATTTTAGTTATCTAGAAGTTAAAGAATCAAGAATCATTTGACTTAACGCAAAATTTTTGCATATTAATCATTAAATTCTCCTTAAGAATTTTATCAACTTTTAAGTTGTTACACCCTTTCTGGAACTTGAAATGGAAGAAATCTTATTTAAAATTTTTCAAAGTGAAAAATGCTTTTATACACAAGAAGGTCTTTAAACGACTCGGCGACAGGATGGAACGATAAGAAAAAATCCAAGGACACTATTTTCTTTTCCTCGGAATTCTGAATTTTGGAAAATAATTTTCTTTCACAGAAATATCAAAACTCATTTGTCAAGATTTTTTTCTTCCTAGCGTAGTGAGAAAAATTATGCATAAGTAAAGCAAAGAATTTTCAAATCTGTGGCTCTAAAACTTTCTTTACAGCATGAAAAAGATTTAATTTAATTTTTACTGTAGGTCCCTCAAAAATGCGTTTTAAAGAAAATTGCTTTTTTTTTCTTTAAAAGAGTGGATGGGAGTACAATTTCTTAATTTCAATATTTATCAAATTATAAACCAAACAAAAATAACGGAGTTACATTTAAAAAATGCTACGAACAAAACTCTTACAAACTTTTAGATTCCTTAAAGAGAAATAACATTATTATAAAATACCCCGTTTGAGAAAATTTTACAGGGAAATAATGTCAGAACTGAGTATTTATAGAGTTTTAACGATAGGGTGATGCATCTTTATTGTTCTTCAAAGGTAGAAGGGTTGAAATGACAAGCTGTCAGGTTCAGTGAAGTTTGACGAATTAAGATATGTCGCATACAACGATATTTTTTATTTGAAAAGATTGTAAGTGTTTATCTCAAGAATACGGAGCTCTCATGGATGCAGATAGCGACACTGCAAACAATTGATGTTTTTACAGTATAACCCAGGTAATTTTACAGTAATTTTACAGTAATAAACTGTAAAATTGCTAATTTTACAGTAGTAAACTAAAATTGTTCGTGTGCAGTAATAAACTGTAAAAGTACTCGTTTCACAGTTTATTACAGTGCATTTTACAGTTTTAATCTGAAGCTTCTGCTGTCAGTATTATACTGTTGTTTTTACCAATATGCTCATTTTATGGTAAAACTGCTAATTTTACATTAATAAACTGTAAAAATTGCTAGTTTTACAGTTAATTACTGTGTTTTTATCTTTAAACTGGAACCTCTGCTGCAAGTATTAGACTGTAAAAACAACAACTTTTTTTTTTGCTGTGTAGTTATACTATGTTTAATGTTTAAATTGCATTGCAATATGTTAAATCTTGGTATTAAAGAAAATTTTACCTTTTTGAAAATAATAATGTAAATTCTTATTTTATCTGGTTATCAATCTATACAGGGTGTTCCAAGTCAACCTTCATGACCTCTAATTCCTCAACCGTTCGTCCTAGATGCATACTTCCAATTGCAAATTTTCTCGAAATGAGGTAGAGAGTTAAAATATTGAAAGTTTGAAGCGAAAAAATAATTCAGTCAAAAAATACGAAATCTAACTTTTTATAGGGACCTCCGGGTCCCCAAACTTATATTTAGGAAAAGAATTTCCATTGAAAAATAATACTAACACAAAAAATGACATCTGTGCGATCAAAATTCGCGGAGATATTCGAGTTTTAAATGCGCAGGGCCCGTAAACAAATTGACAAAAGAAAATTTTCGCCCTGTCAGAGGAATAACGAGCTTTTAGATTAGGTACGATAATGAAATTTGTTTCGTCCATGTCAGAAAACATTCGCTTCTCATTGTATTCAAAAATAAATACAGATGCCACAAGACTACAAAACATAACAATACAAGGTAAATTATTATACAATTTTATACAAAGATATTAAACACACGAAATATGTAGAATCTAAGAAATAATATACATTGCGATTACATTGTCCGTAAAGCAACACCATTTCTACATACACTGTTCCGTAGTGTACATCGTAACTTCAAGCCTCAACGAAATGCATCTAGTTAAGCCGATTTTATTCTGCAGTGAAGGGATTACGTTATTTCAAGTAATTACTATACAGTCGGTAAATTTACATATTCGCGAATTCAGCAAGACATTTTCATTCTTTATTATTCAATTTTTTTCGTATTTTAATTCCCATGTTAATAACTTTCACAGTTAAATATATTTTAGGAAAATAAAGAATATTTTGTTATTAAAGAACTCTGAATGGTGCGAATTTCGCGTATATATGGCCCCCAAAATCACTTAAAATAACGCTAGTGTAAAGTGGTATAAGTCATAAAGTTTCATGTTTCATTTCTCCATGGATTTTGATCGCACAAATGTCATTTGTTTTGTGTTAGTATTATTTTTCAATGGAGATTATTTCCCTAAATTTAAGTTTGGGGGCCCGGAGCCCCTATAAAAAGTTAATTTTTTTATTTCTTAACCAATTATTTTTTTCGCTTCAAACTTTCCATATCTTAACTCTCTTCCTCATTTCGAGCAATTTTGCAACTGGAAGTATACATCTAGGACGAACGATTGAGGAAATAGAGGTCATGAAGGTTAACTTGGAACACCCTGTATATTCCTTATGTTACCACGCAAGACCAAAGCAGAGAGTGTCGATTATCACCGGTGAATTTCAGCACATAATAAATACATGGGTGTAATATTGTACATCTGTACTATCGTCTCGCCTTGCTATCGTATAATGACATGGTTGATGTTCTTTATGTTTAAGACTATATAAGCAAGACTGAGTATTTGACTATATTCTAGTAAATTCGGACCATGACCCTTTTTGGTGACATGTATACGTTCAGTAGTGGTACAACATCAACGTTTTGGAAACATCGATGTTTTCCTTTTTTTTTCTATGTCGATGCTTTATAATTGAACAAATAGGTTTCAGAAAAATCTAAAAATTATACTTATGAGATAATAGTTCCATCCTTTTCTTCAAATTAAAGATTAACCATTTTCAATATTTTAGTAATAATTAAAACTTAATGATGGCAACAGTTGCTTTGGAATATTTAATTGTGTAGTAACAAGAAAAATTTCGTTCGTTACCCTTTAAAATCACTAATTTTGAATGCAATACGTGCGGAGCAAAATGGCGGCTTTTTCATGGGGGGATGGTCCATAATCAATTAAAGAAACGATTTCATAGAACTTTTCAACTCAAAACCAGGCGGGTTTTGCATGGGATTATTTGCTGCGTTCTGTGATTTTATGTTGTCACAAATCATAATAATTAGCAATTCAAGTGACATGCATTGGGTAATGCACCGTTACTAATAATCTAAGCATCAGTGTCGCATGGTTTACCATTACCGCTCCTCTGTAAAGCGTCGACATTTATTAGGATAATGAGGGAGAAAATGACAAATCCAAATGAATAAATATACGAGTTTCAGGGTACTAGTCATTGCACTGATGAGAGATATCTCTTCAAATATTTATTCAATGTACGGAATGCGTTTTATGAAGAATTTTTATAGAGAATAAAAATGTTAGCTTTCCTAAAAAACACTTTGAGAGGTTCAAGAAATAATGTTGATAAAATGTAATTGTGTTGATACTTTATTCCAAACTGGAAGAACTAACTTCAAGGCAACTTACTGCTTTTTGCCAAAGCATTTATTTTCAAACTAAGCGTTAAATTACAATTGTTTGCGAACTCTCGATTCTGTACTAATTTGATTTTAGCTGCCTGTTTGAAGGTAATCTCAACTTCAATGAGAGGACATTGTCCTCCAGCTCGATTATTGACTATTCCAGACTGATGAGAGTACAACGAGGACGAAAGTTCGATCTCGTAACCGGTATGTTGCTATATTGCTTGTCTTTGAATATTCGAGAAAAAAATTAAATTACCACACAACTACGACTCTCTACAAAAACAGGAATTTACAGCGGGAAAATTATAAGTGAACACTAGGGTGGGGCGAAAAATAAAAAGCTTTTCAGATCAACTTCTAATAGTTGCCAAAAGTTGTCTTTGGTGATAGTTAGCTTTTGTGCAAAATTTGAGAAAAATCGGTTAATATCTTCAGGAGGCGCTGCGATCGCAAAGTTTTATCATAGCTTTTATCGGGATTTTATGGTTAAAATATGAAAAACAATGCCGTTAGCTAATCTCATTTTTTTTACTCATAAGATATAGTCATGCATTCAAAGCATATGAAATAACTCATAAAAATTATTTTATATGATATATTCATATTTCAAGCATTTAAAAAGAAACAAAAACGTGAAAAAAAGTGATTTTTTTGAAATATAAATATATCATATAAAATAATGTTTGTGAGTCATTTCATGTGCTTTTAATGCATGAAAACATCTTTTGAGTAAAAAAAAAAAAACGCAAAGAGACTAGCTAAAGGCATTCTTTTTGCTATTTTAACCATAAAATCCATAACAAAGCTATGGTAAAACTTTGCGATCTCAGCGCCCCCTGAAGATATTAACCGATTTTTCTCAAATTTCGCACAAAAGCTAACTATCACCAAAGACAACTTTTGGCAACTATTAGAAGTTGATCTGAAAAACTTTTTATTTTTCGCCCCACCCTAGTGAACACGTATCGAGTGTCTAGAGTTGTGTTCCGTTTCATCTATGTGTGTGGATTTTTGTGAGCAGTAATGATGCAATCTGTATAGCCTTGGGTGTACAAAAGTAATTAAGTGTAAACCATCTCTTTCTTTACACTTAGCTTATAGTCTATTACTTCAAAGTAGAGGCATCAAGTTCACAAATTTTGTTTCACCTCCATGAAAACTACACGGAAGAAAACAGAGCTGATATTGTTTCATCAGGAATTCTTACTTTTACAACATTCTCGATTTTTAAAACTTGACATTACTTACAAATAACTTTTGGCAGCAACTTCATTCGCAAATGAAATTAAATGACTCCAAATTAAAGTGGAAATTTGTCTGAGAAAGCAAAAGTTTTAGCAATTTGTTAAAAAATGGGAGTTGGACACAAAGTTCTGTCGACTGTTATAACCACTACAAATCCAGCAGTTAGTTTCAAATCCTTAACAATAATTTTTAGGAAAATTAAACAAACAGGGTTACTATGGCTTAATGTTGATTTTCCAGAAAGCAAGGGAAATTTTAAAAATATGTGCTTTAAAAATTAAAAAAGAATTTTATTATTCTTATTGCATCGTTACTACGTTAACACTACAGTCCGAAAATGTCAAGCGAGCGAGAAATAAAGGGCGGAAACTTATCCCGTGATTTTGACGGGAGCGAAAGGGAAGGGGTTAATGCTGACCGTAGCAACAAAACCGTAGTAAACACTGCGGTAACACAATAATGAAAAAAAAAAATAACTATTACAAATACATATTTGTGTTTTGTGAAATGTAATTTCATTATACTTTCGTTCATTTCTGAAACATTAGAAATAAATGGCCTCTATTAACAAAGTTTATAATAATCTCAAGAGCAGACACTGAGAAATAGCAAGCGAAAAACAAAATTATTCAGAAAAGCTTAAAATTCAGTTCTACATGTAAATGTTAAATCAGACCCGAGTTCTCCCAAATCTAGAATTTTAATGCACACCAAATTAGAGTTCGTTCTTTTAATTTTGAATTTTTTTTTTCTGCTTCCAAACGATTCCTTTGCAGAGAAGAATATAAAAAAGAACATGCGGTACATTTATTCTTCTTGAAACGTCCTTTTTTTCACTCTTGATGTGGCAAAACAGAAAAGACTGCGGAAACAGTAACTACATTTCAGCTATTGTAAAATCTAAAGAAAAAAAGATTCTGAATATAAACTTAACTTCTTGACGGAAAACGAATTGCCTCCCATACGAACTAAAATTGCGTGCATGTTTCCTGCTTTTTATGCACTTGGCTGAACTTATAAAAAGCGTTTTCTGCGTCTGAAAGAAAACATTTGGGTACTTCGTTTCAAATATCCAATGCGGAAAATTTGAAATGGGCATTTGGAATGAAAAGCAGTCTTGGAGAGGGACATTATAAATGAGAAATCCAAACTGTAATATATATACATGCAAAGAGAATTTATCCAGCCTTACCTGAGACTATAATAATATTGGGACTATGAAATCATTCTGAAAAAAGGGAAGGAGGAGAACGACTTTGAAACAGTATTGACGAAAACAATCACACGGCTATTCATATACAGTAGAACATTAAAAATTCGAATGCTCTCTTATGTAGTTTTAATAAACTTAAAAGAGTTTCAAAGCTGTCTCAATCGAAAATCCGCCTTTTTTTAATGAGTTTAAGCCAGTTTTTCCTGACAGAAATTAGTTCATATTTCTTTGTATGAAGTCAGTGTATTTTCCAGAAGTTCATTTAATTTTCTTTGCTTTAGTTACTGTATAATAGTTTCTCACAGAGCACATAAAGTACTATAAATATTTTTCTTTTTTACTTAAGTCTCAGAAAAAAATGATTATTAATTTGAAAAATATAATTACATATTGCAGTAGATGCAATCTACCACCACTTCGCTTGTGCCGTACAGAGACTGCAGTTTTATTCTTATTAGAGCTCATCTGTCTGGAATAGGCAGAAACCTAGCTGGAGGTAGAAATTATCTCATAGACGCTAAGAGTGCTGAACAAACTGGTAACTAAAATTTTAGCTTCAACAGCTGTGCTGATGGTGTGCTAATTTTACTTAGCTACCAGTTTGTTTGGAACGGGTAGCTTAATTTTCTTTGCTTTTGTTACTGTATAATAGTTTTTCACAGAGCACATACAGTACTATAAATATTTTTCTTTTTTACTGAAGTCTCAGAAAACAATGATCATTAACCCATTTATGCCCAGTAGCCTAAAAACGGGAAGCTTGTTAGTTACTGCATACAAAAACCTGCAATGGGTATATCATTTTACTAAAGCTGTTTTTCACAAGTTAAATAGTCCTTCTGCTTGAGAAAACCAGTTAGAGCCACTATTTGTACATAAGAGTTTATTTATTGACGGCTATTTTCAGACAAATCAGTCAAGCAACGATCCAGCATGGGTAGCCACAGAAAGTAAGTGTTTTTTGCGAACTTATTTTTCATAAAATTAAACTATTTTAAAATGATTTGCTTAAATTTGATCACAGATACCTTTTGTAATGTTACGTTGCAAAAGTAAAGTCAAGTAAGGTCGTATTTTGCTGACATATCTGCAAAATATCCCATAAACAGGACGTTAAATAACTTAATAAACATGGCAACGGCGAACTATTTTAAGCCTAAAATGTATGTAAACCATTCCAAGTAAGAGTTTTAAGCAGATAAAAATAGAAAAGAATTGTTAAAAAAAACTTGGACATAAATGGGTTAATTTGAAAAGGGTAAGATGATTTCTGTCTCCACCTAGGATACTGTCCATTCCATACTGATGAGCTCCAATAAGAACGAAACTATAGTCTCTGGAAGACGTAACCGAGATGGCGGTGTATTACATGTAGTTCTGCTTCAACCTTGCGTTAGGAGTTGTAATCTACTGCTTAACATATTGTAGTGTTATGTTTTTTTTATCGCATGGTATGTACATACAAATTATATAACGTGTGTAGGGAAGATCAAGACATGTTGGGACATTTTTTACTTTGCTGACCACATGAATTGGTTCACCGATTCAGGCTTTTGTTATGGCTACAAATGTCAGCTAAAATGTATATAAAATAAAAAAAAAACTGAAATTTGACATTTTGAACCAAACTATGTATTTCGTAATGACGAGTGGCGGTAGGTCCGTGTGCTTATGTGTGTGTGTGTGTGTGTGTGTGTGTGTGTGTGTGTGTGTGTGTGTGTGTGTGTGTGCGGTGTTGTGTGTATGTGAGTATGTAGGAGATAGGCGCCGAAGGACTACACGACGTTTGAGGTCCAAAAAGAAAAGATAAACCAATTTGCCGCAGCTATATATATATATATATATATAATCAAGATTAACAGTTTAAAGTCTGCAAATTAACTAGCGCATTTATTGCAGCTAAAAATCAATTGCAAATGTGAGCTATTATTGTCTCTTTTTGATATATATATATATATATATATATATATATATATATAATATAAAAAAATAAAAAATAAAAAAATAAAATAAAAACAGCATATATAGGGAATTAATGAACGTTAATGAAACAAACGACCAACATGCGCCACGACTGAGCAGTTTGAGGTTTCAAAAACAATTGGGTTTCAAAACTGATTTCGAAAAAAAATTATCAATTCTGAAGTACGTTTAAAATTTTCTACTCTCATTAAAAATTAATTTGACAGACTTCATTTTTAAAGCAAAAAAAAACAAAACCACAGTAAAACGCTTTTATAATTTGTATTATTGCTAAAAATAAATAAACATATTTCGATGATCCAAAGAGTTACATGATGTTTTTGTGTTTATTAATCACAACAAAACAAACGATAAATAGGAATTAATATGAAAAATTATACCCTTAATTAAATTTATAAAAAGTTTCAAAATTTTGGAATATATTAAGAATTTTCTCCCTGGTTTCGCGATTACACATAATTAGCATTTCTTTGAACTTAAAATTAATAAAGAAACAAACTCTTAGGCTACCGCTTGTATACGTTATTAGTTTTCGTTGTGCTAATTTTAATTACAAAGTTAATTGCATTCTTTTTCGTGCCTGAGTATAAACTTAAAAATAAAATTTGTCATATGCAGAAACAGTTTCTATTTTAACGCTTCTCCGCGACCTGGCAATTAAAAAGATTTTGGGAGAAGACATTTCGTTGAAAATGAGTCTTAAAGACATAAAGAAATGTTTTGTGTGTAAAAAAGCCCCAATCAGCTCCTGTAGAAGCTTGATTCTTTAAAATAAAACATTATCTTTATATTTCTTTTGAATGTTCACGTCATTAGGTCCAGATCGAAATTGTTGGAACATGAATTTTTACTATAAATTTTAATTCAAAAAGTAAAAAGAAACAAAAAAAAAGAACTCTTAATTATTTTGTGAGAATTCAAAATTTTATCTGGGGTAAAATAAAAGATTTGAAAATTTAAATCGTCGAATTCATTCAGTTATTTTTACTAATTTCAAAATCGAAGATTAATAATGAAGATTTTGCGATTGGATATATAATAACGCGATTCGTTCACTCATTCTTCTTTTAATCTAAAAATGTTATTATCCTGTTTAATTACCTCTTGCTCTAATTATTATGACACAATTTATAAGTAATACCGGGAATTGTTATACAATTTTGATAAAAGTATACAAGTTTTAGTAGTTATATGGCTTAAAATATTAATAATCTAAATTATAGTTTAAAAAAAAAAAAAAACCCGCTTTTTAACTATATTTCATAATACTCTAACTGATCCGCTCTCTCTCTAAGTTTACATGAACTTATAAAACATTAACATGTTATATAGTTTAGCCTTTAGTATTAATCATAGTGTTAAATATATTATTTTTCTATTTGCAAAGAACGTGAATTTTATCTCTTATTCAGAGTTACATACACACAAACAGCTGAAACACTTATAATACATCAGGGCAATTCCATCGTTACAGACGTAACAATCGCAGACTTTGAACACAAATAATTCTGGTTTGGGCTGATGAAAGTCTTCAATTTTTTTTCCTGTAGTGTAACTTGATGATGTTTATGCTACATTAAATTTGCGTGCAGATTGCTTAATTACAAAAAAATACAGAAATTAAAAACTGCCTGTTACAGACGTAATTCACAAAACAGCAAAAACTCGACTATGTCATACAACTTACAATATTCCTCTGAATTATACGGAAATTTTGAACTTTTTTTTTTTAATACGTATTCTAGAGACTTCAAACTTTCTAAAAACATAAAGATTGTGTGGATTTTGACTGCCGAATTTGTGAAAAAAATTCATAAACTTGTTACGGACGAAACAAAGTGGTGTTACAGACGTAACATCTCTGATTTGAAAGTAGAAAACAGTATTTTAAAGCAGGAATAAAAAAAGATTTTTGGGCTAAAACAATACAGTAGCATTAATTAACACATTATTTGAATATTTTAAGCTATACTGTAACAGTTTTAGAAAATTTGGTTAAGTCTGGGGGAGTTGAGAGCATATGCCGATAGGTCAATATGTAAAAATAAATTAAAGCATCTTAAGACAATTATTTCCAAGAAAGATTGACACAAGAAAAGTTTAGAAGGGCCTTCACACAAATTTATTTATTTGTATTCTTAAAATTAATGCATAATGGCGCTGCTACATAAAAAAATCGGGAAAAGTAAATTCCTCCCTGGAATCAGTGATTGGTCTTAGGAGAACTTAAAAATTTGAAAATGTTGGATGATATAGCAGAATACTAGTACCAAACTAAAATTTAACCTTCTTGGTGACAGTTGTTCAATTTTGATAATTTTTTTGAATGAAAAAATGTGTCCTTTTTCGTCCGACGTTCTCGAAATTCGAACGGCATTTTCGTATTCTGTTCGAAAACAATGCATTTCGCGGGCTTTTGGCAAATTCGCGATGTTAGCCCACCGTTCTTCCAATTTTGGCGTCAGCTTTAAAACATTTTCCTGGGGCATATAAATAATTTTAACTTTTTCTGCAATGGAGTTTGCACACTGAAAAAAGGAAAGAGCGTCGTTGACAAATGCTGTTCTAGATCTTACTCTCTGCGAAACCTGGTGCTTGACCATACCCCCAACTCCATCCACAGCTCCCTTTCCATGTGACGTAGCAAAAAAATGCCAGTTGAGGTATAAATTATAATCAGTTATACCATATGTGTATTTTATTAATCTTAAGAAATAAATTTAAATTACATGCCGACATAATTAAAAATTTCAAAATCAGAATACCAGAAACTTTAGTACTCGTACCATATTATGCTATGTACATGTATTGCTCATCCTGTGCTTTTTACCTATTTAATTAGAAATTTACTTTTGCTACGGACGTAACATAGAGCCATTTGTTATGTTCGAAATGTTACGTTTGTAACAGCATTAATTTAAAAACTAAATCAGTTGCAATATTTTTAACTATGGTGGGCAATTACTCTAAGAATTTGCCAAAAGGACCATGAAGGGTTTTTTTTTATTTTGATTTTTTAGGACGTAATGACAACTTTTGCTTCTTTTTTGTTACAGACGTAACATCCAACTTCTTGTTTTCAAACTTCAATTACACCATTTAGATCAATTCAAAAGAATTTAATGAATGCATATTATTATAGTACCGTCTTAGTAGTTAAAATTGTGCTACAAGTAGTTATTTTTGTTTTTATTTTTCAATGAGAAATATGCATTTGAAAATGTGTTCTTTTTTCTGATTTTTTACAAGTTCGTGAATATCGTACTTCCAACTAAGAAAACAAGTATTATTCTAACTCTCACCAAAAACCAATGCAGGATTCTTAAAATATACATCTCAAGCTTTAAAATGATGTATAACATAGCAACATAACTTCAATATGAATTTTTGACCAATTGGTTTCACTTTTCATGGAATGGCCCATCAACATGTAATAATATAGCTTAGCCTTTAGCATTAATAATAGTGCTAAATGTATTACTTTTATATTTGTAAAGAACGTGAATTTTATCTTTTATTCAGGGTTACATACTTACATACCCACCATGTGAAACTAATAAAAGCGTATTAAAAAGATACAAACCCCCTAAATTTGAAGAAAATTAGCACGTTAAGTTTCTTTACTTTAAAGCAGATTATCCGACTTAAAGTCGGATAATCTGAAAATAATAAAGACTCTAAAGTCGAACTATTCAAAAGTATTTCAAATGAGCCACACGAGAACTTATTTCGTAAAAAAAATATTTGTGTGAGGAGGGGGGGGCTTTTTACTTTCCCGGGCCCCTACCCAAAAACTATTTCTAAATCCGTCATGTTGTTGTATTTATTAATCCACTACGTATCAAGCTTCAATCTGCACGCTTTAATGTCCAATTGCCAATTAAGACGCGGAATAACCACATCCGCTTAACATTAAAGACTTTCCTTAGCATGTATTTGAATTATTGAACGGCGGATATCTCTAAAAGCATGCCTTGCCAATTACAGAGGCAGAAATTGGAATCCAGCATTATGGGTACTTTCCACTGAGGGTTAGTTAAATTATGAACATAGTTAAAGCTACAAAAATGAAAAAGATACATAAGTTATGGATTCAAATTATCAAATAGTTTGGTAACTTGTGATGTTTTGAAGTAATTTCTCGTTAGATTTGTGCTGTATTTTTTTAAACTATCATCTACGCATATCTTTTGCTACTTGCACAAGGTGCGCCGATTACATTCCAGGGATGTGGCTACAGCAACGGAATAAATAATAAACTAAGCATGCATCAGGTTTCTTTGGGGAATTTGAATGAAAAAAAGTGCCCAGATCCATTGAATAAACACCAGACCAAATAGACAATCACAGCATTTTCTAGGATTTTTCTTTCTGGAAATGTATAGAAAAAAGTCAGTATTACCAATTCATCTATTTTTTTGTAACTTTATTTCTTAATAAAAATTACGTGGTGTTAATTGACGGGGGGGGGGGGGGATTCAGTCACCAGTCAGTCTAAGCCAGCGTTTCTTAACCTTTTTTAATCCTCAAATCGGCAAAATATTTAGAAAAAACTTCGCGAACCGGTGATTCATTCTTTTTTCTCTGTCAATTTCTTTTCTTTTTCTTATATGAGAAAATATAACACAAACACATTATCTGCAGTTAAAAAACTGATTAAAAACATTTTCAATATAAAGAATAAGATAAGCAATTCCTGCGATTAATAATACATATGCAATAAACGTTTCTGAAAAATCCCAGAGAACTAAAAAAGTTAATCTCAAACTTCACCTAAAAGATGTCGTATAACACATTGTTATTGTGTTTTCTTTTATTTAATTATTTTTTTTTTAAATTTTATGTATTTTTCAAATGTGTACAAGCAAAAAAACTCTGGTGACCCGTCAATTTTTTCTACGGACATGCTGGTCCTCCGGACCACCAGATGAGAATCTTTAGTTTACCGTATTCAGTAAAAAAGAAAAAAAAATGAACACATTCTGTAAGGCAATTTATTAGTCCTACATTTACAATGATCACATCGTCCCTTTAATGTTTAGATGAATCGAAACAAAGATGTTACATTCAATTTTCAGGAACATGTAGAATGTAGATGTAGCATAATGGTTAAGCTTTCTATCTCTTCATGTTGACTTTGTCTTAAACAAGCAACACTCCCCCCCCCTCCTATTTTCTTTTTATGAGATAGATTCAGGATCGAATATACGCATTGATTTTACATTATCTCGCAAAGTTCTCGGTCAAGAACCAAATCTGAGGAGCTAAACTATCCCTCGCTACGTCATTAGCAGCAGCGATTTAGTATTAAAACATTACTACGATGTCGTTGTTGAATTTGTTATCAGGCCTGGTGATTTGGAAGGGCTCCTGAGTGCAGCTGTTACCAAGTGGAGTATAACGTGTCCAAGAATATTTGAACTTTTTTTCTTTTTTCCATTTGTTTAATTAGGAGAAACAGTAGTTTGAAAAAGGTGCAATAGGCTAGTACGGAGTTAAGTTTTCTGCTGGCTTAAATTGGATTGCTCAGTGACATTTATCAGGTTTTTAAATGTGAACTGAAACTTAATTAGATAAAAGAAAATTATACCTTACGAATAAGTCAACTGAAAATTTTATCTCAAAAAGTATGTAAACTGCATTTTGGGCGACTTTTCAAAATATTTCAATGAACCTATAAGTATCACATTCAAAGTAAAAAAAAAAACAACACAAAACTGGATAGAAAAATAATATATAAGATGGTATCGTTAAATTCTTCGCCAATGAAGTTATTACAGCCACCATTATGGGAATAACACAGAATATTAATTTATAAGAAGAAAAAAGGGCTTTTTACTTTCATGGGCTATTCCGGGCTAAAAACTATTTCTAAATCCGCCATGTTGTTGTATTTATTGGGCAGGAATTCAAGTGAAACAGGCGATCGCAAATTGCAATCGCTACTGGAAGTGAATTATATTAGAACGTTTCTTGATAAAAACATCGTGACGTCAGCGTGACGTTTGCCTATGAAAAACGAGCTAGATAAAACGTCACAGCCTACTTGGCGAATAAGAGGAGATCACTGACTGCTTATGAGCTCTTATTGGCTACACCCGTAGTGACGTCAGTGCGATTAGCATTTATAGCGATTGCAACTTATCCAAATTTGGGAATTTGCGATTGCAATGGTGAGTTGCGATCGTCCGTGTTTCACTTGAACTCCTGCCTTAATCCACTACGTATCAAGCTTCAGGGCCATGCTCCACATCGACGTAAAGCAGAAAAATTAGGCAGAAGCGTAAAATGGATTCAATGGTGCTCCTATGGAAAGTACCCGGATTTTCGGTTTCTGCCTTCAGTTTCGGTCGCGTTTTACGCTGATGTGGAGCATGGCCCTTAATATGCACGCTTTAATGTTCAATTGCCAATTAAGACGCGGAATAACCACAGCCGCTTAACATTAAAGGCTTTCCTTAGCATGTATTTGAATTATTGAACGGCGGATATCTCTAAAAGCATGCCTTGCCAATTACAGAGGCAGAAATTGGAATCCAGTATTACGGGTACTTTCCACTGAGGTCTAGTTAAATTATGAACAGAGTTAAAGTTACAAAAATGAAAAAGATACATAAGTTATGGATTCAAATTATCAAATAGTTTGGTAACTTGTGATGTTTTGAAGTAATTTCTCGTTAGATTTGTGCTGTATTTTTTTAAACTATCATCTACACATATCTTTTGATACTTGCACAAGGTGTGCCGATTACATTCCAGGATTGTGGCTACAGCAACGGAATAAATAATAAACCAAGCATGCATCAGGTTTCTTTGGGGAATTTGAATGAAAAAAAGTGCCCAGACCCATTGAATAAACACCAGACCAAATAGACAATCACAGCATTTTCTAGGATTTTTCTTTCTGGAAATGTATAGAAAAAAGTCAGTATTACCAATTCATCTATTTTTTTGTAAGTTTATTTCTTAATAAAAATTACGTGGTGTTAATTGACGGGGGGGGGGGGATTCAGTCACTAGTCAGTCTGGTGACCCGTCAATTTTTTCTACGGACATGCTGGTCCTCCGGACCACCAGATGAGAATCTTTAGTTTACCGTATTCAGTAAAAAAGAAAAAAAAATGAACACATTCTGTAAGGCAATTTATTAGTCCTACATTTACAATGATCACATCGTCCCTTTAATGTTTAGATGAATCGAAACAAAGATGTTACATTCAATTTTCAGGAACATGTAGAATGTAGATGTAGCATAATGGTTAAGCTTTCTATCTCTTCATGTTGACTTTGTCTTAAACAAGCAACACTCCCCCCCCCCTCCTATTTTCTTTTTATGAGATAGATTCAGGATCGAATATACGCATTGATTTTACATTATCTCGCAAAGTTCTCGGTCAAGAACCAAATCTGAGGAGCTAAACTATCCCTCGCTACGTCATTAGCAGCAGCGATTTAGTATTAAAACATTACTACGATGTCGTTGTTGAATTTGTTATCAGGCCTGTTGATTTGGAAGGGCTCCTGAGTGCAGCTGTTACCAAGTGGAGTATAACGTGTCCAAGAATATTTGAACTTTTTTTCTTTTTTCCATTTGTTTAATTAGGAGAAACAGTAGTTTGAAAAAGGTGCAATAGGCTAGTACGGAGTTAAGTTTTCTGCTGGCTTAAATTGGATTGCTCAGTGACATTTATCAGGTTTTTAAATGTGAACTGAAACTTAATTAGATAAAAGAAAATTATACCTTACGAATAAGTCAACTGAAAATTTTATCTCAAAAAGTATGTAAACTGCATTTTGGGCGACTTTTCAAAATATTTCAATGAACCTATAAGTATCACATTCAAAGTAAAAAAAAAAACAACACAAAACTGGATAGAAAAATAATATATAAGATGGTATCGTTAAATTCTTCGCCAATGAAGTTATTACAGCCACCATTATGGGAATAACACAGAATATTAATTTATAAGAAGAAAAAAGGGCTTTTTACTTTCATGGGCTATTCCGGGCTAAAAACTATTTCTAAATCCGCCATGTTGTTGTATTTATTGGGCAGGAATTCAAGTGAAACAGGCGATCGCAAATTGCAATCGCTACTGGAAGTGAATTATATTAGAACGTTTCTTGATAAAAACATCGTGACGTCAGCGTGACGTTTGCCTATGAAAAACGAGCTAGATAAAACGTCACAGCCTACTTGGCGAATAAGAGGAGATCGCTGACTGCTTATGAGCTCTTATTGGCTACACCCGTAGTGACGTCAGTGCGATTAGCATTTATAGCGATTGCAACTTATCCAAATTTGGGAATTTGCGATTGCAATGGTGAGTTGCGATCGTCCGTGTTTCACTTGAACTCCTGCCTTAATCCACTACGTATCAAGCTTCAGGGCCATGCTCCACATCGACGTAAAGCAGAAAAATTAGGCAGAAGCGTAAAATGGATTCAATGGTGCTCCTATGGAAAGTACCCGGATTTTCGGTTTCTGCCTTCAGTTTCGGTCGCGTTTTACGCTGATGTGGAGCATGGCCCTTAATATGCACGCTTTAATGTTCAATTGCCAATTAAGACGCGGAATAACCACAGCCGCTTAACATTAAAGGCTTTCCTTAGCATGTATTTGAATTATTGAACGGCGGATATCTCTAAAAGCATGCCTTGCCAATTACAGAGGCAGAAATTGGAATCCAGTATTACGGGTACTTTCCACTGAGGTCTAGTTAAATTATGAACAGAGTTAAAGTTACAAAAATGAAAAAGATACATAAGTTATGGATTCAAATTATCAAATAGTTTGGTAACTTGTGATGTTTTGAAGTAATTTCTCGTTAGATTTGTGCTGTATTTTTTTAAACTATCATCTACACATATCTTTTGATACTTGCACAAGGTGTGCCGATTACATTCCAGGATTGTGGCTACAGTAACGGAATAAATAATAAACCAAGCATGCATCAGGTTTCTTTGGGGAATTTGAATGAAAAAAAGTGCCCAGACCCATTGAATAAACACCAGACCAAATAGACAATCACAGCATTTTCTAGGATTTTTCTTTCTGGAAATGTATAGAAAAAAGTCAGTATTACCAATTCATCTATTTTTTTGTAACTTTATTTCTTAATAAAAATTACGTGGTGTTAATTGACGGGGGGGGGGGGGGATTCAGTCACTAGTCAGTCTAAGCCAGCGTTTCTTAACCTTTTTTAATCCTCAAATCGGCAAAATATTTAGAAAAAACTTCGCGGACCGGTGATTCATTCTTTTTTCTCTCTCAATTTCTTTTCTTTTTCTAATATGAGAAAATATAACACAAACACATTATCTGCAGTTAAAAAACTGATTAAAAACATTTTCAATATAAAGAATAAGATAAGCAATTCCTTCGATTAATAATACATATGCAATAAACATTTCTGAAAAATCCCAGAGAACTAGAAAAGTTAATCTCAAACTAACCTAACTCACCTAAAAGATGTCGTATAACACATTGTTATTGTGTTTTCTTTTATTTAATTATTTTTTTTAATTTTATGTATTTTTCAAATGTGTACAAGCAAAAAAGCTCTGGTGACCCGTCAATTTTTTCTACGGACATGCTGGTCCTCCGGACCACCAGATGAGAATCTTTAGTTTACCGTATTCAGTAAAAAAGAAAAAAAAAATGAAAACATTCTGTAAGGCAATTTATTAGTCCTACATTTACAATGATCACCTCGTCCCTTTAATGTTTAGATGAATCGAAACAAAGATGTTGCATTCAATTTT
Source organism: Uloborus plumipes (assembly GCA_038373865.1). Taxonomy (NCBI): domain Eukaryota; kingdom Metazoa; phylum Arthropoda; class Arachnida; order Araneae; family Uloboridae; genus Uloborus; species Uloborus plumipes. The sequence continues at coordinate 264,452 of JAXGGA010000271.1, forward strand.
CAGGAACATGTAGAATGCAGATGTAGCATAATGGTTAAGCTTTCTATCTCTTCATGTTGACTTTGTCTTAAACAAGCAACACTCCCCCCCCCCCTCCTATTTTCTTTTTATGAGATAGATTCAGGATCGAATATACGCATTGATTTTACATTATCTCGCAAAGTTCTCGGTCAAGAACCAAATCTGAGGAGCTAAACTATCCCTCGCTACGTCATTAGCAGCAGCGATTTAGTATTAAAACATTACTACGATGTCGTTGTTGAATTTGTTATCAGGCCTGGTGATTTGGAAGGGCTCCTGAGTGCAGCTGTTACCAAGTGGAGTATAACGTGTCCAAGAATATTTGAACTTTTTTTCTTTTTTCCATTTGTTTAATTAGGAGAAACAGTAGTTTGAAAAAGGTGCAATAGGCTAGTACGGAGTTAAGTTTTCTGCTGGCTTAAATTGGATTGCTCAGTGACATTTTATCACGTTTTTAAATGTGAACTGAAACCTAATTAGATAAAAGAAAATTATACCTTACGAATAAGTCAACTGAAAATTTTATCTCAAAAAGTATGTAAACTGCATTTTGTGGGCGACTTTTCAAAATATTTCAATGAACCTATAAGTATCACATTCAAAGTAAAAAAAAACAACACAAAACTGGATAGAAAATAATATATAAGATGGTATCGTAGGGATTCTTCGCCAATCAAGTTATTACAGCCACCATTATGGGAATAACGCAGAATATTATTTTATAAGAAGAAAAATAACTGTATCACAAGATTAAGTTCACAGTTTTTGGCTTAACTATAACAGAAAAAAGTTATTGCATACATCATTATAAGAAGCAAAAATAAATAGCGAGAGAATTACTATCTGATATTCTCATTTTTCGAGCATTTTTTCATGCTTTGAATAATACAGCGTCATACATCACAATGCATGCAAATTATGTTTCCATTATTTATGTTGACTTAAAAAACCTCCCTCTTTGTGTCGAGGAAAGCAATTTAAGAACTTCTTACGAAAAACTTTGTGGTTTTGCTCTAATGGAGTGCTGCCCCCCTTTTTTTTCTAGTTTTAGGATTGAATTGGCATGGAGCGCGTTCTGAATTCAAACCAGCTAAGAATTTCTTCTTTCAATTCCTTCATTTTTTTTGTTGTCGCTGTCTGATCTCGTTAATCATGGAATGATTTGGATATAAATGTCGAAAACATTCACTGCTAATTGAAATAAAGAAGTCACATATATTTTTATGAGATCGATTATGTTTGTTGGTTAGCGAATCATTAGTGTCTGCGTGTTTTGAATATATTGACATCAGTAAGTAAATGACAGTTTTTCTTAGGCAATTTTATTGCTTAGAAGACAATAAGTAATTGGTGTATTTACTTGCCCTTTTTATGCATATTTTCCTGTAGTAGCTTTAAAAAATATAGAAAAAGGAAATATGATTTCAAAAAGATGATCGGTCTCAGATCTATTCTTAAATGCTGAAACCAGTCGAAATAATCTATATATCTATAAATGGATGCATGTATATTTCTGTGTATGTTTCGTCGGATTTTCAACAAACTTGGCACAGAAGTTCTTTGATGCACTAGAATTCCCATAGGCGGGGTTTTGGAATTTTAAAAAAATCCAAAAAGCTTAAAGCTCAAATTTTTTGTCTTAAAATGGTCATTTTCTTTCTATTTTAAATAAATAGAGTAATAGAGATAAGCCTTTAAGAATACAAATTGATAAAATTTAACACATTTAAATATGAGTATTTTCCGACAAAGATAACGATTAACAATGA